>JACEOJ010005895.1:1015802-1295561 GCA_013761285.1 Campoletis sonorensis | reverse complement strand
TTGGTTCTGAGAGTCAGGTCTTTGGTAGGGAGAATCGGGTCTCTGGTACGGGGAATCGGGTCTTTGGTTCTGGGAGTCGGGTCGTTGGTTCTGGGAGTCAGGTCTTTGGTACTGAGAATCGGTCTGATAAATTTGTTGGTTGACGCAGGTACGGGTCTGTTTATTTAGGATGAATCCTGGATTGCAGCCACAACGATTGGGAGCCATGCATCGTGCGTTTTCTGGGCAAGCCCTCGGGCAATCTGGTACGCAGTTGCGTGTCTGATAGTCTTGAACATAGCCGGGTGCACAAGTGCAGACTCCTGGTGAAGTGCACTCGCCGTTGGAGCAACCATTCGGTCCGCAATCGGGCAAGCAAGCTTCAGTTTCACCAGGTGGATTAACGTATCTGCGAATAACCTGACGTTAGAATTGTTTCGAATAGAGAAGATGAACGTGGACAGAATTACAGTACAGTCATAGTAGACATGAGTAGACAATCAGTTTGTTTGCGGAGTTATGATATGATCACTCTGCATTCCTCCTATCAATAATAGTGGAATACACTCGATGTCTAAGAGTTGTACGCAGCTTTGAAGTAAATTTGCTATCTTCGTCAGATAAACAAGAGAATGGTTCTTATTGTCTGATTGTTCAACTAACTTACCCACTGTAACAGGTGCAAACTCCAGGCCTTGTGCATTCACCATGTGGGCAGCCACCCTCGCAAACAGCCTCGCACTTGTTGTTTCCGTTCATAACGTAACCGGGTTTACATCGACAAGTTTGAAAGGCGATACAATCGCCGTTTTCACAACCACCCGCGCATATAGGCGAGCATTGCCCATCAACACCCTCTTCGTAACCGTATTTACAGGCGCAAACATCTGGTGCAAAGCAATAAGCATCTCTCTGGCAGGGTCGTCGACAAATCGGCTTGCAGACCCCATTCTCGGCATACCAACCCGACTCACAAGTACATATTCCACCGGGGGCACATATACCACCGAAACAACCACCTTCGCAATGCACTGTACAATTTCCCGTAGTTTCATCTCTAACGTATCCCTCACAGCAATCGATCACTGTAACCCAACCACCGCCGCGATGACTCTGAATAAAAATATTTGCTCAATTAATATATATGCTTAGCTGTCATTCGTGACAAAACTTCGTGGATCTTTTCCGCTATCTACTTACCGATTTTACACCTTGTTGACTTACAGGAGTGTTAACTATATGAAGATGACCAGTCACGTTGTGTTGTACGGCTTCGGCGTATCTGAAATTTGGTGATTCGAGAAGTTGGCAACTGTTATTCTTGGTGAATTGTTTGCTCATTAGCATTTATTAGCACGTTAATAAGTCCATTTGATGCAGCCATGTATCTACTGTATTCACGTTTTGATCTGTAGTATAAGGACAATTTAAAATCTTGCCATGATTTTGTGATCAAAATCAAGTGTTTTATTTTTTCAAGCAAAACTTGTTTCTCACTGACATATCCACAAGTTAAAATTTTTTATAACGTCACAAGAATGATCTAAGATATTATTTTTTAAAACTTGCATCACTGTCGATTAACGTCATTGATAAAAAGTTGGAGGCATGATGTGATGATTTTGGGTTCATCGCGGTATTGTCGTGTGCTTCGTTATACAATCTCCCGGCCTTTTAACACGACTCATTGGGTCAAGTGTATGCATGCAACGCTGACTTTTATGACGTGTTAAAATTCATCATCAATGCTGCTCATGCATAGACATTATTAATCGTGTGAAACACAATCATGTTTTATTGTAGTTTCATCTACGAGCGTGAGGTGCAAATTTAGGGGAGATGAGTGCCTTGAATCGACAATTTTATTGCATTTTAGCGAAGATTGCGGCTGCTTAATTTGCGACTCGGAATTGAGGTTGCAGATGATTTTTTTCTGGATAATTCTGGATAATTGGATAATTTGGATTGGATAATCTGGATAATTCAATTCGAAATCTTATTGATAGAAAATCGGCGAATAAGCCTCGACCATTCTACTTGATAGAGCACAGCTGGCTCGCGATTCGATAATATTCTAAATTGAATTACGCCACGAATTTCATTCACACAGTTGTGATAAAAAAGTGCAAAAACCCTCATTGTTGTCTTTTTTTTTTATTTCTTCAACGGTAATATACTTACGGGAGTCTTTTGTAGCAGAGACCTGTCTCATTGGCAGGTTGAGAGTATCGTTGCTCATACCGACCTGCCTTGACACCCTCGTACTGTTCTCCATTAGCCAAGGATAATAAACCCAAAGTCAGAACAAATACGATCCCGTACGACTGAATATTATTCTCCATGTTTTCAACGGTGTTGCTTGATGTGAACTGAAGAAAATTGTCGGATGAATATCGGGAGAGCGACGAAATAAAATGCGTGGAGCGGCGCGATAAGCTTTAATGCGACACAACCAAGTCTAATAAAAGGTCATCGGATTACGAAACTTTTCTTCGTTGTTGTTTATGCTCTAATCTCGTGATATATTTGTGTCAATCCAGAAAGCCTTCGCTCTTAGTATAACGGCTATTTATCTGTTGACCGAGTTTCAAGAATTGCGAAGGGATACACTCGTTACGAAGTATCAGAATTTCCATTCAAAACGATCACCACAACGACGACAACGACGACAAACGACCACATTTTGTTTACCAAACCATTTGCCCTCCAGGCTATCTACAAAACATGATGTAGACACAATTTCTCGAAATTGATATTGATACCGACAGTAGCACTATTCGTTTTCGATTCATGTAATTCTTATTCTTTAAATTTATTTCTTTATTGTATGCAAAACTTGTACAATCATAAATTACTTGATTACGATGAAAAATACCCAGCATTTATGGTAATGACGTTTCTTTTCCTTCACGAATCTCTCTTTGACGTGCTAAATGTCGTGCTCGATTGTAAAGGAATCTCGTCGTAAACGTGCTCGCCGTCGACATCGAACATTGCAGGACGAAAAGTACTCGGTGGCCTGTCGTAATGAGCTTCCAACAGTTCTGAAAATAAATGATAACTTATTTAAAGATCGTTCAAATAAAAGACTCGAGATAAAACCACTACAAAAAATGATTAAACGTGTGGCATTAAATTTCTTTGGTTTGATCAACACTCTGTTTGACAAAAATTAATTGCTTCATACTGTAAAGAGACACTGTCGAAAAGTGAGTAAGACAAAATTGTTTCATTCCTTTTTTATCTTCGCATACTAAATAAAAGGTCGTTAAATTTTGTACATTAAAGTTATATGTTTTGACGCTTTCTCGGGGAAAAACAACCATATCAGATTTCTCTCGAGACTGCCACATCAAAAGTGACTTGTTAACAATAAATCCTCTCCTCATAGAAATTATAAAAGATGGCAAAATATAATATTACGACAGGACAAGTTATAGAATATTTAAAAAAAAAATCATTTTTATTTTCATACTAATTATCATTTTCGGTATATTCTTCATAACATTCCTGTTTCAAATTCCGATTGAATAATCTAGTAGATGAAAAAAAAGGAAAAAACGACTTTTTTGTTTTTCGTCACGGCGGTATTCACTCTTAATGGAAATAGATAGCGTTGCAAGAAAAAATTTGTATGCATTTTGTGTCTTCGAAAAATTTACATTTCTATATAGTTCAATTCGGGACGAGGAAGTTTGAAATTTGCATCGATCGATTGGTGGATAATAGCTCGATGGATAGACCACTCCATCAGGTAAAAATGGCAAGCGTCCAAGACCAAAGCGTCGAAATCAAGTCGAGGAAAAGCGAGGAAGAGATAGAGGTCCTATTAACATTTACGACTTTGGAAGTTGGCACCTTCCGTATTTTCCACTTTCGAAAGCACAAAGTTATGCCATCCACGAACTGGTATAAATCGATAAATCTCTGATCCAAAATTGATTGAGGAGGCTGACTAAATGAGGATCAGGACGATTAGCGATCTAGCTAGAAAGTTGTTCCTGGCAAACTTAATTGTTTATTTTTATCATGTTTTCCACGAGTTCACTGAGATGGAAACGCTTTAAAAATGATCGTTCACGCGAATCAAATTTTATAGTAGTACGTGATTACGCGATTCGGAATGATGGAAAAAACCCATGATCTCAGAACTGTATCCTATATTTATTTGACAAAAAAAATGTTTGTTGTCGGAAAAATTTCTTCTTACATTCGTTGGGATTTCTTCTCATTACTCAACAATGTGAATTAATCAGGTTCATTTCTTTAGGGCAATTAAATTAAATCGTATAAATTGATTAATTCTTATCTTCTCCAGATGATAGTCGTTTTCTTCCACAAATTGCAACATGTCAAAATAAGGATATTGAGGAAATTCTTTCCTATTTATGATATGCAATCACGATCATACATATGTAACATATACAATAAGAAGAAACATACTAACTACAGATATTGTCGGAACCAACACACACACACAGACACATACACATGAACACACTTACAAACACACACAGGTTTTAAGGTACAACGTGTGTTCTGTAGAACTTGCATAAGAACGATGGGGTGCTAAGAAATACACGATGCAACCCACATGGATTCGTGGGAATTAAATGGTATAGAACAGTGAACGATTGCACGTAGTTTAACGTGCAAACTGCTGCGCAGTCGTGCAGCGAAAGCGCGAACGCCTTAAGTAAATGCAACACTCGATATATAGATATGCAAACGATGCGTTGATTTGATCGAATGGCTTCAAAATTACGTAAATTTCGATTAGTCATTGTTTCAACTGTTCTGATGAGAGATTTTTTCATTTCATTGTTTCATATGTTTCATAATTACGATGACTTTTTGTACCATGGCATTTTGTTTCAATACTTCTCATCCAGATAGTTTTGTGAAATTGTACAAAAGTTTGTTAAAATGATAAAACTGCTATTTTCAAATTCTTCGGATTTTGATAATGGTCATTATCATAATCGTTAATTGACGTTATTTATATAAATCATTCCACTGTTAATATGTTCATGAAAAGAATATGATATTGAATTGCTTTGATTACCGTGGCAGCAGGTTCGAATGGATTGGAATGAGCCACATTCCCCAAATTGGAAAACGTTCGTATTGGAATCAGGTTTTATAGGATCAAAGTGTTTTGAATAAGTTCCAGTGTATAAATAACCTTTGCACAAGTCTGTATTGATTTTAGTTTTTTTAATGGGTCCGCCGCGCTTTTGAGAGGTTTCGTTTGAGTTGAAACATTTCGGAATGAGTTTGAATGCGTTTGAAATCGTGAAACATATATGGGATGGCCAGAACAAATTTTCTAATTCATTCAAAAGAATTCTCTTACCTTGGAGGTTACTGAATAACCGAATGTTTGGATAATCGTTCGAGTAATTTGATTCTGGTTTTTTCCTAACTTCAACGCTGGAAGCTGGACGGGATCTTGTCAAAGTACGATGTTCAGGAACCATGCATCTCGGAGTTTCTGGAAAAAAAAAAAATCAGTTCATGGAAATCTTCACAATTTTCTGTGGATTTTGATCAATTAAATTCAATTTAAATCGATAAATTTAAGATGAATACAAATTTCGGAATCAGTAATTGATCTGCATGGTAAACAAACGTCGAAAACTTCGCCTCAATTGTGTTAATTCGAAGAACTTTTCACATTTTTTGATGAGCTACTAAATCGGCAACTGTACTGTCAAAAACTGATGAAGGAAGAAACTGTAACCACCAATTAAAACTGTCGATAAAATTGTTAACAATCCATGATTACGAAAATCGTCTGATTGTGACGTGTTTCCAAGTTTTATCGTAAATACTTTTCTTAATCATTATTGAATGTTTTTATCGTTGCTACGAAATCTTTAAAAAAAAATTTATGATTGTGGACGTTTGTATGAAACATCTGGAATTATTTTGCATATGGATTTTGAAATAGAAAAATACGTGGTAGATAATTCGCACTAAAGAATAAAATGAATATGCTCTAAGGATAAATGTCGGTTTTTTGATTAATCGCAAAAAAAATATATCAACCGGATGTGCTCTAGAATGAAAATAAGTGTCCAAATGATATGTATCATTTGTCAGCTTAGCACTGTCGGCAAAACGTGCCTTAGGGAGTGAAAGGGCGAAACCGTTCACGTATTGATACAAATGTTGGCGCGAACCGGAAGGGCTCAATTTACCAATCATTCCTAATAGTTTATTTCTTTTTTCCGGCAGCGATAGTACGCCGGGCAAACACAATTACGATTCGTTCGCTCGAGATTGCCATTGCAAATTTCGTGCGAAACATTGCACCGGTTTTACCGATGGCACAGTGATTGGTGGGCGTCCGAAAGATCACAATAACTGTTATTTTATCGCTTGGGTAAACACGATATAAAAATGTAGATGATCGATCGAATTCGTTAAAAAAAGTGACTTGTATTCTCCTCTAATAAATTCTTGATCGAGCCTTGATTCAAATATTGGTCAAATTACTGTCAGTCTTGCTAACGAATACACAATCCATTTTGTATCCCATTTATTTTGCCAAACAACTCAGAACGAAAATGTGCGACGCAGGCGCTCAGCTTTAGAAACACACCCTTCTATATTCTATTATATGTGCATAGCGTCGAGTCATATCAGCAGAAAACTACTTGATACTGCGTAAGTTGGAATTCTCGGTACGTTTCAAAACCCTCGGAATTAAACCATACGATAAACCCAAGATTTCCATACACTATAAAGCGATCCAATTTCTCTTGTGCCATATTGCGATACATGAGTGAATTTTATATATGAGCAATTAATGCAAGGACAAAGGAAGTGTGTTTGCCAATTCTTACACTTATCCATTTGTTCATTAATTGAGCAACCGCTTTGTGCATAGCCATTGCGGATTTTATGGTGAACAATTTTGCGATCTTCATAATCGATTTTTGTGCATTTCATTTTATTCATATTCAAGACCTTGCAGACAATTAGATTTGTCGACAAAGGGTCAATTTCCATGATTCTTTTGATGTCGAAAAAATGTGTCGATTGAAAAAACGTTTTGTTTTATTCGAAGAGACACGTTGTTGAAAATGGAGAGTTTTACAAAATCAAGAAAATTAAATGAGCTGTGGTTGTGGTTTTTGCAAAACAGTTTTTACCGAAGTTTACTCCCGATAATCGCAATTTTGACCGTACATTTCAACACGAAAATTTGATAAAAAATATTTTCTCGGAGCCCACAAAAACAATCAGTTTATTTATGTATTCAAACTTCGTAAAAAAAAATGAATTCCTACGTGTAACATGTAAATTCCTTGTTTACATACCATATTCGCAGGCAAGTATAGCATTGCTGGAAGCAGTTGATGAAATTCTACCAGAATTTCCCTTTTCGAGGCCAGCCCTTCGAATAGTATCGTTGCACATATCGCGTTTGTCAGCATCACATATCGACAAGCGTATCGTCTCGAAAAGCTTTGATCGAATGTGAAGTATCACGAGTACAGCGAGTGTTGTCAGGCCAAGCGATATTATAGAGCCGATAACAATCAGAGCCGCCACGTCGAGTGGCATTGCGACTGAGTGTGATGGTATTTTCTCTGAAATTTGTAACATTGTATTAACGACGAACATCGAATTTTTCCAAAAGGCAAAGAACTATTTTCAATCGAAAATTGAATGAGAGAAAAATAAATAAAAATAATTTTAACAAATTTCCAAATGCAACGACGTTAAGGTAATAACGAATTAATGACTGACTTTAATTAAAAGCAGAAATTGATTGATCATTATGGAAAGATTATTTTTAGCCATCATTTCGAAGTGGCTCAAAATAAAATAAAAAATAAAAGCCAACATTGGGAAACTTTCGATGTACTGCATGATTTATTCGAATGGACGGAAATAAAGCGAACTGTTTAAAGGTTTTCGTTCATTGAGAGAAAAAGTGACGAAAATCTGAAATCTTCATGCCTGATACACTCAGAAGGTTCCTTCAATAAAAAAACATAATCGTTTATTCGTCGTTTACAAGTTACTGTCAATAATGAAAGTTTTGCTTAATTGCTGCGATTTGTATTTTCGATGTACCGGAAAAGTCAAACGTTTGCAAACTTTCTAAAGATCGTATGCGAGCGAGATAAAATAATCAATTGACCTTACCTGCACCCAACGATGTCATTATCATTGGACCATCGTGATCGGGTGATCCGTTGCCGGAAACGTGAACTACAGCGACTATCGGTCCGGAGGTCGATGGCTTTTTGACCCTCGGCTTTTTCATGTCAATTCTCTCGACTCGCTGCTGTACATTGTAATTATCATACTTGATCGTCTCGATCCTTGTAGAGACTGGAGTTGTCTCTATCTCACTGATCTCAGGAAAAATCGAATCCGACAATGCCTTGTTCGAACTTATTTCGATGCTTTTTGAAGATTTTAAAGTCTGATCGTAATCTGGGAATAAAAACAACATTAAAAAAATGTATGGAATTGTTTGAGTATTTGGCTTCGAACTATTCAGAGTGGGCGATACAATAAATTATGGGATTTCACAAAAATGTAGAACATCGTGATTGGAAGTGGAAGTTAACGTTTCATTAACCAGAACAGTAATCGAGGTGTGAAATTTACATGGCAAGTGGTTCGGTTTTGCAATGAAAGATCATCTCACCGATAGGCGTTGACGAGTCCGTTGCGAATTCTTGAGATTCTCCCGTCACTGTGTCGCCCTGGTGATCGTCAATAACTTTGTCCGCGGAATGTCCGTTTGCATGTGAATTAAGTTGATCGGTATTAATTGCGTGGTTTCGATCGGCGTCCGTCGATTTCGTTGACGATAAAGATATCGAGGCAGCTGTGGAACTTGAAGTATCTAGCTCGATATTTTTCTTGCGTTCGAAACGATCATTTACCATCGGTACCGAAGGAACGTTAATTTGATGAAAATTTATGCAGCTTCCTGTTTCGTGATGACAAAATGTCGCTAATGCTTGTCGTGCCAACGGTGAATGTTCGGTTCCGAAATTTTCTCTGTTGCAGGCACACGATTGTTCGCAATCCACGCCCCATTTACCCGCCGGACATTTTTCGTTGCAACTTGGATTAGAACAGAAACACAGTACTGCCATTATAATTTTTTGAATACTGTGCTGCCCAATTGTGCTGAGTTCAAAGGTTTCAATAATTAAATTTGCTAGTTTCCGGATTTCGAATATGCACACGTATTGAAAAATGTTTGAATTGTGTTCCTGATTTTATTTCAATAAAAGCCGTTCAAAAGGCTGCTGTCGTCAAGAAAACGTAAAAAATTTATATATATTGAGTTAATGTAATTGGAAAAAGCACTACCTCGATCCTTGCCATCCTGGTGGACAATGACATTTGCCATCGATGGGATTGCATATGTGGATTGGCTGGCAATTGCATGCCTGAGAACATTTTTCACCCCATGTACCCGAAGGGCATTCTATGGGCAGAATACATTTTTTTACCATTCTTCAAATATCACATTATTTTCAAAAAATCAATATTTCATACGAATTAAAACAGAAAAAAAATGAAAAAAAGAACATGATTCGCAACCGAACATGTGAGTGAAATTATTTTGGGAATTTCCTGTCGTTGAAACGTAGTAAATTCTGGCATAACTTTCTACCACTCCCATTAGTAAAGAGGAAACAGCGTGAGAGAGAAAAAGATGGAAAGTAACTTCGAACGATCGAAGAACGATCGAGCGGTCTGACGTTACAGAGCTCTCGTTATGAATTGGCAATTTGCTTTAAATTATTGCCGTTATGTCTCGCGGGTTATTACAGTGTCGATGACGGTCATTTTGTAATATTTGATCGCAACTGAACCTCCCAATTTTATCTTCATTATTTTCGCCAAAAATAGTTCACCTCTTTTAGTTAAAAATAGTTCAAGTTTTTGTGATTATATCCAATTAAAATATCTAAATTCTAATAAAAACATAATAAAATTGCTTATTGTTGTTCATTGCTATCAAACTTTGCTTTACAATAAACAATTTCCCAATGCTCGAGGAAACTATTTTTCAAAACCAACAACAAGCCATGCGGTAGCTTCATACACAATCGAATTCGCTGCTTTCTGCGCACATGTGGCACAAATGACTGTTCTAATTTTTCCTGATTTTTGAATTTTTAAAGAGACGGCAGCACTTCGAAAATTGTTGCCGAAATCACCCCGTTGGTTAGATGGGAATAATTGTTCCTAAGGCCTTCTCAATTTGTATGTATATTTGGTTTAAAAAAATAAGTACAAATTTAAAAGCCGTTGAAAAAATAAACAAAAACCACCTCTCAGGACCATACTTTTGAAAATACCAATTTAATAGTGAGAAAATTCACACATTTAAAAAGTAACGTTTTAAAAGTAGTATAAACGACAAACACGCGTAATAATGATGATTACATTGAACTCCTGTAATGATATTTATTGACTTCCGGTACTGGAAACACATAATATCTTTGAAAACTACGATATTCGCTCGTACGATTTATCACTTCGTAACGTATGTGATCGTTTAAATGGTCAACTTTCACGGAAAAACCGCACGAGTTCATGCGGCAATTCAATTAATAATCTTCGCAATAACGACAAGAACGTTCGGAGCATAAGAAAAGATCTCATGCTGCAGTGAGAGCGAAAATGTTTCAGTGTACGACATAATACTCTATAACATCGTAGAAGGAAAAACATCGCAGTCTGATTGTTTAAACGTATTATTCACGTACATTTAAAAAGTTCGATTATTTTGTAATGAGGAAAAAAGAAAAAGATTCCAGTTACATCATAAGTGAAATGTCGGAATGATTTTGGTTTAATTGTAAAAATTTGTGTCTCTTATTTTCGAGATGACGAAATGGTCATTCTTTACAAGTATTTATTTCGTTACTGGAAATGTTTTATTATGTCGTTGCACTCAAACGTTATCACGTGTCGTAATACGGATTAAATTTATATGTAAAGGCTATATACGAGAAATAAGTATAATATTTTTCGCTGAAATCGTTCTCCTGGTACTTTCGAGACTGTAATACAAGACACAAGTGAATACGGATTCAAGTCCGGCAAGGGAGTTTAAAACAGGATATAATGTTCTTTCACGGATGAAGGCGGACAAGGTGTTTGCGTGCGTACGTGTGTGTTCGAGCTCAAATTCGCTTGTGTACTATATTGCCAACTTGTCTGAGCTGGACATTCTGTGGCCACTTGATAACAGTCGATTCAGTCTATTCCTCTCTCTTATTTCTTTTCTTTTCTTATTCTCTCGAAAGTCCTTGCGAAAGTTTCGGGCTCATGTCACTTCCGGGCTTCCGCAACTTTCGATGGCGTTCGTTCGGCCAACGGGAGACAGTCTTTTTGCAAAGCGACCAACACGTAACAACGTTGCATGTCAGCCCACGTGTGCAGTCCTTCGTGTATACGCTTATAAAGCGAGTACTCACATACAAAAGGACACATGTGTTGAATCTATCCTTGGGATCAATGCCATTTCATTTGTGGACTGATCAGTGCATATTTCTTTGAGAACTCTACTTTGTATGTATCTTTGATAGATCTCAACTAAAGGCTGCATCAATAATGATGTGCGTGACATTCGCATCGACGAGGAATTCGATTTCAGCAAGTTTCTTGATCTTCTTTCATTGATAAACTTGAAGTTTTTTTTATTATTGCGATTTATTAACGGATCGGAAAATGGGGGCAACCACCGTTCATCAAAACTATTGTTCTTTCAACCTAAAATGTTTTCACCAAAAATTTGTTATATCATATTTGCCCATATCAGAAGAAGTAAGTTTCTCATTGTTTTGATTATATATCAATCACAAAGTTCTGTGTCTTCGCAGAGTTTAATAGATATTTTTTAGTATGTATAGTGAATTTTATTTTTTCAATCGATATATCAAGTATTCTCACCGGAGGTACAGCCATCGCCACGATGACCTGGTTCGCATATGCAAATATTTGGTGCGATGCAATTACCGTACTCGCAAATATTGCAATGCGGCTCGCACTCGCCAATGTCTGAATTTTCCATTTCTGCAGATTCTCCCGTGGCTTTTTTCACCACGTAACCTTTACAGCATTCCATCGATTTTCTCTGCCTGATCTCTGTCTAGATAGAAAAATGAAAGTAGAATTAATATTTAATTGCATTGGTTTTTCCTTTACAGTGGATCTGTGAAACAAAATAAGTTGCTCTTGCTTCTTTATTTTCCTGATATTTTTCTTATTTTATTGCCTGTATCAAAAGGTACGAATTCTATATACACGTTTTTTTTTTACAATATCACGTTATTAAATGTGTATTATTTACTTTTCGTGGTTATAGTTATGTTTTCATAAATACGCGTTATTACTTCTTTCTTTTTATGCCTGCATTCCATCCGATCTCATGATCCCATCCCATCACTTTCAACGTCATTTTTCCCTCATTTTCTCGTTCATGCAAGGCCCCTTCAGAGTGTTGCCCCAGTCACACTTTTCTAACGCACTGCCGCATCGCATTTGTGCGAGGGCCAAGGGAACCTCTCGAAAACCCGGCCGATACGGCAGTTTTTTTTAAATTGATCATTATTTGATTTGGACACTGAGAAACTGAGAAAATTTGCCATAACCGGTCAGGAATTGATACGTGATATTGTATACGTAGCTAAGCGGTCACCCAACCAAGTATTGACATCGCACGAGGTTGCTTAATTTCGGTGATGCCTAAAGCTACTTCGCAACCAAGCACTCCTTGCTGTCGGTGTATGCTATTTTTTTAACGATTACTAAAGTAAGTCATCCAAAAATGTCTAGTTTATATGAATTTTTTCATATATAGTGAGTTTGTTCGTCAATTTTTCAAAAGATATCATTCATGTTGCGATTCTGTTACGTAATGTTTAAATATTTAATATAATTATAACACCGTGCATTTCCGTATAAAATGTTTGTGGCGATATTTAGAGCATTAAACCTCATGATATTTTTAATTGGTGATGGAACGGAGAAATATGTTGCAGTACAAAAAGATAAAACACATGTTGTAGTCTCGTGCATAGCAAGGTGGTACTATAACAACAATGTAAATTGCAGTCTTTGATTTATCGATGACTTTAGAACTAAATACACACGTGCACAAGAGAGGTAGCATCGAGTATTATGTATAACATGGTCATTCACGTGTGTTCACAGTATATCTAATACGAGAGTAGCACGATGGAATCGAGAGTCTCGTAAATTGTATACACACGGCGGATGATAATTTTCAAAAAGGAATTGATTTCACTTGTATTCAGATGGAAAAACGTGCGGCGTACGCCCTTATGAATTTAATTGTGGTTCTTTATACGCTTTACTAATCTATCCCATCTTCGAAACAGTTATTTAATTAGGAGCTCGAGTTATTTACCGCTGGTATAGGCGGCTCAACCGAGACCGAGACTCTTGCAGCTTTCCCCATAATGAGCGGTCATAAAGCGCTTCGGATTGCGTCTGTACTACGCAGAATATTATATGTGTATATATATACATTACGCCTTTTAGTATGTGAGAACTATCGAAGAGATGAGCAACTAGCTTTACTAAGGAATAGCAACTTTACTAGACGTACGCTCACTAATTAGAAATAAATGCAATATGTAGCCGTGTAATGAGGATACTATGATTATTCAATTTGAATATTTCATTAAAAAATCTGAAATAGTCCACATGATACGTTTAATTCACCCTTTTAAACATATTTAATGCTTCCCAATATCTAGGGTTTTAGATCGAACGGAATTCACCACTATTTACTTACTTTAATTCGCCATCTTTCACGCATTTCGACTCGCGATTTTGGACATCGTGGTGGTATTTGAAAACACCAGGCGAATGTATTAACCACGACAGGCTCCATATAACTCTCTTTGACACTAGTTGTGTAGCTGGAAAGTGAAAAGTTGTCAGACTGTCATACCTGTTTATCATTGAAAAATTACAATACAAATTATTAATGTTGTCATTGTTACAATCAAATTGTTATAAAAATTGATTAATCGATATTTCTAATCAAATGAAAAGTTGCCCATTAGTCAACGTGCAAAGTAGAATTGGGCCAAAAAAAGAATGAGAGTAACAGCGATATCAGTGTGTGGCCAAAAGGATCCGAATTTTACTCGGAATTAATAATGAAAAAATAACACTCTGATAGAACGATTGGTGTACATGGTGTCGAAGTTATACTCCAGATGTTGTTTTTCTATCAGAAGAACTTTTTTTTCCTCTCCCTCGTTTACAAGTTTTTTATTTTTCGTTTGCCACGTTGATGAGACGCGGGCATCTAATTTTGTATTTGACGTAATGATTCTAATGAAAGTCGACAAGTACCGGAAAAGCAACTGAAATCATTCTGAAAATTAGCAGAACTCAGCAAATTTATTTGAACCAATATTGATAGTATGGGGTCAATTTGACGATATTTTATTAATGGGAACATCTTCCCTTTTCTCATGGAATGAATTTTCTCATCATTTTGCATTAATTTTTTATTTGATAAATGCATTAATTTTATCAAATATAAGCTTCTGTAGATTAGCCATCATAAAACATGAATCACGCAAGAAAAATTCGCGCCTGTCTGGTTTCGGGGAATTCACAGGTTGCATGTTTGATAAATAGGATTCAATGCCATCAAAGTGATAATATCACGTGTTGAAAAGCGAAAGGCTTCAACCAACGTTTCGTACGTTCCAACTGTTTTGGCTACGCCGTTTTCAACTTTTATACTTGATAAGAAAGGGCAACAAAAAAGAAAAGCGAACTCTCGCTCGCTTTTCGAAAATCGTAAAGGGCTCGGAAATCTCTTACGAGTCGATGGCAGCATGCAATATTCTCTTTCATGCCCGATGCAGTTTTCTTTCCTTTTATTTTCTCCTTCGGCCTTTCGAGGACGGGTCTCCTCGAGTGTTGCTCACGTTACCACGATATTGCAAAAGCTTCCTGTCCGACTTTGGAAACTTTTAATCGCGTTGCTCAAAGCGGATAGGACATGCGTGCATGTGCAATTTACTATCGCGATTTACGAACCACAAGACCCTAGATTTTTCTTTCTTTTTTTGCATATACCTTAATAACGATAATAATCACCTCATAACCTCAATAATTTACCTAGTAATCCATAGGCGATTCTAATTCAAATGCTCCAGCGTTTCTGTTCACGAGTTAGTTCGCCGTTTAATTTCTCAATACTTTGTATATCTAGGAATGTAAATATATACAAACTTTTGGATGGATCGTTCAATATGAAGTTCAAAGTCTGATAAAAAAGCCGGTTTTCCCTTAACTAAAGCGCAAAGCTTAAACTTTATGTCTGCGAAACGATATCTATGAGGTTGTGCGATTAAAATAATTCTCCATCACGCATTACGCTCCGTAGGATAATTCCCATATATTTATGGAACTGCGAAGATTGTATTATTATTCAGCGATAGAAAAACTGTTCCAGATTCGTTGGGAATGAATTCATTTCTACCCAACTTATCACCACAATATCTTTGGATTCATATTTTTATATAAGAAGCAACAGGCATGCAGAGAAATTATTTGTTTACGCCTTTTAGTTTTAAACACACACGTAAACAGACAAAAATCAGTGAGATTTCCATAAATGTTGACCATTGGAAACGAGATTTGTAACCAAGATTGAAGATCAATTATAAAGATTTTAGATTAATTATTATTGTTAAAATTAAAAATAAAATGAAAGAATGTATTAAATGAATGACAAACATGGTTTGTGATAACGATGTTACTCATTCAAAGCGTTCATTTCTTTGGTTTTGTTTCACTAGAGACACTGCAATGAATATTTTGAAACCCAATTGAATTTTTCATGGATAACGTACAGTAAAAAAAAAAGCTATTTAAGAATACAAATGACAGATATTCGTCGAAAAAAGAATCATCAGATAAATTGAAAGTGTCGATGTCAATGAAATCCGGACGATTGAAACTTTTGAATAATGAGCCTACACAATGTCGTTCGAGTAGTCTAGACTAAATAAAACATACAAATGTACTTAAGCGTTTATCCGTGCTACACGTGGACGAGATGTTAAGAAGGGATGCGTTGAAGGGAAGGGGGCGATTACAATGCGTAGCGCGAGAGTTGAAGTATTCATATCCGTGGTTCAACAAGAGATTGAATGGACCCGGGTACATCCCTCTGTAATTTTCAACGGAGTAACAGGTGGATGATTATGCATTTCATTAAATTACATTTCTGCATGAATGTGTGCGTGCGGAGTAACGAGTGCGTTGTTGGATTAAATGCTATTTTACAATAATGATCTCATGAAATTAAACATGGAATAAACAAATATTTGAAAATAATCGTGTATAGATGATAATAGAAAAAAAAAAATTGTGAGAGGTCGTAGTTATTCTGTCGAAGTAATCATTGCATTAAGGACAAAGTTCGTAACAAAATAGAGAGTTTGTCAAAATTTATCCATTCATTAGGAAATGTATTTGTACAATATTATTGGTAGAATAGTAATTCCTTAATACAAAATATCAAATAATCCATAATGACCGAGTCATAATAGTGTTTTTGCAAACTGACATGTAAATAAATTCTTCAACTTATCGCTGTCAAGGATGTCTTCATTTCTCATGATTTTTAATTACGAAGCATGTCAGAGAACGCTTTTTTTAGTTAATAAACAATAAGTAAGTCAAGGCGTAGTAGATGTGATAAACATGGAAAAAAGCTGTGCAAACGACAGTTGACGGTAGTAAAGTGCTCATATAAATTGTGCAGAAGGTGTTTATATCGTAGGGTAAAAATAATGGCTTATAATGTCGAAAGTACACAGTGGAACTCGACTAATTTTTTGTCCAACAGTTAGGCAAGCGAAAAATATAAAGCGAGTAGTTTCAAGGTGTGGCACGATGCAGTAGAAATAGTGACACTTATTAAAGAAAAGAAATTGATGCAGGCAAATTTTTAAACATGAATATGGTTTTAACAGATGAGTTACAAAACTTAGTAGTTGATATGAATAGTATGTTTTTTCTCGAATAAAAAAAATCACTATGGATCAATGACAAATATGAAATGAAATTAAACGCAATGAATGTATCAATGATTATTAATATCAACGATTTTTTTAATAATTAATCTATTATGAAATAATGTAATCAATTTACTACAAGATTTGATCTTTGACATCAGGAGGTAGGTTTATAGTACGAAAGAAGAAAAATTGTAACACAAAAAGAGTTTTGTTGTGCACAGCTCACTTTTCCACTCGGTGGCACACGTTGTCTCCGGTAAGCTCGATAGCAGACGATGATACCATTATTACGAGAACAAGGACGAGGACGAGGTTGCGTTGACTCAACCAGGATAAACCCATTCTCGCGGGTTGCTGAACCACTGCCAATTTCACACAATGTGATGAATGCTGCGTTGTAACACACTGAGATGAACGTGAAATTATGTAAACAACGAGGTGCATTGATGTTCGCGAGTGCGAATTGTAGATGGCATTGTTTTAGTAAAGGCCACTTCAATGTTAACACTATCGGATTTATATTTAAAACGAAACTCTGGAGAAAATGATCAAATTAAATGAAAAGATGAATGAGTTAATTAATATCCAATTAAATTAAAAATACCTGTTCCACACTAGTCAAATTAGTGTTCAATTGTAACAATGGTTGCATGCAAAGTTTAACAATAAGAAAATTAGATAAATATTTAGTAATTTAATAAAGTGACGATGGATTCGCATTTCAGCATACCTTCATAGATAAAAAATGAAAAAAACGACAAAATTCCACGATTCTATACTTTCATCGACATTTGTAGAAGTTTAATCCGTGATTTTCATGCTGTTTTTATCTAACGCCGCTTATTTTGTTGCTCAAGAAAGCCTCGACAACTTTGAGGCATCGAATTTCTTTTAGCTCCATCGTTTCAATGTTGCAGCCAAATGTTTGAATGCCACAAATAAAAATTCACTTATGAACTGTTCGTGTTTCGGAATTACAAAGTAAAAAAAAAAAACGTCCGACAGCTGTAATACGAATTCACCGTCATTTTATTTCATTTTTGTATCAAACCCTGCATCAATTATAGCAGAGATTGAACGTTCATTCGACCAGTGTGAAGTGCCCATTTTACATAGAAATATATAGAAATTGTATATTTAATTTTACACCCTGAATTCGAATGACAATTAAATTTTTTTAAACGTTTTTATAAACAATTTTATCCTCAACGCTAAATTTTTCAAGTCCTAAAACTGCCTAAAAATAAACCGTGGGCAAGTGTTTCTCGACCGAATGTTACGTGTGAAAAATTCGGGTGAAATTGAGCTATGGTTACCGGTACGATGGGAAAGTACTAAGTTTCGATTCGATATTTGTCTTGCGGTATCTTTGTGCGAACAAAGAGAGACAATCTCAAAGGCAAAAAGACCCGGTCTGGGTCCCGATCGTGTCTACGTTTTGCGATGTCGTTGCCAACGAACAAGGCTTCGAGACACGTTCATTCGCACATCTTTTGTAATTTGTTACGTGTATTTGGCGCATTCACGCATTCGAACCGGAAGAATAATGTTGCGAGTCACGATTATTTGTTTTTTTTTCTTCGTCTACCAATGTTCGTATGCGAGAAAAATAATGATGAACCGCACGATTCACTCACTAGTTCGGACACTGATTTTTTTTATCCCACGATTTGAGGTCGATTTAAAAAAATTCAATCGGCATTAATCATCATTTAACTACATGTTATTACTTAATTATATTTCTAATCAATTGAACGAAACGGAATAAAAGAAATATACGCGCGCTAATGAGACCCGCTTGTCTGCTACTACAGCACCAGTTTCGAACGATTGAAGCGTCACCAGGACGATATTCGATGAGTTATGCGATGACTGTAAAGAAAGAAAAAATGACATACAACGAGAGAGCACAACAACCAACAGCGACGTGCAAACGCAATCCCATAAAAAGATCATGTTACCAAAACTTCAGATTTCTATGCCTGATCGACTCACCAATTGTTTATAAAACATCATCTCGCTGATTGACACTCTATACAATCGGTATTTGTCGCATTGCCTATTGTGGCTGTGTCAATCCCGAGAATTCTTAATCACTGTTTTCGTATAGATATTCATATATAAATTTAATATTTACTGATTGTACGAACGCTGTTCGAAAGATTAAGAATCAGTTAGTTCAATATTATTTTTTAAAAAAACTAAAATTTTGCAGCTATTTGATAGGCTCTATTTCTCTCACAATAACACACGATAAATATATTTATTGAACCAATATTTTCAACATTTCAAGCGAACATTTTCGCATTTCTAAACTTTTAAATTAAACAAAAAACTTAATGAGTTAATTTTTAATAAGATTGCCAATTAGCGTGGGTATATTTCGAGGCTAAAAATAATTGAGGCCGAAATAAAAGGCAGAGGTCATGGTCGGCTGTATTCGTAGTAAAATTGCTCGTAATTGCACTGGGAAAATACCGACTATATACAACTGTATTTTGTACGTACCTTGGTTTACAGAAGTGCACATAAATCAAGTATAGAACGGGAGATTTTCAATAAGCACAGAGAACATGAAGAAGAACAAAAAGTGTCGAAGATTTGTGACGTTTGCTAACAAGTCCGAGGAGAATTTCAACGACAGCGTAGAGTGCGTGACGATTGGGTACGACGAGCAATCGTGGTACAAGACGACCGGATAGTTCCCGAGGAAATTGCGACACGTTCAACGTACAGGAAATTTTTTTCGTTCTCGTAGAGTTTCACCGCAAAAATGAAATGACTTTGAGCTATTTATGAAAAAAAAAAAATTCTTGTATTCGTAACGTGTTTCCCATTTGAGAAAAACGCGGCACGTCAAATAACGTCGCACATTAAATTCACTGATAAAAAATCCTGCACTGTTTAACTCGAGGTGATCGATATCAGAGGGCGAAAATCACTTGATACACTTTAATTATATTTTATTATTCTTCAAATATTTTAATTATTGTCACGTTGTCTTCAATCCGAGTGAAAAAGTATTTTTTTATATCGTGGAATACTTAAAACTCTTTCTGAGAAAAGTCTCGATAAAAGAAAGAGAAAGAAATTTTGAAACGTAACTCGCTTACATCACTTGTTCCCGACTCTTCATTTCGCACCATCTTGTAGTAACGAATGTGACACTTGGAAAAAATGTTTATTTTATTGTTCACAGTCTGTCATTTAACGTTTCCAGTAACGTTTGCGTTTTCTTTATGTGATTGCATTGAAAATCGAAATTTTACACTGAAATATCCCACGTGATAAAGTTCACAATTTAAAAATGATCGTGCGTCATGAAAAGCATAATCAACCGTTAAGATAATTGAATTTCACATATAAATCGACCGAAACGGGTTTGACACTTATTATTTATTTACTTTTCGAACAAAAGATGCTGCGAAAAGAAAAGAAGATGATAAAATGGTCAACTGCCTATTGGTACCAGTTGCTAGCGACTACGCTTGTTTTAATTTCTTCTTTTGGTCCAACAGTCGCAAGAGAGATCCCCGTACACGCATGCATCTTTATATTTGTATATGCTTCATGTGGAAATGCGTGTATGTGTGAATATATGTATGTATGTATATATACATATAATGAATGAGGGAGGTTCCCTCTATGAAAACCGAAGCAATTGGTCTCGTCTCTAAACTCGGAATGCACTTGTGGCACAATGAACTCCGACCCTCTTGCTCTCTCTCTCTCTCTCCCTCTCTCTCTTTCTCTCTTTCTCGGTCTCTCTTTTCTCTTTTCCTTTTACCTCTGTCTCTGTCTCCCCCATCTGTTGGTGTGTCCATTCATTTTGCGGGTCGGCTTGTTAAAGGGTGCGGTACTGTGCGTGGGGTTCACAACTACATCAATAAAAATCATCACGTTCAACGATACGCTACGGCGGAATTGATCATTATAGAATAAAACGGCGTAATTCGTACGACTTCACGTTTCGAAACATACAATTTGGGCCCTTTTGTGGGTCAATAATAGATGTATGCATATATATTTATATCAGTTTCTTCCCGAAGAGGGAAGGCCACAGCTGACACCACCGTAACATTCTGACAGCCATAGAAAAACTTCATCCAATCACAATACAGAGCTTCGTAGCGTGTAATACATATTCATTTTATTTATACTTAAACAGATGAATATGTGCTCCAATTTTCAATGTAACTCACGAGGTATAGGCTGGACGCGACAAGTTCTCCTTCAATGTTTACTTTCCATCGTTTTCAAATGTTTTTTGCAGACACAATGGCAATAATGTCATTCGTTGATTGATTGAAAGATATATATTGCACACGGTAAGCATTCTGCTGACGTTGTTTCTGTTTTTATCGAATATTTGAACCTCTGAAAATACTCTTTACATTTTAGAATAAAGAGAGATCGGTATATTTTCTACAATTCACTGTATCTTGAGTACAATCATTTGAAATGCAAATGAATGGACGGTGTCATTGGTTGAATCAACAGCTGAAAAAAATGAAAATAAAATAGGGAGTAATGAAAATGATGAAAACATGACAAACGCAATTATGTGTCCTCGTAGTATTATGACGTAAATTTCACGATTCAGTACTTGCACACGTTTTCTCATTACGTAAGGAGCTTTCGTTATACTTTCGTATGTAAGGAATTGTGTATCTATAAGATATTATGTGGTAAAAGTGATGTAGTGTGTAGTGGAGCAAAAAAGAGGCGAGCTCTGAAGTCACTTCTCGGGCCCCTCTCGATCGTTCATCGTAGACGATCGTTCATCCGGTTGGTGAGCGGGATCCTGTACTTAAAAATCAACTACCAGTAAACACAATAATACCGCACTACATACAAAATGTTTCGTTATCCTTTTGCTGTAGTTGATCAAGAATTTCTCACCCACTTCACCAACTTGAACCGTTTCTGCTCACGTGACCATCGTTTATTTCATTTAGAGGTTCTGTCTTCCTCAAAATAAATTATTATGGATTTTGATAATTCAATGAATAGACTTATACTCTTCACAATCTTCTATAAATATTTATCCTCTTTATACATTTCAAGTATGGAGATATTCTTCTTCGATGTCTACTCTGAGACTCTAACTTGTACTCACGAACTTTGTCCGGCTCCGGAGATATTTAGGTCTGGAAACACTTAAGACCCTTTGTATTGAGTCCTGCCTTCAGACCCTTTCTTTCTCTCTGACCTTCAAACAATTAGATTTCAACTGCCTTTATTTTATTTCAACATAAACGGGAATTTGATATTCTTATGTGCTCGAGTTAAAACTGAACCACTTGAATTTTGGTGACATCGTAAATCCAACAGTTATTGTTAAATAAATACTTGACGAGCTCGAATCAATCCGAAAAATGAGGTTTCTAGTTAAATGTGCGTGTTTCACTGTCACGTAAATCATCATTCAAGTCGATTTCGAAATATTTTGATTATTAAATTAGAGAAACATGAAATCGTCAGAAAATTATTATGAACAAAAGTGTCGTGATTTGTTCGGGTACCTTTCCCATGGGTTCAATATTCCGATGTTTTAGTGGGGCTTGAAAAGATGATCAATTATCCAATTTTAGTTTTATTTTCATAAAAACATTCTAATACCCTTGATGATCGGCAAACGAGTAGTTCGTGAGTTTGAATTTCCCACGTTTTAAAAGTATAGCTACTACGTGCCAAAGTATCTTACTGCAATAATTATTGAAACAGCACGTCTCGCCTGAAATCGTGTTTTTCTCACGGTCTTGTCACGAAAAAAAAAAAATCTATGAACATCAACATCCCTCATTGGTTACGGGACAAGACCCTTTCGTGTTACATTTGAGTCTTATTACGAAGGCGGTAGTGTCGAGAAACTAATCGTTTTAACGATTCCCAACTTCCCTAGCTGGAAGCTTTTTCAAAAAAAGCTCTTTTACGTATAAATATATGTACACATGTTGGGGTAAAATGCTCTTCCGTATGTTTAAAGTCAAGCCGGAATTTCAATTACCAAAATTCATTGACTCCCATGACGTGTCTTGGCGCCAATTACAGAAGATCTACATTGACATAAGCTGCGTAGACTTTTTTGTGTGACCGTGAAGCAAAAGACCCTCTTCGCAAAAAGTCAGGCCTAACTTATTATACGAATAAAAGCTAGTAGAAAAATAAAGTTGGGGAAAAAATCCAAGAGCATTAATTTATTGTCTCTAACGTTAGTGATAAGTGGTTCGATTTCCTCAAAAATGGTATCCAGGCTAGATTATGTTCATGTATGTAATCGTTAGGTGTGAAATAATCATCGTCTTGGTTTGTAACATTGAATGCTGGAGTATCAGAAGAGTTATTGTTACCATTGAGATGATTCTTTCAATTACATTGTAAAATACGATTGCAACATTCATATTTATGAGTAACTTTATGGAGAAATCAAATGCACATTACATTTGCTCTTTCGGTAAAAAGTTGAAGAAATAGTATTTGGTAATTCAGTAATGATCTATGATGAAAGGAAATGTGTATGTTTTGTATGTTTGAAGGTACACGGTTCCTTGAAATCACACCCGAAACTAATCTAATAATTTGGAGAGCACTTACCTTGAGTAGAAATAATGGTGCAAATAATGAAAGATGTTGTATAAGAAAAAAACCTCTCATCCGAATGTTTGGGCAACGATTCAACGATCTATGGACGAAAAGAATTGTGTATATGGCCATAACTTGTAAAACTCTAAACCGAAATTGAAAAAAAAAGAACACTCATTGCTTGTGATTACGTTTAATATGTAAATTAATAGTCTTATGAGATAACATCCTCTATTCACATGACAGGTGTCATAAAAGATAATTTTTCATTATTCACGCTCGAGAAAACAACCGATACAACCGATGAACTCTTGAGAAAACGTAACGTATTTTCCTCTTTAGTACACACTGCGATAAAAACCGTGTCATTTTTTCCATTCGTCTCAATTAACGTCACGGGTTGTCTTTGAAAGAGAAAAAATGAGAGAAAACACATGATAATGATGAAAATTGAATGAATACGTTCCTCGTGAGAGTGCGATTTATTAACGGTCGTTATTCTAATGCTTTAAAAAGTCTTTTAGAAAGAATTATTAAATCCTATCTCCTAATTTTTCAAAGAGAATGTCTCCGAGAGTGGACGTGCCAAATGCTTCCAACACGTTTTCTAATGTGACATTACTATTATGTGATTCTAGGTCCCGTGGCGTCATTGGTTTGGTATGTACGTTAAGTAATTAGGAACAAGTGAGAGGACGAATAATGTAAGAAGATTTTACAAACAAAAAAGCAAGAAGGAGAGCGACTGCGGTAACGAGACAGTAACGGTATCTCATTGTCAACTCTTTCTTGGTAATAGTGACTTCTCTTAAGGTCTTAATATATTGCAAAACGACGCTTTTCCTTTCGAAGAGAAATAAATAAGTGTAAAAATCGAAAGCATAAAAATGCTTAACATAAAACGATCGACTACGAAAAGGAGCATTCAGACCAGATTTTAAATAACATTTTTCTTAATAGTTGTAGTCGGTAGTCTTCAAGATGAAAACTTTTTATCAAATTTGTATGAATGTAGTTTTTGGCACACGTATAATAAGCGTAAAAAAAAACTTGTTTCAGTTAACAAAACGTTTTCTCGTAGTACCAGATTCACGAGCCTATGACTATGAAATAAAATCTATTTTAAAGCAAATGGTTACGCGCAATAAGTTTTCCAATGTAAATTATGAAAAAGTCATGTATGCATAAGTGACAGAAACTTGAGATCGGCTTTACGACAATACGCCATAAAAATCACATGAACAAAGAGAATGCTCGTTGACTTTCTCAAGCGTGTTCTGATATGAAATAATGTTTTTTCTTGGTCTCATAAAAAGTAATAATGTCGCCCTATCAATGATCAAATCTTAGATTATTTCACAGTCTTTGAATATTCTCATGGGAAAAAATATCGATAAAAGTATATATTCAAAAGTATGTTCAAGCTTTTTTTTATCGTTTTATATGCAGGTATATTTTTAAAAATGCGACGAGCCACGGTGTTGAAGGGCGGGAATTGGAAAATGAATAACAACGAGCATGAGGCCGTGTGTGTGTGTGTGCGTGTGCGCGCATGGCTGTCAAAAGGAAATAAATGCGAGGATGTGTATTTATAATTGGCGCGTGTTTCTTGCCTACAGGATCACGAGCGAGCGCGATCGATTGAAGCACACAGTTACATAATTGTTGTACCTGTCCTTCGGATCATTAGCGTCCCCGCGGTGTGTGTTCTATATATCTTTTGTGAGCCACACCGGCACGAGAGATTCTCGTGAAAGGCAAAAGCGAACTGAGAGGATCGTATGTACACGTAATCCGAGCGTTTTGCTGCTTCGTGTTGCATAGCAGACGCGCGATTTGGTGTGCGTTTTATTTTCTGTGGGATTACATTTAGCTGTGTGCATGAGTATTGGCAGGGTTTTTTAAATCGAGAAACCCTTTCCCTGATCATGTATCTCCCTCTGCTCTCGTTTCCTCTTCCTTTTTTCCCAGCCTTCCTCTTCCTCTCTCTTTTTCCTTCTTTTTGAGCTGATCGAACCGACCGCAATCGTTTCCCTTTCATTTACGATTTCGCGAAAGGTTCTTCCGCGAAGGGTGTCTGCAACTTTCTTTTTACCTTTCACGCTTGAGAAAGATGGACAAAAATAATTTCCCCAACCACTCCCTCGGCTTGGGACGATAAAGGCATTTATTTCGTTAACGAGATCTCACGAAAATGGAAATAAAAAAAATTTACAGGATGTGTCATGGTGCGAGCTCTTTTTTCTTTTGCATTTTTATTAAAACAAATATACTTTCAACGTTGCAATCGAAATCTAGGTTGAAATAATATCAAATTAAATCGTCAATAAAATTGAAAATTCTACATAATCAAATCGGCGAAAAATCAATGCAGTATGTAAACTCCGTTATTCATTTAGTGATGACGTTGTACGAGAATAGTAAACGAAAATTTTTTGACGATTTTCCATTTATAAAATTTATGACTGTGCTCGTTTTTCATCAAAAATTATGAACAACATACGATCAATTTTGTTTAGGTAGAACGTCCTTAATTTGGTCGCGAAGTCTGAAAATTTTGTTTTGAATGATTTATCAAGAGTATATTGAATTCGTTAAGTTTGAAAATTTACATTTAAGATTTGGAGTCGTTTACGGAGCAAAAAAAAATAAACTAAAACATATCGACAGGTTGGATTTTTTTTGTCTTCGTAACTTTGAGAGAATTCTAAAGGTAATCCACGACTATGTACCCTAAACGGTGAAAGCGAAAAGTCGTGTCAAGTATCGTAAAGAAATCTTCGCAGGGCGCGGTGCGCATAACAGGTCTCATTGTTCGCCATAGTTGACGACGCACGATGCGTTCGCGGAAACATTCTCCACTGACGAGTCTTTCGATTGCACAATTCCCTCGAAAGACCATTTTTGGTTCAATTTCTCGAGACCCTATCATCAGACAGTTGCAAAACTTCCGTCCTTTCTTGTGGTCGCTTTTCTTGCTGCGATTTGGTCCAGGCGAACGCTGTGAATGGGAATCTCAAATTGCAATAAAATTTCATTGAAATTTGCAATGAGCCGTTGTCAGCAAACGACGGAAAACTCTCTTGAATTCCGTACACGACAGAATTCAAAAGGTTGTAAAAAAAAAGAAGATTTCCGGAAACAGCGAATTAAGCCAACTTCCTCAGTAAAAAGAATGATTTTTAATTCGAACCAATGTCCAATCAATAAAACATATAATCATTCACATTTTCGTTTTCTATTAAATAAGAATACTTGACAAATTTTTATATATTTTTCAACAAGACGTTTGACTTTATTTGAAAAATGAAAACTTACAAATTCAATATTTCTCGATGAACATTTTTTTTTTTTTTACCGACACGACATCGATGTGCACGTATTTAAGTACAAAGTCATGAAATGGAGTTATCATGCTGGACCTTGAAATCGTGGTTCAATCTCACTCAAGATGAAGCTGCCAATTGAACGTCAGAGAGATCACTGTATAATGCGATGGTTGGTGTGCTTTCATCGAGAAAGCGAGAGTTTCAACTTACCGCAGCAATCGAGACATAGGATCTCGTCCTCATGCGTGTTTTTTTTTCTTTTTTTTTCAATTTTGTTCATTTTTTTCGCACATGGGCGATGCAAGTTGGACACACGTTGCCGCAAATGATGTGCGTAAGATATATATCTGACGTACATTTGCACAAACCATGTATATAAACATATAAGTAAACGTCTGGCAAGCACAACATTCACTCTTTCCGCATTCCGTATGCGGCTGCTCCACGTAGTGTCGAGTGTCTTCCCCGTTCGCCCGCAGCCGGATGGCCGAGATACTTAACTATAGATTAATTCTACATAGAGTGTCCCAAAAGTCACGCCTAAAGTTTACGAAATAATGGATCATCGAATTTCGGAGGAAAAAGTATTTTAGGGTTTGGCCTCTGCAGTGCTTGGTATTCAAGATAAAACTTTATTAGTGACAGCCAATTCGGAAAGTCACCAGCAATAGTTGGAGTCAAAAATCGCATGAAATTGCCAGTCGTTCATCAATTTTTGTATATCAACAAGCATTGCTTGTTGTAATTCCGAGATAATTTAACTGTGTTTTTTTTATTTTTTTATATTTTATTCACGTGGTAGGATTAAATTATAATTAAGAAACATGTTCATCGGTAGTGGAAAGTATGTTCCAGATTCAGGACAAATTTTTGTTATTTGTATTAAAATTCTCGACCGAAAATATCTGGAAATCAACTGTTAGTGAAAAAACGCTAAACTTTTCACTTTGGTTCATGCGAGCAGTCGCGAGTTGGTAAAAAAATGAAAGCAAGACTTTTGGAATTTTGGTGAGGCCAATATCCATCGTATATTGGAAGTGATTTTCGGCACAGCCTCTATTTATTCACGCACAAATATTTCAATATTTACATGTTAAACGTCTCTATTTGTATAAAATCGTGTTCCACACACAAGTACATCATTGAATGGGAGTCTACGTGGACGTGAGGTGAGACAATGTACAAAGGAACTAGTCCACCAGTTTCACGTGTCTCGGCAACGTATTCGAAAAAAAAACTTGAAGCTCTTTTGACCGCGTATGCGTGTCGTGGGGTCATTAAAACCGATTCAATGGCATTAATATTGATGAGACAATACGAGCATCACACCCTCGGTATTATATGTGTTTGTATATGCATATACGAAGGACTATTGGGCTCGTTAAATTTAGCCGAAAAAGAATTGGCGAGGTATCGAAAATGAACGCTGGATTATGTGCCGAAATAATGGATGGGGAGCTTGGAATCCTTTGATCGCTTTCTCATTCCAATAATTCTCTTAACTTCATGTATTGCTCGTTAAAGTTGCCAAAAATGGGCACCAAGGAACCATTTTTTTGTTGTGTTTTTCGATCTGGGAAAGAAGAAATTTTCTTTCCATTGAATCCAACTGATCTCAGAAAAGGTGGTGCTCTGGGTCAGAGAGTAACGGCCGCCATCTTAAGCTGCATTTTATAAAAATATGGTGTCTGCATTTGAAGTTTCTGATCTTTTCGTTCTATGGCGATTGAAGACTCTTCAGGAAGTCTTGATTACCTCGAAAATGATATTCTCGATCCTCGGACGATTGGATAACAAAATGGCGAAATCTAAAAGTCGTCCGTAATTGTTATTGAACCCGAAAAGTTCGAATGCTTGCAGTACGTGACTCAATTCGTAGATCCTGAACTTTTGGACGTTTTTTTAAATTTATTTCAGTTATATTTTGTTTTGGTGACCTTGATAAGATCAACCATTTCTACGTCTCTTGTTGTCTTCTCTTGTTACAAATTGCATTGACGAACTTTTGTCCTCGATTTATCGGTAACTCGGTACTTTTATCGGGCTTGTCTCATCAGTGATTCTAAACATATCGAATGTGACGCGAGACTTTTTCGTCGGTGTTTTTTTTTTTTTTTTTTTTTTTTTTTCAACTTTGCATCTCGCTCCTCTTGACACGTTCGTTATGATGACAAAGACACAAGTTTAGTTGGGGTCAAGCACATATCCAACGAGCATGGAAACAATCGATTCTCTACCCTCTAGAAAAGTGATAGGCTCGATGAGAGTACTGAACCGAGCACCAGACTCAAGGAGATCACCAGTTTTGCTGACAGAAACGATGAACTGTGGAGATTCATGGCCGAGTTGTAAAAACCGCTGCCAAACACCTGCAGTCCCGCTGTTTCGATGCTTCTCTTGCAGTAATCACCGTCTGGAACAGTTGAATTGGAAGTTTTAGAAAAAACATTTCGAATTATTCGAATATCAACTCAAAAAGAACAACGAAAGGATAATACACCAGCAGATCGAATTCAGATCGTAATGGACAAAACAAAATCCATAATCAGCGACCCGAAAAGTCTGCATGCAAACTTTCGAGTCAATTGATCGTACGTAAAGAAAAGTGTGTGCGTCAAAGGGTTGAACGTGTTGGTGTTTTAATTCGTTTGCGTAGTGCAAGTTCATATGGTGTGAAAACCCGATGATTTCACACAGATGGACTAATATATTAACGAGCGAGGGCTTGATAACATTGTTGGTGCTGTTGCGAGCTGGGAGCCTTTTATAATTGCTTGCGCCAATGATCCCTATATGCCACCCTGTTGCATTACAACTGCACGCGTATAGGAGTGAGTTGATTCAAGTTGTGCAGGCAAGAATTGAAAAATATGAACGAGCTCACGAGGTTTGATATAATTTCACAGCAGATTGCTTACACTCCTTATTGTCTTTAGCAGCTGGCTTTCGTTTGAATAATAAATTATAAACAAAAAAAACTGAAAAATGGCCACGAAATGGAGGGTAACCGTGTGTACGTCCAACACATTATGAGCTCACGTTTGTTCTGTCGTCATTTCTTACATTCAAACACATACTCACAATATATGTGAGGGAGTGTGAGGAGAAGAAAACAAAAAGAGACACAGGTAGTTGCACAGCGTGTGTTGTTGTATGGAGCTATATAGAAATAGAGAAGTGTGTCGTGGGACCAAAACAAAGAGCAACGAGGCATGGAAACGAGATCGGGAGAGGATGTGGGGGGCACCTCGCCGCGGATACCGGTCGGAGCCCACAACCAGGCGGACGTCGAACGTGTCTCTCACGACTAGACGCTCCTATTTGTGTACAAACCGCGCGAATGCCGGATTCGTTTTTATTCTCTAGGCTGGCCTCTCTCTCTCTCTCTCTCTCTCTCTCTCTCTCTCTCTTTCTCTCTTGATTTCCTGCGCTCAAGGTGGTATTTTCTGTCGATTCGATCTTGCATATGTGATTTCTTGGATGAATGACACTTTATGGAACATTATTGATTTTATTTAGACACCCTGAACAATTGAAGGTCATGAGAGAGTCTCATTTGGGGATGGATGAGTGTGATACCTTAAAAGGTCTTTTCGGGCCGAGAAATCGCCGATACGTATATGTAAACAATAAATTACTGCACAACCAGTGAACAATTTCAAGTATATATCGAAGTAGTCTAATTTCTCACAGTGTACCATTCAATTTTGATAAAATTACGTTTGAATATACATTGAGAAAGAAAATTGATTTTGTTTTCACGATCCCGATCGTCGCGTTAGGAAATCGCTGAGACGTAATGACGTTACGATCTACTGATTGCCGATTGACAATTTTCCTTTGCCCCATCACAATGTGATCAAGTTGGAAGAAAAATAAAACAAAATGTCATTCCTGACCGGAGTGCTAAACGTGAACTACCTTAATTTTTTCTGGGAGGCTCGCTCTAAGGTTGTGGATTCTGTGACTATGGTTCCGCGAATAGATCCTTAACAGAGGTTGGCTGACGCCAGCCCCTTTCGCTCTCGTTCTACTGATTTCGTAATCATTCCCGCTTGGCCCAGTCACCACAGCGATACCGCAACTTATATACATAATACTACTGATATAAATATATGTATAGATCTTTATTCATCTTAGTTGCAGTCCCACGGAACCCGGAGAACCGGGAGGGACTTCACAATCGAGAGACCCGATTCCGTTCTCGTTCCTCTTGCCATTTGTGTTCTCTCTCCTTCGTTTCGTAGCCTTCCGAAGCCCTCGGGTGTCGGACAAAGCACAACTGGGATCCGTGCCGATTATACATGTAGCTCAGCGTAATACCGCGGAGAAGGCGATTTAAAAATTAATATAATCACGTATCGAGTCGTGTGAGCCAGTACGAGATCGTAAAGTATACACTCTCTTCGCTCCTTTTATATCTCAAGGAGAGAACGCTCCGGCAAAACAGTTTCCGGGCAAACTATTTATTCTTTTACACTCGCCGATCGTTTCCGTTACGTGATACGATAAGACCCCCGAGGGCTTGCTCTATTACTCGATTATCAATGAAATTCTTTCAAGTGTTATTCAGAACGAGTTCAGAAGTGGTTTTTTTGTCGATATTGGCAGGACAGCAGTTGGGTCAGCGAATTTAGCAGATGAAACACTATTGAGCTGCTGCGTTGTTAAAAATTTGATGGTTGAAATTTTACTTCGGAATATTTGATTAGGAAACAAGAGTGAAAAGACAATTTTCTTTTCATTCAAGCCCAGTCCGTTATGAAGTTCTTCGGAATTTTTAGCTTTACATTGAAATTGAACTATTGTGGAATTTCGGTCAATCCTTCGGCTTCGGAGATGTTTTTTTTAAGCCGATTTCATTGGTGCTCATGGATTTTTGAGGGAAAATTATGATTTTGATTTCTGTTTTGATCGATCGTTGTAATTGACGTGACTCGTGAAAAAATCATAAATCAGAGATCCAAAATTTCATTGCTGCAAAATTTTGCTTCCTGCATCTGGCTAGTTACGTGAATGATCTAATTAATGCGTGGATATTTTGACGTTAAAGGAGCGGAAACTTCTGATGTAGAAAGTTCAAAAAGGTAAAAAATGGGAGCGAGGTATGATTTCAAACGATTTATCGCGATCCGAATAATTCTGCAATAGAAACTGCCAGATACTCAATTTAATTTGGTCATTTCGGTCTCGAATTGTCCACGCGGTGAAATGCAACGTCGGGACTCAGTGCATAAATGTTTCTTTATTTCTGTCGTATTTGTGTCAGAGCTTAAGTATCAGTATGCATAAAGTAAACTCACCGTACGACCACCCAACGACCTCGCCGTTTCGCAGATTTTCTGTTCTCAACCAATCCTCGAGTGGCTTGAAATATTCCCGTAGTGCACTTCCGTCCAATCTGAATTCACCGGTTGCTTCTTGCAGCGTATCTTGCCATGGTCTCGAAGATCCTTTCTCCATTAATCTTCTGAAAAAGTGAAAACGTATCCGCGTGAACTTGGTGGATGGTCAAAGAAGGAAGAAGCACGTTTTCGACTATAAGGATTCTCCTCAATTTTGATTTTCTAATTTGCATTCTTTGCACATTACCGTGCTATATATAAAACATTGAAGTCGATTTAGAAGATTGTGCGCGGAATGAAAATTGGCAATTGAATGAAAATGGAACCGAGATTTCTTCTGTCTGTTCCACTTTGTAAAACGAGGCCAATAAATATATTTTCTGTTTCCAAAAAATCACTCTGGCGAAGTGTTCTGGGTTCGTATGAGTTCAAACTAAAGATCGCATTCGACGGCTAATCTCCAGGACAAAAACTGACAGCGTATCCATAAAAAAAATCTTCTCTCAGAAAACACTACAGTATGCGTTCGATTAAAAAATGATCTCAATTTGAAGAAATTTCTTCATCGATAAACGGAAACCATAATGTAATAAACAGTATAAAACCGTTGGAGTAAAGCCCATTGCATTGCAGCAGCCAAAACGCAATATTATAAAAAAAAACATGGACACCAACAACAGCGGACATTAATTTACGAATACGTTGGTAATCGGTATAAAATAATAAAGTTTTTCACGACCAATTAGTAAGTCCAAGATAATTAATTGGGAGTAAAGTTAATGGTATTTGTGGTTGGATCAATGGGAGTAGTGAGACGTTAACGAAAATGGTGGTCCCGGTTTTGTCGTGCATATACGGTCGTACACGTTTATTCATAAGACGCATGGTGGCTCGTGTGTGGAATGAGACGAAAGAAAGGGAGAAAAGAAGAGAGAAAGAACGATCTGTACGGCGTAACGCCTTCGGCGGTTGAACATGACTCACGGGGGCCCAATGGCACATTATTACATCGACGTGACCCCTCTCATGCACTTGAACTTTCGAAGGCCTCTAACATTATATAGCACGAGTATTTTCCTCGCATACCAACTGCTCACCTGTTTTTATAGGTGTCAAATAGATTAGTATATGTATCGTTGTAATGATGCATAATATACTGCATACATAACTTACTAAATATATACAGACATAGATATATGTATGAAAAATACAAATTGGAGTCGGTTTTGCCGCGTCAATCCAGAGGCACGACTCGTAGATCTGTTACGTAGCCTCGGGGAAGCTGTGACCTGGACCTAGTCGTCTCTCGAAGTGTTTAACTCTCACTGCTCCAGCCGCAGCGTAATTCTTGAACATTACGTGCCATTTGTGTGAGAGAGACGTACAAGGATCAACCGAGAGATCGGAGATCGCTCAATTTACTCTCTCACTGCTGCAATTTTACTTGAGAATTTTCACGAGTCAAGGCGGATAACGTGTATTTACCGATGCATCAGGTTATGTCAGCCATTCAAGTATTTATTTATGGAATTTCCTGTTTATGGTGTTACAATATCCGTGTCCTTTGGTAACATAATGATGAAAGCTCAGGAAACGGCCATAATTTTTTATTTTTTTTTCCTAAACACCACAAATGTCAAGATGTAGATGTTCCGGAGAAAAAAACTTTGAGAAGTAGAGAAGAATATTGGGGAATAGAATCGAAAGTCAATTGATCTTCAAGCGTATGAAAACTTGGAAGGATGAAAATATTCAATGGCAATGCTTGACAATCAGAATTGAATTGAAAAATTGAAATAACACACAAACGCCAGGGAAACTGATAAGATTGAGCCGAGGGAATTAATACAAGTCTGTTATTTTCTATATCGAATTTTTCATAAAATATCACAACGGAGAGAGTTTCAAAAATCGTTTCGATCCATTCAGGATTTAAGTATGTCAATGTTTTTTTTTTGTGTGTGAAATCACAGCACAGTTTCCCAACGAAATTCACCAGCTTGCGAAGGTGTTGAGTCCCAGCTGGATCGTCTTCGAAATTTTAAATGTTTGCGTTGCTCTCTGGTCAACTTTTTTGATCGACTCATCGTGACAAACAACATGACGTAATTGGCACAGCTCCACGGTTAATATGTCGTCTTAATTACTCCTTTTTGGTAATTCAACATCGATATTTACTGTGTAAAAAGTGTGTATATATAAATCTACTGAAATTAGAAGTATTAGCATGTTCTTCGATCTTGAGCATGAATGAAGCCACTCAGTCAAGTGGAAGGGGGAAGTATGTATGAATGTCCCTGCTAATATTTGCATAACACGTGGATGTCTGTGCTTCGAAAACCTTTCGTAAGAGCAGCCGGATGAAAAGTTGGTTATGTATGTAAGACATCGTCGTGAGACGGCTACACTGCGTTTTATATGCATTTTTAAGTATCCCTGCAGTATTTTTGACAGTGTACTTTATGTGTGAGTTATTTTTTTTTTACATAAATATGTAAATACTTATGTAATAGACATATTTGCAGTTAAATATGTGGACAACTTGCTTCCCTGTCATCTGTGAATTGATCCATACGAACGAAATAAAGTAAAGGAAAGAAGAAATGACATTTGAGTAATTTAACTAAATCCAAAAGTAAAACAAACATTAATTATTGCCGTTTTCCGTTGGAAATTTTCGCAGATGAATAGCAAATAGTATATGTAAAAGTTAAAAGAAAAAGGAGAGAGAATAATTTTTCAAATTGCATTGACATATCCTTGAATTTCGTCTGTGTTCTCTGGCTTTTTGTCAGCTTGTGTTTCATCTAATCGACTCATTTTGCGATTAATCAGTACTATCTCGTGAGTCTCAATTAACCTAATTGCACTACATTTCCTGACTCGTGTAATATATGCATGAGAGGTTATGTTTATAATGTGGACAAAAAAAAGTTCGACTTATCGATCCGTGAGAAAAGACTTTCTGTAGAAGACTTTTTGTTATGTGCTTTCGCTGTGGTTGTCGTTGATCGATCCGACGAGTTTCCGGTAACTTTTCCGAATCCCGTTCAAATTTAGTCACCATTAGCTATTTACTTTACCGTTGGATCGTATTTTTTTTGTTTACATTCTTCATCTAATTGTAGTTGAAATGTTAATTACTTCTCACAAGTTTCTCAACTATATAGCAACAGAATAAGTAATAATTCTTTATCGTTTCTTATTGATCGATTCCCTTCCTCAATTGAGTTATTTCGTGAAATGTGAATGAAACTGTGCAATCTGTGATTGTCAATATATCTCGAATACGGGACCGTGAACCTTTTGAAATTTTGTAATTAGTTTTATAATAGTGCGCCAAATGTTTCCTTAATTTTGTTATTTTTCTACTCTGTAGAAAAAGCCTCCGGCGAAAGTGCTACCTTCATATTTCTGTTCCCACTTTGATCTCTCGACTCTCATAAACAAGATTTCTATCTCGTAGACTTACTACAACGGTTTGTCTTTCAATATATATTTCGTCTTTGGAACCGTTCAGCAAATTCTACGCCTACAAACGCGTGTGGTTAAGGCGTGCAAAAATCTTTCGTAATCACATATGGCAGAAGAAGGAGCTGCAAAGTCCGGGATCGCTTGGTAGAACAAACTGCTAAACCCAACGGTGTGTCTCCGTATCCAGGGAGAGTTTACGATCGACGTCTGTTCTATTGCAGGAAGAGTGCAACTTACACCGGTACTAAGAGACACCCATACAGTTCATATCCTCGAATGTGCAAATACATACATGTGGATATAAGTTAAAACACATACGACAGATTGCTGTTTTATTTGTAAAAACATATTGAACCAAAGTTACGTACATGTTTACCAGGTCCGAGTTCTCTTTATGGCATTTCCAGTGAGATGTCGCGTGACACGCAATTGGAGTGTTTTTTTTTATTTCTCTCATTTTTTCGCTTTTTTTCTCACGATATGATGTGCAAATATAGGTATAACGATAAAATTCATTAAACGATACATTTTCTTCGCAACTCTCCGCACGAAGTAACGAAGCTTCGTCCAACCATATCAGCGAACAATATGTGCGTTTCCCGCTCGACTGAGAATCTCCGATGTTTTGTGTTTTTAATACTCCTTTCATTTTCTCAACGACTTTTCCCTGTACAAGTTTTTTTCAAGACTTTTCCTCTGGTTAATGGATTTGACGATTTGGAACATTCTTCGGAATGTTCATTGGATGATGGATTTAATTTTTGTGGGACTGCATTTTGGTCGAAGAATTTTTCAACTTTTGTTTAACTTTATAAATGCAGAAGAGAGTGAATTAAGGAAAAGGCCGAGTTTTCCATATCGTCAGTGATTAAAAAGAATTTAATGCGAGAATATGATTTTTTTTTCACCGGCACTTCCTCGTGCTAACTCGTATCTGGGATGACTTATTTTTCGTTGCTCTACAGGGCAAGATTGGGTTCGAAAATTAGCGTCGAAACGTAAAACTTCATAATACGATGTGAACACAAAAAGAAAAAACGAAGTGTAACAAAAAGCAATAGAAAAAAATTGAAACGATACGTCATTCGTTGGGATCTTTAAAATCGTTCGTGTCCCGTGATGCATGAAAGTGCAATGTGTATTAAAAAAAAAAAGGAATGCATCGAACGAACGGAGAACTCGGTGTTCCCAATCCAAATGATTGCCAATAGAAAAACAGAAACGTATGAATGTCAAATGACGTTTTTATTATCCTTGTGAATCGAGAGTGTCTGTTGCATTAATAAAAAATCGAAGGTGATTATCACGCTCACGATAATTGATCATCAGTGTCATTGAATGGAATATTAGTAGAATGGAATTGACAAAGATTGATTCGAATCAATAAAAAAAGAGTGTTCGGAACTATTTTTATCAAACGGATAATCAAAGTAAATTCGACAAATGGGGTCCTTGAAAATAGAAAATAACAAATAAAAATTTAGCAAATCCTCTGCATGGTTTTCGCCGGCCTCAAGCTTCGCCACTAAACCCTGATATAATCAATTGGCATACGATTGCACGCAATACGAAGACCGAGGATACTAAAGACAAGAATGGTACCTGGCCTAGTCAACGATGGAAAACTTTTGCCTTTAGTTACAGTGCAACGATCGCCCTACTAAATACAACGTCTGCATATACTCTATAAAGTATCTGTATATAAATGTACATGCGAATATGTGCATTAGATGTATTGCAGAGTGACACAGAGCGTGCACACAAGTTGCGTCACTGCAATCTCGGACGAATGCGAGAGTGTAACGAGCGAATACCCTTATAAACTCCCCTCGATCGAAAAACCCTAATGACTGTATGATACACGAAGTGAAGAAATAAATTTATGATTTAACGAAGTGACTGAATTGTAGATCTAAATTGAAACATGAAATCAAATTGTGGATGAATTATTTAATACTTTTATTTCCTGCATTGATTTTTGTTGAGCATGTGACTTTTGAGGACGACGATGCGAGTCAAATAAATTTGCTAATACGATGTATTTATGTCTGACTGCAAAATTATATGCAACGATCGTAGGAAAACATTTAAAAACTAAATGCAAGAAATAATCGAATTTTTTTTCGTGGGAAAAAAAAATTACATATCTCCATCAGCACCAACGACACTGCAACATGTTCGTTAACGTAACGATGACCCGAGAAACAAAAAGACATGCTACTACGCTCGACTTGAGACGTTGTTTTTATGACTTGAGCTCTTATGATTGTCAGTAGTTTTAATTTATATACACATGCATTTCTAAATGTAGTATTGGCAGTGCAAGAGTATCATGAAACACGAAGTCTTGTTCCATTGCGATGGGAAAGAATTTACATGAGAATCTTGTATATGCGAACGTGTACTCTATTAGGGAACGAAAATGAAAGGTAATAGAGCACCGTGCATGTGTTTGTAAATGTTTAAACGAATTTTCACACATACAGATAAGTTGGTGTTAATTTGGACCACTATTTTTTTCTAATGTTACTCTCGTTTAGAAAAGTAGGTAATTCATTTTTCTACTCGATTGCCTTTCTTTAAAGAAACAACAAATTCTATTCTAAAATGATTTTTTTATAGAAGTTTTTCTGTAGGCGAATCGAAAATTCGTAAATTGTTAACTAGCAGAGTAATTTTGACTTTTTTCCAACAAAATGAATATTCCCAGCTGGTCCATTTGCACACTGACCTATTATACAATAAACAATACAATATAACGATGAGACTAAGTGAAAACAATCGTTTTTCGAATAACGAGGTAAGGAAAAGTCTCGAGACTGGAAAATGAGACAATTTAATAAATTCATCAAGAATGCGTAATGAAGAATACCAGGTAAAACAATGGATGAGGTAAAAATGTAACAATCCTTAGTACTCACGTAAATGTATGTATATGGACTCTGCTACATGCACATCCATTTGTTGCACGATGACGTGCCTAGAGATCGTTACGAGAGGCGTGGAAATGACTGAATACAAATATTCATTATGTACGCATAGTGTGATACTCACTAAGAAACAACGTAACACCCATGTGCTTTCGTCAAAAAGATAATTCGTTGTGACACTCGACGATTAATATTAAAAGGAATTCATAACCCATGCACCGCGTGTATGTGGCTCGGTATGTATTTGTTCTTGTGATTCTAAAATTTGTTTCTCGAATTCCGATTTCAAGGTTTCATTTCACCAGCCAGAAATAAATTTTTAATTTTCGACACTCGACGAAAGTTTTGAGAAATAAATTTATGTCTCGTATTTTTGTTTCTACCGCTGAATACAACTATGAAAAATGGCAGAAACAGTTAATTTGATGAAATCGACGTTGCTACCTGTGTCCTAACAAAAAAAAATCCCAAAAGAATCCATCTGCAGACGGGTCTCAATGGTGCTCTACATTTATTAGCATAAACATCAGGTGAGAATTGACGTTGAATTTTTTATGCAAGATGTCTTTCTCCGCAGGATATTTTTACGATTCTAGATCTTTGTTTGGACGAAATGGAAATTAAAAAAAAAAACATGATGTTCTCTGTGGGGAATCAGAATCCTAAATTGAATATGAATTTAACGTTAAACTGTAACTAGAAAAAATTTCGATTGGATTCGTGGCTAAATTTTTAATTGATGATTTATGAAAGCTGTCACGTGTGAATATTGCTGAATGCATGTTCAGAATTTATCAGGTGATGAATGTATATATAAATATAAACGTATGTGCGTGTAGAGAAAGAGATTTCTTTCTGCAAACTGGTTACCCTTGGATCATAATAAGTTCAAAATGTCAAGAAGTGTGAATTAGCAATCGCGAATCTGAAAAGAGAATGAACGACCAATCCACTTTATCTGTGCAACGGATTGACGTCTGGAACACCATAAATTTCGTAAAAGTCGAAGAATTTCAAATAAAAAATTGAAAAACATGGACTATTTGGATGAGTTTATATGCATTCGTGCGATTCGGCGGATTCTGTTGAAATTGGAGTAAGTCAAGATCCGGTTGTTGAAACTGGATCGAAATCATGATTTTTGAGAAAATACTCAAAACATCATCTTTTAATGGACCTCTTTTCGGCATTCGATCGTTTGTAATTACCATTTTTATCTTTTATGGTTGTTTTTGCAATGACCTATCAAAGATAAAATGGAAGTTAGTGAGATACATTATTGATTCAGAGGTATCAACCGGATCTCAAAAATCCTCGTCTAGTTTAGCCACATTCGTAAATTATTGATTTGAGGGAATTCCAGCCACTGAAAATAATTTTTTCCAGATTCTCAAAACATTTAAAGATAAAAAGTTTGCACATTCGAAAATAGATCATTCAAAAAATAATTGTCCTTATTTTGGAATTAACAATTGGCGAGAATTTTTTTCATCGAGTTTTTTTTCTACTGGCTTCAAATAATTTCTTTCTTTTTTAGTTAGTGAATTGAAAAAATGACTCTCCACATTCATTTTTTCGCCATTCACACACAATTGAGTCATGTGATCACTCTACGTTGGCTAAAATATTTATACTCCAATCGTGTTCTCGGGCAAAGAAGAAAATTTTGTATCGTACGTTTTTTGATTATAATTTATGCCGAGAGACGATAGCGGGTACTCTCGAAGAACCAACAGGTCAGTCTAATTTCCCTCTCACTTGTCGAACTAGTGCTGGCATATATTACGACGGCACATTCTGGAACGTGTGTACACAATTTACACTTTCAGGTCTATGATGTATGCGCACATAAGACACGCAGACTTTATTGTACTCTCAGACTAATGATCCCGAATTATTTTCACTTTTTCAAAATCATCGCCATTTTACAGTTTCAATGAAAAAATTAAGAAATCATATCAGGAAGCATCATACAGTATTTTCTGTCACAAAGAAATATTAAACGTGCAGTGATGTTTTGTCAATTGAAATGAAAATCGTATTTGAATGATCCGAAACGAAACATCTTGCAATCAATTATTCCGTGTTTCAAATTGAGGAAATACACGTGTATTTTTTCAACCATTTCCGATACGAAACTGACATAACAGAGAAAAAAAATCGTTTTGGTCCGTCTCTCCTAAATATATAAAGATTCAAAGAAGAAAAACATTGAAATCTTGAAAAAAAAAACACAAAAAATGGAAAAAAATTAAGCGCTCCAAGTTTAGAGCTACATCGAATACTGAAAAATGTCGAAGTGGCTGATTTAGCTTGAAATGTTTCATTTATATGTACGCATATCCGAATATATGTGACATCTTCTGGTCAGACGTCGTGCAAATCGTCGAGAAATCAACGAAATGATTATACACATTATGTGTTTGTATGCAAGTGAGTCGTGATGAAAAGGAAAGGGTGTAATGATACGAACATGCGGATTGCGCTACAACCAAGTTATTTCCACGAGGTGGAATCGTCTTTCCAGAGTTTCAAACGTATGTTATCCTGTGCCAACTGCGAGATAGTACGATACGTAAAATAAGTAGCATAGTTAGCAACTTAGTCATAAACGAACAGCCGGTAATTAACTAAAGTGTAGATTCTAATCGTATTCCATGTTACCAGAGTTTCGCGATTCTGTCTACCAACTATCAGTCTAATTATTCACGTGAAACGCGAATGCGATTGATGAATGCATGCATTTGATTTTTTCCAAAATGAATATTTCTATTCAATCATAACGAGTCAACAAATAAACAACGAATAAATAAATAGTATGCAGTCCCTGAAAACGATAAATACGATCAATATGTTTTGATTATATTTACGTACCCCAATACTCTTCCAGCAGCTGGACTGCGATAAAAGTCACATCGATGCAAAGGTCGTCGAGGATCATTGGGGAATCTCTGTCCAGCAGCTTGACACAATCCACGATATAGTTGGAACTGTAGAACACCTGCGACGAAGTTTCTGCAACGTATAAATGAACCACGTTATTTCATAATATTATAATTGATCGATTAATTTTAATAGATCATTATTGTTGCCATGGCTGGCCTCAAATGAGGTATTACAATCGGATTGAGAGTAGAGATTTCTTCATTTTTTTTTTCAACGCGATATTTGTCAGTGTTACGTCAATGTATTTTGTTTAATATGAGATTGGGCAAGCCATTTGTCACGGAATCACCAATCCACTGGTCTTCTCAATCACAATTTCTTTTTAGGTCACAGTTCATGGGGATTACTTAGACAATAATAGCCTCGTAAAGAGCTTCATTCTACTTTTCTATCATCGACTTTCAATTTATCTCGAATAGGATTTCATTTCAATGCGGATTAAGAATATGTCTGGATCATTGTTGCTTTCATAAAATTCTTAATGAATTTTGGTCCTACAGATTATTAGATGTTTTATTGTTATTATTGTTGTGATCATTATTATTAATATTCATATTATCATCAATGCTGTTCGATGTACGAAGGATGAACCTTGACTCATATTTCTTCAATGTCGATAGAAGCGAAATATCAATGTTGCATTAACCATTTTTTTTTCTATAAATTTATTTACAACTCGTCATATAGTAACTAGCATTGAGTCAAAGTCAGGCCTCATATTTAAATTAAACATGCATCAGTTCTAGATTTAGCATAAGTTAGCGAAGCGGATCCACCCAAGTAATATGTTTTACACCTTCGATAGCTATTCTGCCCATATTTCGTGGATGCGCCACGTGATCGGCTCTCACAAGCCGTTCGTTCTCGTTGGGTAATACATGACTTATGACTACACACTGGTCTCAAAATGCTAAATTGCTCAGGACTATTCTCCGTGACTCTGTAAAGTGACGAATTATGTATCGCTCTCGAGGCGGAGGGATTCGTAAATCATCGAGTCTTACGAATACGAATCCATTAAGTCACTTAATAATTTGGCAATAAAGTGAAAGCAATTATTGCGAACCCCGAATTGGGATCGTCTGTTATCGCGTTTCCGATCATCGCCCGGGTGATCCTGATGCATTAAACTTTCTTCTTTTCCCGAAAGTTGGTTTTTCATGAAGGACCTTTTTTTCATAATAATCAAATCAACTTTAATCGTACGTTAACGACTAATCTATTATTTTTATTGTCATTTGAAATATCGACTGTTATTGACTCAATCCTAGTAACTGATGATAAAATATCCTCGATTAAAATATAGTGTTCTAATGTAGCATGAATTTCAATGCTATCAAATACACCCAAATACACGATTCTGATCATCCGAGAAAAAAGAACTTGCGACAATGATAGGGAAATATCCTCATGCCATTTTTGTTCCTGTACATAGCGATCGATACTATTGACGACGATCAATCGGTCATAGAATAATCAGCACTCAACAAATATAACGAATCAAAGATGACGACTTTACATGTAACGCAAGAATAGACACGAACGTAAGTAGGTAAGTTTCTCCACGTATCTCTCTCAGGCCGAGAAGCACTTTGCGTCCTTTACGTAATAAACCGTCCGCTCGATACTCCTGAACGCCGCTGCGCGCGCGCGTCTTGCTTCGTGAGTTACAGCTCGATTTTAAAGGCGTTTGACTTATATTTTTGTCTAATGCATAAAAGCACATAAGTCACGTTATTATAGAGTTCAATGAGTTCAAAATCGAATTCACTGTTTTTTTATAAATTAAGCTTATGCTGGAAAGCATTTATGAAGTCAGTTAAATAACGTTTTTATAGGTCCTCAATCCTAATTTCTTATGAAAATCAAACCTACTTTTATGATTTTCGAGCTGAATTTCAATGACACTTGAATTTCTTGGGGTTGTTGATGAACCCTTCGATCTGATGTATGGAAATTTCGATCACTTGCTTCTACAGTTACACAAGATTTTCATACAGAATTGTTCTACTTTGATTGTAACGGTTTAGACGCTGTCAATGACGAAATATGAATTTCAAAATAAATTTGAGGCAAACCTTCGTATCCACCTGCACAAGTTCAGGCATTAGTAAATCGAACAAAATAAATTCTTTCATGGATGATGAATCCACGTTGATTTCATACAGCCCTGATAAAAAAATATATAATTATGATCTACATGTACGTTTGTTTGTGTGTATGGATGTGGATTAGCCCATATATGCGTATATACGTCACAGTGTATATGTAAGAATGCATGGTTACGTCGGAAAAGGAACAGGGCACAAAATCGAGTCGGAGAATCGTGACGAGTACCCGCATGTCCCAAGGGGGAGTGGTGGACGATTGGTGGTTGGTCGTATGTATGCTTATTTTTTTATGTGTTGGTCACATAAGCAGGGATCGGTGGTACGAACAAAGAACGGCGGGGGTATGAGGCGCCTGGGCCTCACCGAGAAGGCGAAAGTGTGCCGTGTATATAAGGCCCCGAACGACTGGCAATCAGCATCCAGTTCACTCCTGGACGTACCCGGAACATCGCGAAAGCAAAAATGAGAAGCCTGGTACGTTCTGCGAATATATAACACTCAAACGAGTGAGCGATCCCATACATACGCCGTAAACACGTTCAACTTCGTCGCGAAAGCTTGCCCTGAAAAATCGATACGAATTGACGATTCGACATCGATCTTGTGGTCTCAAAGCTTTTTATCCCCGAGAAAAAAGCACGCGGACGGTCAATCGCAGAATTTTATTCCCAAAAGCTTCGTGTGCTACGTTTTTTTTCGCGGATTATTAGAAACAAATTTTTGTTGAAATTACGGTCAACGTAGTTAAAGTTCTTCGTAAAGCAGTCGACAGTGTTTTTTAAATTGACTTATCAATATAATGGATTTAACGGCATTACGTACTATTGGACCCTTTCGTAAAATGTGCGAATCCACCCGTAACTGTAAAATCGCTGCTCTTCAGATTCTATCAAGCTAAATTCAATGTTAACCCATTCGATTGATTACAATCCCCCTCGACAGGAACTGATTTCTGCAAGCATTTGTTTTATCTGGTTTGATCTCGGTGTTTTCAGTTCTACTTGGGGCTGGTAGCCCTTCTGGCCCAGGCAGCATTCGCAAGCGAGGAGAAGAAGGCAACAGAAGAGACGAAGGCTGAGGATTCGAGCTCGACGAAGAAACAGGACAAACGTGGAATCCTGGGACTGGGTTACGGTTACGGTTACGACGTTGGTGGCTACGACTTAGGCGGTGGTTCCTCCCACGGACTTCACTCGTCAATAGGTTACGACTTCGGAGGTGGTCACTACGACGGTGGTTACGGGGGTGGTTACGGTGGTGAGCATCACGTTAAAACCGTGACAGTTGTGAAGAACGTAGCTGTGCCATATCCGGTTGAAAAGCACATACCGTATCCGGTTGAGAAGCATGTACCATATCCGGTAAAGGTACCAGTACCACAGCCGTACCCAGTTGAGAAACATGTACCTTATCCGGTTAAGGTTTACGTAAAAGTGCCTGTACATGTGCCACAACCGTACCCCGTAGAGAAGAAGGTGCCGTACCCAGTCCATGTACCAGTCGACCGTCCTTATCCCGTCAAAGTCCTTGTGCCACAACCTTACCCAGTTGAAAAACACGTGCCTTATCCAGTCAAGGTTCCCGTGCCACAACCGTACCCAGTTGAAAAACACATCCCTTACCCAGTGAAAGTCCCAGTTCATGTACCCCAGCCTTATCCAGTTGAAAAACTTGTTCCATACCCAGTCAAGGTTAACGTTGACAGACCATACCCTGTCCATGTGCCAAAACCATACCCAGTTACGGTCGAGAAACACGTTCCATACCCAGTTGACAGACCAGTCCCCTACGCCGTAAGAGTACCAGTTGACAGACCCTACCCCGTCCATGTCGAAAAACATGTACCAGTTCCCGTTAAAGTACCTGTTCCACAACCGTACCCAGTCGAAAAGCACATCCCTTATCCGGTCGAGAAACCTGTGCCCTACCCCGTCAAAGTACCAGTCGACAGGCCCTACCCCGTTCACGTTGAAAAGCACGTACCTGTACCGGTCGAAAAGCCCGTACCCTACCCAGTTAAAGTGCCCGTAGCGGTTCCTGTCCACTACGAACATCACCAACATCACGGTGGCTACGAACAGTACGGAGCACCATCGCACGGCTATGAGAGCTACGAAAGCTCGGGCTACGAACATCATCACTAAATGGGATGTGGATCGTTAATGTGCTCGCTTAATCAACGCATTTCTCGTCGGAAAAAAAAAAATAAAAAATGCTCATCAGGCCACACGATGACGACCACTACGACGGATCTCATCAGATGCTGCAACATCAATTATCTGCCGAACAAGGGAGCACCGAGAGAAGTAAATGTAACACATACGGAACGCAATAGCAACGGGTAAACAAACAAAATTCAACGCGCAATCACTTCGATGACCTGCGATTATTTTATACGTAATTTTATTGATATTTTATGTATGTATTTTGTATTTTCGTTTAACTTTATAATTGTATCGCTGTATTCAATTCAGGACGCGCAAGCGATCGGAGATTGTTCATTTTCAAGTCCTCTGTATAAGGAATGGCGCTTTTTTTTTTTTTTTTTTTGAAGAAAAACAATAGAGCGGAAACATAGAATTCATTTCTATTTCACACTCGATCAGCATCCTCGTAATTATACATCGATATAAACACGAAGGCTGCAGAATCAAAAACACCTCAAAATTATGCGCTCATCTTCTAATTATAAATTTTTCATACACAGAGGGCAGGACTCCATGCGCAATTATTTCTTTGTTAAATCATATACAGCGCATACAGTTATAAACGGGGTCACGAAAAACTGGCCTTTTTGCTCGACATACACAAAGCGCAACAAGCCAAGTCTGTCCCTCCGGACTCACAGCTCGAATGTTAAGATATTATTATTATTATTATTATTTTTATACGAGACAATAGGTACGCAATACTAGACGCTCTTTCGTACCGTTAGCCGCAAAGAAAATGTGTATTTTTGTACGATACAGCAACAAGAGAAAAAAAAACGTTTGAAACTATAACTTTGTGTTTGAACTTTCAAAAAAGAAACATCATTCCCTTCAACTCTCATTCCTAACATTTTCCTGTCATGATCAACTGGGTGCTCTCGAATCTATTCATTCTGTTGGAAATCGTATACAGAGAAATTTCATCGTAAGTAAGTCACCTAAAAAAAAAAAAAGAAAAAAATAACAATAGAAAAAAGGAGCTAACATCATTCGCATACAAATGATCTTTCCCCGATCCGCGATCCTTCTCCACACGCCTACATTGTCAACCATGTACGAGAAATTTGCAATGAATGATTTTCGTATTCGAAGATTCCTGTTGCCTCGTTTTCGCTCGAGTTCGACCAGAGTAGCGGTAAATTATGCAACCGGTAATCAAGTGGGAGCGACGGACCGGAGGAAGGCTGAAAGTAAGAGTCCCTCGCCTTTCCTATACTCTTCGCACTCTTCGGCATCGAACGGTCGCGTCGCCTCGGTATGAAATCGAAAGGGAACGGACGTGCAAGTTCCGCTACTTTCAGGACTTTGTATATCTCTTTTTATCTGTCTCTATCTGTCGTTACTCATACTAAGACAGTCCACTCGTTTAAATCTATACTCAGTAAAGATTTATAATATAGATGAGAGTGGCCTCGTGTCAGACCCAGATCAATAGACCTCAATACGCAACTGTAAATGCCATACATCATTTTTACACGATTGAATATTACGAGTTATTTTATATTTTTATGAAAAGAAAAGTTTAAGTTGAATAATTGAGTTTCATAGTTATACGTAACTGTTGATTTGATTGAAAATACCTTTTTTCTAGAAATAACAATATTGGGAAACGTGTTCATTATTTTTTTATATATTTTAATACAAGAAAAGAAAACATGACTTTTTTATGTATAAAAATCAAAAATGGTCGAACTAAATTGTAAAATTGAATATCGAGTTTTAAATTAGCCAGGTAGGAAAAATCTTGTGAAATAATTAAAACAGAAACATAACGCGTAGTTTTTTGGTAAAAATTTCTCTCTTTCTGTACTCAACGGTTTTGGCTACATCGTAAAGAGTATTTTCTCTAGATTCTATTAACTTCGAATATTTTCACTGACTTTAAGTTGCAGTGCACGGTTTAAAGATCACCTAACCAAGTATTGACCTCCACTGAGGCTACGTAACATAGGAGATCGCTGCTTACCGATGGCGTACCCATCATTGCCGGTTCTTTGTGAAATATTTAATTTCAAATAGAAATATATTGTTTGGAATATTTGTGTGCAACCGGACTTGCATAATCTATAAGAAAAACTATTACTCATAATTGTATTCTGAGAGCAGCAATGTCTGAAAGATTTATTGAGGGTCGTCCCGATTAGGAGAAAATCATACAGCCAATCATTACGTAGAGAAAGGTGCTGATTGTGTTTCATTTTTATGTCAAGATCAATGATGTTGCGCCCTATGACCTTGTCAGAGAGTGCTATTGATAGAATCAATTCGTTTATCAAACTTAAACCATCTTTTTTTTTTGTTATCGTAAGGCTTCTATTTTTTTTTGTTTTCTTCTTTTCATTCAATCTCGTTCCCGATGCTTCAAGTAAAATCGTGTGAATTTCGCTAAAGAAAAAGAAAGAGGGAAAATAAGTAAGATCGACATGCAATGCTCTGGATGGTGGAGGATAATTGTCGCTTGCGTTCTCTGCATTTCTAGCTTCACAAATCTGCTACACTGCAAATTATAATGAGCCGATTCGAAGCATCTCATTTTAAAATCACTCAGAGTTTCGCTCAGTGTTTTTCTAGAAATTTTTCTGGGAATAGAATTAAATATTGATAAGAAAAAAGACTGCTTCTGGTTTTATGGTGAAAGGTGATGAAATTCCACCGAAATGGTGACACAAACTCATCTCTAGATGTCTTTTAGCCTCAAATTATCTTCTTAAAGCTTTGATTCTTTAAAATTGACTATCAAAAATATCGACGAACATACATGGGCAACGTTTGTTTCAGGTAGAAGAAAACAATGACGAGTTACTTTACAGAAAGTCGCTGACATTTGAGGCTTACAGCGCAATATTAAAACAGAGGCTGTTCGGTATCTACAGTGCGTAGTTTGTTTTGATGTGAGGGCTGTCAGAAGCGTTTCGCTTTTATACGCCAGAGGCAAGCAAGAGTATTTCTCCGATTCTCTGGATGAGGGGGTAAATGAGGTTGTAAGGGAGGGGAGACACATCTCGCAATGTGGGACCGCTGTGTGTGGAATCTGTGGAGTTGTGCAGACATGCAATTGTTGCTGCACAGACTTTATCGATCTCACTCAACCGTGCATGCGAGCTCGCAACTCTACTTCTGTTCGCTGACCGTTGAGAACGATGCACCCTGTCATGCTTGTACAGTGAACTTCTTCAGCATTTAATAGTAAATTCTCATTAAATATCTTCACTACATTTTTTTTGTCCGAAAATTACATAAAATAACCAACTGCAGAGGAATCTTGATTTGCGGACATTCATGTAAACAATCTCAATGTGAAAAAAATTCATTGTCATGGTCACTGATTCTGCGATTTAATAAATCAACCTTTTTCAGTGATTCAGCAAGAAAGATTTCCAAAATTGACTGCAATGACGTACTAGTGTCAAAGTGCAACGAATAATAGTTTCAGAAAAGGCCGAATGGATTGTGCATTTGAACTCATTTTTTAAAATCAATATCTGGCCTTGGAAGCTGTGGGTAAGAGCTAATAATCTGGTGTTGCACATTCTGCATATATTTCGCCGTGTGCCATCTCGATCTTAAGAAACACTATAACGCTAGTCGCCTAGCAGCTGTCAGAAAGTGCACCGAAATAAGTGCAAGCTGCACCCAACGGACCAAGACGACAACAAATTGCTTGAAGTTAGACTGTATCCTATGGACACACGGCAAGGTTATAATGGTTCCATGAGCTTTCCCACTAATTATTTAATAACTTGGTAAATTTTATGTGCATATCGGGCCCACAATTATGTCTATAACGTTTGGACTTATAAATGTTGATGGTCTATTACTGTAGCAGTAAAGTCGTCCAAAACATTCGTGCACTGGGTTTAGATGTTAAATGGCTCGGATTTATCCCGCAACAAGAATTAAATTGTTCGCGTGACAGATTTTATCTTCAACAGTTGTTCTCATTCTGTAACGCGCTCTGTAGAATGATTGCCTGCTTAAGGCGCAATTTTTCTCTGAGTATCGTGTATTTTGATGATAATTTCGGCAACCATTTGAATTCGGACAGAATTCAATAAAAGTCTGGCCAGCGTAAATGAGTTTTATTCAGTTCAGTTATCTTTCAAAGTGAGTTTTATTCAGTTCAGTTATCTTTCAAAGTGAGTTTCCTTCAGTTCACTTATCTTTCAAAGTTTTTTTTTTGTTTCCACGTGAACTCAAATTAAGTCGGAAGTGACAAAGGTCCATGAAAGTATATTGTGATTCGCTTGAGGTAGATTGGATCTCACTGTACGTGGAAGGTAGGTTACTTTTAACGAAGGATTTATTCTGACCAAACGTTTTGCCGTATTGACATAAGTCACTTTTCTTTTCTCCGTATTTGCATAGAAAATGAATTTTCTCTTACTCCAGGATAATAAAAACAAGAAGGAGGGCTAGAATGCGTGCATGCAAGATTAATATACATGAAAGAATTCTATGAGGGTACACACACCGAAGAGCAGGAGAGCACGTATGGATGCGTTTACTTGAATATTCACGAATAGCATATTTCGTGGATATATTCAAGAAGCTTCTTTACATAAATTAAGGCACCAAGAGCCAACTAATTTATTCTGGTTCGAACGAGATAGATGAAATTTGCGCCAATTAGGAAATTCAACAGTGATCATGTTTATATCGAGCGTGTAGAAAAGTGAGCGTTCTTATTTATTTCAATAATAAAACACACATGGATGCGCGCGTGCCTAAGAGGAATTAGTTGTTTCACTTTCGAAGTATCTTGACTTGCACGCCTTATGATCGAGAGGGACGTGGACCCTTCCCGAGAATCTCGTTCAATCTCGAAAATCATGAAAGCGAATTTCCCCACTCGTGTCACGTGAGACCCATTTGAGTTTCACGGTTTTTTCATCCAACAAACTTGAAGAAAAGCTATTGGACGTCCACAATAGCGTGTATCCACATTCCCGATCTTGACGCTGGAAGACTTTATGGGAGTGAGTGTAATATATAGGGGCCAAACGCTCGGGTGGATCACGTCAGTTGTTTGATAGACTCGAGGACAGTTGCGAGCATTATTTGTATAATTATTTTGCCTGGTACTTGTACAGTGAATTTTGATTCAGTGAGCGGTGATCGTCATGGCACACGTGAGTGCTGCAAATCCCGTCAAATTATATGTGAATTTTGAGTGTGTGTAATATAAATATGGCACTAAACTTGTTTTCAGAGTCTTGTTATTGTTGCATTAATATTTATCGCGACTTCCGAAAGTGCATTTGGATGGCCTAACTCCTATACCTGTAATTATGACACATATCCGGACATACGATGCGTTTTCACCGGTTCACAGATGCAAAGACGTTCGGGATATCATACAATAGATCCGAGTGATCTTGACGATCCTAATGTCGGTATGTTTGTAAAAGTCATAGAGCCCACTTGAGATTTTTCTATTAATGACCATTTCTCTAACTACTGCTTCAAAGCTCATTAAAAATATTTCATATCCGTGGAGAGGTTGATTAATGGTAATAAAGTTGTGTTTGTAAGGATTAAGATGTCATGAACAATGCTTGGGTACCATGATGTACAGTTGATGTATGAAAAAATCATTACCGTAAATGTGCAAATGTTTGGGATTAACAGCTTTCTAAAAAAATAATAACATTCGAGTTCCTTCCTCGTTTTCTATTGGTGCAGTTTTTAACTGGCTGCACTCATTTGCAGTCATGATATCTTCAATTCATATCGTCATGCTAGAGGAATTCGGTAGACACATTCCGAGAAGTCCAAACACTGTTAAACTCACAGCAACTATTTATGAACAAGTCTCTACTGTGGTGCTTATAATTGTAATAATTTATGATTCGACTGAAATAAATCATGTTTCACGATAAAGCCTCTGCTTATAATGCAATACGTGGAGAATCTTCACCTGTCGAAGTGCTTAATCCACAATTATGCTCTCGTTTTCCAATGTTTTTCTAGGTGTTTTACGTACGGAAGATTTAGCAGAGTACCAGCGAGGACTTGAGACGATGGATCTGAGTGGATTGGAGATGCAATTAAAAACAGATGTTGGGGACGATTTACAGACAGGGGCAGATGATAGCGGAGACGGAGGGGCCGAATCTCGAGTTTTAGGTCACCACGTACACGAGGATGTACAAAAGACATTTACGATTGTGAGAAAAGTTGCAGTACCTTATCCCGTAGAGAAAACAATTCATTATCCAGTTGTGAAGAAGAATTATTATCCCGTTAAAGTACCGGTAGTCCAGCCTTATCCGGTCGAGAAACAGGTCCCATATCCGGTAAATGTGCTGGTCAAAGTTCCGGTTAAAATTCCAAAACCCATCCCCGTTTACAAAGAAGTACCATATGCAGTGGAAGTTCCAGTTGAACGACCGGTTCCTCATAGAGTCTATATACCCAAGCCCTATCCCGTCGAAAGAAAGATCCACTATGAAGTAAAAGTTCCAGTGCCGGAGCCATTCCCGATAGAAAGAAAGATACCCGTGCCGGTAAAGGTCCATGAACCTGTTTTGGAACCGTATCCCGTAATAAAGCCGTTGCCTTATCCGGTTGAGGTGAAGGTCGACAGACCTGTAGCGGTCGAAGTAGCAAAGCCCTACCCAGTGTCAGTTGAAAAGCCGGTACCCTACCCGGTATACAAGCCAAGGCCAGTACCGGTGGAAGTCAAGGTTGACAGACCTTATCCAGTACCGGTAGTCAAACATGTTCCATATAAGGTCAAAGTACCGGTACCACAACCATATCCGGTTGAAAAGGAAGTACTCTTCCCAGTGGACAAACCTGTGCCGTATCCAGTGGAGGTACCCGTTGACAGACCTTATCCAGTCCATGTGGAAAAGCATGTGCCCTACACGGTAGAAAAAAAGGTCCCTTATCCCGTCGAAGTCCCAGTTCCTGTTGCCAGCGATCATCATGGATCAGCTTCCGATTCTCAAGATTTTCAAGGCGATGAACCCGCGAAAGAAACCAACAAACATACCGAACCTCCACCATCTACAGAGCCAACCAAAGAGGAAACGACCACGAAGAAAAATGATTGAAAGCCTACCGTTGGCTTACCGAAGAACGTTAGATGTAAGCGGGTTGCACGCCATCAGGCGTTGGTGGGTTCCAGCGAATCGTGGAAGTGGATCTAGGCTTGGCCCCTGAACAACCGACACCAACTGACTTCTGTGTATGTCATACCAAGCCTACCTGGCTATCTTCCACTAAAACTTGCATCATGTCTATGTGCTGAGTAATTGTGAAATCATGTAATGATATTTATGATAAAATTGTATCTTTGTATGCGTAAGAATGAACTATATAGATTCTAGTCAAAAGTAGCAGACGGAGAAACGAGCTATTATTTCCCTCAAATAGTTTTTTCCTTCCACAGAACCTCACATATTTACATCAACTCGCGAATTTGTTCTCGGTATTGTTGAGGCGCGCAAAAAAAATGAACAAATCATTGTTTGCTCGTGCACCCGATACGGGATCGTAGAATTTTACGATCCTCGAGAAAGTATCCGAACAAATCGAAACTCTCATTTTTCTTCATCTGTGGATGTACGCACTTGTACCAGGTGGATTGGTGCTTTGTTCAATGTTGATGGTTGTAATAGTTTTGAAAATTCTCGGGCAGAAAAGATTTCAAGAAAAGCAATGTACAATTTATTTCTTTATCACCTGTAACTGCATTGTCGTTGTTTATACATGGATTTCGATGACCAAGCAAAAAAATCAATGTAGCTCAATAAAAGTATGTAGTATTTATGAAAGAATGCGACAACGATAAACCATTGAATTTGTAAGGAATTTTTCAGATGCTTGTTGCTCGAAAAAAAAAAACTGTAAAGTAAAGCAAGAAAGTCTATCGATTGTCCTAAAGATAATTGCACAGTTGTTTGAAGTCCCGCAATTTTTTTTATTATTTTTCGGTACCAGGGAAAGTTCTGCCTTTGTCCTATAAATATAATGCTTGACATTTGTCAACCGGTATTCAGTTTACGGTGAGACACGGTTTTACAAACTTTGGGAGACATTTTCAAGATGGGACGATTTAACAAGGTTTGTACTTATAATTTTATTATGGACTTTGAGTTTCACCATTCACTCGTCGTTGCCTTGATTTCTATTGAATTAAACTGTGGTGACACGAAGCAAATTCGTTTTAATCAACTCTTGTCGTAGCTTTTATAGATATCAACAATGCATGAAGTTAAATTTGTAAATTTTGAGAATTCTTCAATGTTTCAAAGCTCAGAGCAGTAACAACGCTACAAACAAATCAAACAATATATTTTCAGAGAAAAAACTGCGGCAAAGGTCCCACGCTATTAAAAATGGTCGAATTGTAGAATTACATGTATTCAAAATTTAGAGAAAAGATTGTCATCCCCAAAGAATTCAATTCTAAGGTGTCCGTGAATAACTAGGATATTCTGCCTCGAATAAAGTCTCGTACTAAATGCACTTGTAGTTAAATGTGGCGAAAATAATATTCATACGTGCTGGATATAACTGTGGGCATTGGTGTGTTGTTTATTCTATAAATACAGAACGTGCGAGTGATAGCGTGTGCCTTTCTCTGGTTATACTTGATGGAGGGGAGTCAGGGGACTCGGAGGAAGGATCTCGAACGAGCAGCCGAGTTGGCGGTCGAGCGTGCTGCGGAAAGAGCAGCAGAGAGGGCAGTAGAGAAGGCTCTCGAAAGCGGCAACACCACCAGCGAGTCCGAAACGATACGAGAATCGTATTCAAGTGTGAGGAAGTACGACAAGAGCTTGAAACTTCCGGAAACAGGATATACACCCGCCCAGCGTCGAGAGTATGACAGAATCATGCAGGAACGCGAGGCTGCCGAGAAAGCTTCAGCAGTTTTGAAAAGATCGATCATAGATGAAGGATACGATTCGAGTTATGAATCAGGGATGGCTGATGTCGACCAGACAGCTCAATCTCAACGTCAGCGAAAGTATTTCAAGAATGTAACAGAAAAAAGTTCAACATCTTCGCCACGGCGTTCCCGTGGTACGAGACAAATAGCGTTTCCGACGACAGGTCGTAAGAGCAATACCAGAAAAGACAAAAATCAAGCGGAAAAACCGCAAACACTTTCCCTTGTAAGTGCTTATCTGGTACCTGAAGTTTAATTAATTTCTCTGCAGATTGTTAGGTTTATGATCAAGGTCGTATCCATAAATACCGACGGTTTTTGTCATTCCAATAACAACTCTAGCGTATCCGCTCTCGGTGACCTATCCACGTTACGTCAACCATCAAGGCTCAGAGGTCAATAACGCCGGAGATTGCTCCACTCTCTTGATGGACATGTGCAAACCTATTCGAACCTGGTTTTGTCAGTTACCCACTTCGAATAACTTTTTCATATAAATAGTTATACTCTCCTGTTTTCAAAACATCACTGAAGTACCAATTTTAGTCACAATTTAGTTCTCCGATTGGTTTATACACTTTTTTGGAACTGATGGCCCCTCGACTGAGCTTCATTCAAAATTACGATCCGCACTGTTATTCTGTGCCGTTCGTACACTTTGAAAAGCTGTATATCAATAAATAAATAAATCAATAATTTTGAATGATCTGATAAACCCGTTATTACCCTAACTGTATTTTATCTTTCAATATTATTTTTAAAAAATCGAAAAAAAAAACATAACAATGGAAAAATCGAGTAAATCTGATGCTCATACTATAGACATCCAGACAACTGAAATAATTGATTTAAAAAAATGGAACTGCTGTCATCATCAGTATCGTCCGGAAGTGCGCGTAATCAATAATTCTTGAAGATAATTAATGCTTTCACGTATATAAAATCCAGTCTGGTTTAATTGTTTTTTTTCTTACCGCACTATAGACATTTGCCTTTCACTTGACTAAAAGAAGCAGTGAGCAAAATAGTGCGTGCAGACAGGAAATCAAAAAACTGTCAAAAACGAGAATAAATAAAAATCGATCCTAGTGAAATAATCGATCATGAAATATCGAGCAGTTTCAACACATCGCTAATTGCAACTGGTTAACGAGTTTGGTAAAAATAAACGCAACTACTAACAAGCCACTTAATGAAACTCAGTGTTTCCTCGATTATTTTCGAATATTCATGTAACGGCGGTACATTGTATTACTCAATGTAGAGTGCAGGAAGTGGACAGGTAGCCGCTATATCATTAGATTTAGTTGAAAGTAACGGATGGAAGCGCCGCGGGAATATCACGTCATCTGCGAGTTCATTTCAAATTACACTTTCACTGCTAGAGCGTATGTGTACCATGTGTTTTGTACGTATAGAAAAAACCATATAGCGCTTATACCAACATGAACCGAGCGTATCACACGCTTCGATAATAATGCACAAATCCTTCGCGGTGAATTTACCGTCGTCGCACTTTTTTTTCATTATTCTTCTCTTCCTCCTTCACCTTCGGGGCATTATAATCCTTACGCGATCAAACAATTTCACTGTGCGTACTCTCGTTGTGTAATCTTTGCACTGACTTACTCTTTTGAATCCGTATTCGTACATAAATGTTTCTTATGTTTTTGGTTGTATGAGGGTACGTTGGGACAACGAGGCAGATTTGAACGTTTTTGAATCGTAGATAAAGTGAAATTGACAATCAGTTCGATTCATTTGAATGTTTCAACCGAGGTACCATAAGAGAAAAATCTATTCTGTCTTTGGAAATTTATTGATTAGACGTACCCCTGGCTCCACTAACGTCTGTCTCTGTATATCTCTTGCATCTGACACTCATCTTTCTTTCTCTTCCGCTTTTACGAGTATGTTGTTTTTATAAGTTTAGTAGCTATAAAACTGGCTGCACCGCAGAGTTTATAGGCTGCAAGTACGAAAATTCGTGCATGGATTGTTTTCGAGAAGGAAGCGTTTGAAAAGAGGATTGAACTGCTATGCGAATGAACCCCGGCTTGTAGTATGGCCGGATGAGTTTTTAAAGTTATTGAATAAATTGTGATCTTATCATCTTTTATTCGCTTCGGAAGAAGAGTCTTTCCTCAAGGAAAACGTTCCGGAAGCTCTGCATGCAATGTCAGTACTGCCATGCATGTGTGTTGTCCATATGAATAGACTAGATCGAGCAAGTTCAACTAAAAAAAAGTTATGGAATCTCCACTAAATAGTAATAACCGTACCTACAATAAACACAAATATACTCGCACATTCGCTTTTCGCGTATGTACCGCAGTACTGGAGACTATGGAGATCATCGTACTATGTTCCCGCACACCTGTATACGTTATGCTCACATGAACACAGATACACACGTGAGTATGCAAGTGTTTCACTTTCCACTGGCTAACGGCACTAAGAGGAACTTGATGTTGGCGGGGAAAGCGCGAATCCCCGATGCTAGTATATATAAAGACTTGGCCTCCTTGAGAGGACCCATCCAGTCAACTTCTGGACATCAACCAGATAACAAGGGACTCGGAATCATGAAGATTTCGGTAAGTAATAATTATCAAAAGATAACAATATGTTTTTTTTTTCTACATTAGTTTTCCAAATAACCGCGAACCGGAAATATCCAATGACGACATATTCTATAGGAATGGAGTAATGAGTTCTTGAAATGATTCTTTGCTACTGTTTCGTTTTAGCTTTCGACGCTATTCGTGTCGCTTCTTCTGGTCGGCCTAGCCCGGAGTAAGGAAGAAGATGTCAAGGAAGCACAGAGTGAAAAAGTAGCTGAAAGCTCCTCGGGGTCCGAGAGTACGGTAGCTGCTACTGATGAGAAAAAGCACGGCAAACGTGGTTTGTACGGTTACGAGGGGGACTACGGAGGTGGCCACGAAAGTTTTGGGAGTAGCGGTGGTGGGCATGGGTTTGAAGGTCTATACGCCAGCGGCCACGGTTACGATAGCGGTGTGTCCGTAGGGCATGGTCACGACGAGGGAAAAATTAAGCACATAACAATTGTGAAGGACGTAAAGGTGCCCTACCCGGTTGAGAAAAAGGTTCACTATCCGGTTGAAAAGCACGTCCCCTATCCAGTGAAAGTCCATGTACCGCAACCGTATCCGGTAGAGAAAAAGATCCCGTATCCAGTCAAAGTACTCGTCAAAGTACCGGTTCACATACCAGCACCGTATCCAGTCGAAAAGAAAGTGCCGTATCCAGTTCATGTTCACGTTGAAAGACCGGTGCCCTACAAGGTTTACGTTCCCCAGCCGTATCCCGTTGAAAAGAAGATTCATTATCCAGTTAAAGTGCCAGTACCAGCACCGTACCCAGTTGAAAAGCCAGTGCCTTATCCAGTGAAGGTACCAGTTCACGTGCCGGCTCCGTATCCAGTTGAGAAGAAAGTGCCGTATCCGGTCAAGGTCCACGTTGATCGTCCTGTTGCTGTGCACGTATCTAAACCGTATCCAGTCCCGGTGGAGAAACATGTACCTTATCCAGTTGAGAAACCAGTACCGTACCCGGTCAAAGTTCATGTGGACAGGCCAGTGCCTGTACCCGTCGTGAAACATGTTCCAGTCCACGTCAAAGTACCTGTGCCAGCGCCTTATCCAGTCGAGAAACATATACCAGTTCCCGTGGAAAAGCCTGTACCCTATCCCGTGAAGGTCCCGGTCGAAAGACCAGTCCCCGTTCACGTTTCCAAGCCCGTACCCTATCCGGTTGCGAAGCCTGTTCCTTATCCAGTTAAAGTACCCGTACCGTATCACGTTCATCATAAACATGAACACCACGAACATCAAGAACACGGATCATTCGGAGAGGGTGGCGGTGAAGGAATCGGAGGGGGTGACTACGAACACTCCAGCTACGGTGGTGATTACGGAGGTGGCTATGAATCTGGCCACGAGGGCGGGTACTGATGATGCGAATCAATAGTGACAATAGCAGGTAGATGATCAATCTGCTTTTGCCGCTTGTTCCATCGTTCGTTCATCATTTCTACCCCCGATTATTATGATTCATCGGGTGAGAGAAATTCATTAGTATTATCTGTGATCCATGAAAAGCTCACTGAGTCTGTTATTCGAAGAAAACATATCTGAAGGAGAAGGGCAATACCTCCCCATACCTTTTTTTCGGCCGTTAAATTCCTCAAAAAAATGCTGACAGCATTCAATTGAAAACGTCTGGAAAAATCGTTCTAAAAACACTCGTACCTGAGGCACTTGGAAAAACCACTTCGAAGGGTGATATGACATTGACGACGGTAGGAAAATGCTTTTTGTAATGTGTACTTTTTTAGCAAAAATAATAAACCTAGAATTTAGCTCATATTTACCGTTGCCACGGTGAGACTGTTACCAATATTCTTTATGATGAACGAAATGTAATTTGTACATGAATACCACGAGATGTTAATATAAGAACATCAATGTGCTTCTTAATAAAAACCAAAGAAGAAAAATATCTTGGAATGATACGATCCGCAGTCTAAACAATGATCGAACTAAAATTATTCATTCCTCCTCTATCCAATTTTCCATCTTCGCTCAAATTAGGGTGATTATCTTGTGCGAGACCATTAAGCACGCCGAATGGGCACGAGATCGAAAGTATCTTATTTGCGAGCTACGAAGATCAGTTTGATACACCAGTCGATGTTGAAAAATATGGATCATGATCGCAACACGCTCTGCGACGCATCAGTGCATGGTAATAATTCACAATCAGTAAAAAAAAAAAAAGAAAAAAAAAATAACAAGCACATGGAATAGAAGAAACGAAGCGTGACAGAAGAAGAAATGTTCAATGTGTACTTACCGAATGTAGGGAACGTTCGCGGGTATGTGGTACTTTGCGCCTGGATCGAAATCATCTTCTGATCTCAATACAGGTGGTTTTGTTCCTGCATAAAGCTCCATCAGCCGGTGCCAGTGACAATTGTACTCTTCTCGATGGACAACGCCCCGGAAGACATCCCATCGCCATCGGTCGACAGCGATGCTGAACGGTAGAAGAACAAGCTTTTCCATTGCCAGCGAAAATAAATAGTTTATATCGGCCGCTGGTTCATTGACGTATTTGTTTGCCAATCCAAGGGTCTCGAGATGTTTAGGTGTTCCTACGCTTAGTGCAATCGCTTCGCCAACTGCTTCATGGAATCCTGAATAAAAAAGTGCAGCTCGATAAAAATCGTATTCAACTTTGATAGTCTCTCAAGTCATTCGGGAAACTTTGAAAATTCTTCCCGGTCGCGGCACGTAACCCAGCGGAACAGCCAAGTAAATTCAATCGAAGTTCCCAGAGCCCAGAGTCTCAGCTGCAATTGGGGACATTACGAGATCAAGCAATAATCGTAACGTTGCAAAACCGTTCGATTCCTTGCGCATAGCATTCAAAAAGGATTTGCCATGGTCGTGGCAGAAATTTATGATTCTCACTCTTACATTTAATACAATTGAATTTAGAAGTGAAATCCTTGAAATTTCTATTCCCACTCCACCAGCTATTTATTTGGAGATATAAAGCTACTACAACTACTTCCGGTGGAAGGACGAGTAAGCGTATCGTCTTGCGAGCCCGGAACAGTGAAAGTGCAATAATTACGATACGACGTTATGACCATATTCCAACATCTGCACACTAGGTCTCGGGCTGCCAACGCCCACGATCGTATCTACTGAGAGGTTTATTTGCTGATAAAACGCGATATTTTTTCCTTATTGTAATTCATGAGTTCAGATTCTATGCCTGTCTTTATCAGGCTCGATTGTTTGAAGGATTGATTATTATAGTTATCCAGGGTTCCAAAAAAGTAATGATATGATAAGATTCATCCGTTGACTTGGTCCGTAACTAGAGACTTCATTGCATCTGTTGTTTCCTCTTAAAAATGAGTTCGTGTACATGACTATCGTTTACAAATTTACTTGGAGCGTGTCCACGAGCGCGAGCTCACTTTCGAGCCATTAAATGTGAAACGCTGCTACAGCGCTTATGTTTTCCGCCTTATAATCGGAGAACATAACATGCATCTTTATCTTTTTACGACAACTGTTGATCTCGATGGAACGTAAATATTTTAGAATAATTTCATCGACGCTTTGACGTTTCTATGGCTGCTTACTTTTTATTCTAATTGCAAATTTGACGTTGAATATTTGTTTCCGGTGACTGGGCGAGAGTTGCTGAGATTATATAAGACCAGGTGAGTTTGGCGAAAGTTGGGTTGTCTTAAGGTAGATATTGTGACGTAATAGGGATGTTCAAAAACTAACATCAGTTTTCATCTCGTCTATTTTGAAATTCATCACAGATACAGGACTTATTGATGAAAACTCTTGGGTACTTTATTTTGTGTTTTGGTCCTTTGTTTAATAAACATATTCTTTGTTTCTTTGTTTCCTCACCTGGATTCGCCCCATCCCGAAATTCTCTCGGAAGTCCACTGTATCGAAGGAAATATTGAATGTGGGCCATTTCGTGATGAACGGTAATGAGATCTTTCATCGTGACCTTGGTGCACATTTTGATTCTGCACAAATAGTGAATGAATCAAGGTTATTTTTTTTATTTTAATGTCGATGGTTTTTCAATGTTTCTTATGTGCTCACCTGTAATCGAGACGGTTGCAGAAGTCCCAGGCGGAAGCTTGACATATTAATGGACGGTCACCAGGGTCCACTAAGATACTTCCTGCCCAGAACTCTGGTGGCATTGCACTCAGATTAAGCGAGAGATAGAACTCCTCTGCTACGCGGAACATATCAATTGGCGTGTAACCCTGCATCGGATTAAAAGAATTGAGATAATTGAGAAACTCAAAAAACCACAAGACTAATGCTCGAATAAATCGTTGCCATGTGCACATTTATATTATTCTACATGGACCATAAAACGAGCGTAATTGTTTTTCACTTTCTCTAAAAAAAGCTTACGAACGACATTTATTGAATTTCGTTGGAAATTTCTCATTAAAAGTTTCGAACGCGAATTTACCTGTGCTTGCATCTCTTCGGTTACGTCCATGTAATATTTTCCAGGGTAAGGTGTCGCTAAATCGATAATGTTGGTCCATGATTGGGCCCATACGTTTCCTAAAAAAGATGGTCGTTTTTATTACATTTTCGTTTTTCTTTTACGGCCTCTCGTCAGTCATTTTTGAATCGAAAGAAAGAACACTCCATTAAAAAGGCTCTCATGAATCTTCCTTCGAATGGAAAAAGCTATCGATTTTCGCACCTAGGATGTGAGCAGGAAGAGGTGTGTGTCCGCCAAGTTTTTCCGGTCCATAAAGATCGCGAAGCTTTTTTCTGATGTATGCATGAAGTTCTTCATAAAGTGGTCTAATCGTTTCCCATACTTCATCGACTTCCTGCTGGAAATTTGGAGTCTCGTACGGGAAAGTCCAATATTCTGCTGCGTCAGTAAAGTCTGGAATAAAAGAGAGTGCGGGATGACATGTAAAGTGATACTCAAATTTTATGGCTTATCGTAGTTTTACGATTCTTCACTTTTCAAATAGAAAAACAATTTCTCATCTTATTAGCAAATAGCCAACTTACTGTTTAACCTTGCGGCATCGTTGTTCAGTTGAACTAGTTGGCCATACAAATCTCGAACTTGCGAACCACTGCGTCTTCGCCATTCTATCCAAACCCATTGCAGTTCGTCCCAGTCTCGCCTCTTTGCCATAATCGTCGAAATGTCTGTAGGAAACCAATTAAAATAGTCTTATCAACAACAAATAATACGATAATTGATACTTAAATAATTTATAAGTAATTTTTGTTATTGCAGCTGTAATTTTGATAAATCAGTTACTAATCAAACTGATTTTGTTTTTAATTTACCTGCTGCGGATAAAGCCTATTCAAACGTGCAAGCAATCAAGCCCCAGAACTCTCAAATAATTTTCACTTTAATCGCGTTATTCCACAAACTCGGTACGGCGGAACACAATATCTATGAGTCTTAGCTACCACTTTCACGCTATCCGTCAATGACTTTTACACTAAGACGAGAGCTCGTGACTTTTTTTAAATTACTCGTATCTTCCACAGCAAAATGAACAAAAAATAAACACTGTGGTCTATTCCGCACGTGTACGTAACCCAGTAATCTTCTCGATGATTCGTCATATTTCGTGGCGAACATAAGATTCCGTAGAACTTTTACTCTTACAGTGAATCTTTCGACTGATTGAAGAATGATGAGTTAATTCGAAATTTTTACCTGGGTAAAGACGAAGCCCACATCTAAACGGATCGTTGTAGGCACATATGGTTGCTGAATTGTAAATGCTCAGCATGTCATTTATCACCCGATTGTACTGAAATTAAGAAATTAGTGATAGCTGATTAATAATTTGTCATGAACTGCAAATTCACTGAATTTTTCACATCGAATAAAACAGCATTTCTTTTTCTAGGGGATTTGCGATTCTAATGCTTGGAATGAATTTACACCTGTTGGAATAAAATTGTTCACCAAATTATGATGGAATTCCATTTACAAATAATTTTTTTCTTGGATATATTAGTTTAGGACGAAAAAAATTTTGTTTGTTCGACGATTAAAAAAAAATCATTATGTTCATTTATTCAATAAATTGGGGAATAAAGAGTTAAAATTCCCTGGAGAAACTAACTTTGGTCAGAAAATTTTCACCATTTAGCATATTTACATTAAACATTGTAAATAATATATTCCTTGAGATTGCAACCATTTAATCAACGGTTTACGATTAATAGTTAGAAATTTATTCAATTTAATTTGAACGGGCCATTTAGATTCTCAAATAATCAGAATCTGTGCCCCTAATGAATGTCATTTACGTATACTTTCACATCAATAGCACATAAAATATTGATTATAATCGTAATGTTGTATGAAGCGAAGTAAACGAAAGACAAAGTGAATTCCAGGAGAGTCTTAAGCTTATTTACTCTTAGAAGATGTTTTATTTTATGTGAAAACGCCTGTATGCTTTAGAGTTTTCTGAGCAAGCCACCGGAATTACATGATTGGGGTACGATCAGTTTTGCTTGAGTGCCCTCGAAATCGTAGGTGCATATCTAGCATAAGTGACTGTGAATTAAAAAAAAACAGTTCTTTGAGGCGACCAAGTTGTTTTACAACTGGCATAAATTCTCATTGGATAGATGTGTTCTTGCATCGCAAAAACCGGAAGTATCGGTACCTGATATTTGCTTACGAGCAGACAAACGTCGAGAGAAATCGTCGAGAGAAATCATCGAAAATATGATATATGCGAATAAAATAAAAATGATCGAGAGCAGGAAGTTTTTTCGAATCGCCGAAAAAACATGGATGGTGTGTCTCTGGCTATGAGTCTAATCCAAAAAAAAATTATGGGTTTTTCAAGATCGAAGGAATCTCGAACCAGTCAATCATTCACGAGAATTAAAAACGAACGCGTTCAAATATGTACCAAGTTGATCGCGAACACGAATTACGTAATTAATGTTTTAATAGTAGTTTCCTCGTTGGATACGTGTTACGCAGTGGAAGATCCGATCCACCATAAAGACAACCTCGTTCGGCTTGTCCGCGTACTTTATCCCCGCACTTAATTTTCTCACGTACGCGACGAATGACCTACACTCGGAAACCGCGATGATGGTGCTCGGATAGACAAGATTTCTTTCATAAATAGGTGTGCGGTTGAACGGAGATAGCGAGCACATTTTTTCTTTTTTTTTTCTCCAGGCGGGTTTACCTTGTCCGTTGGTAAACGTGACCCAGATTGGACGTTCATAACAATATTCGTTCGTATCGAAATTCATTCACAAATCATGCTGGAGTGGAGTTTTTTTTTTTTTGGCTCATCTCGAAAAATACTTCAGGATTTCAAAAAACACTCCACTGACGAAAAGCTCATGATTCAAAATGGATTTCGAATTGATTATAAAATAGAAAGAATCGACTAGAATTAATGAAAAACTTGAGAAACTCGTGTAAAATCGAACTGGAAAATCACTAATAATTTTTGTAAATTCAATTCTTCGAGAAAAAAACCCCTAAAAACCTTTTAAGTTACTTTATATCAAAATTGCATCGAATTCGTCGGAAAGTTGAAGAAAACGCGAAAAAAGAAGGTTCATCTTGATATCTAATTTTAAAAGAAATAACGTCCTCACTCAAAGTTTAAACAAAACCCCCTTTTTCCCTCAATTACCTTTTGGAAGTGATTTTTGGAACATATACTCTAAACCCGTCGGAGTAAAAATGCAAAGATTAAACTAGGGAAAGTACAGGAAATGTTCAAAGTATTTCGTAATTACTGCGGAACCATTGTTTCGTAATCGTGTATCGATTGAATGAAAATCAGTCCGTATTCTAATTTTTTTTTAGATAAGGCATTTTTATTTTGTGTCTCGAAAAATGTTGATTTTTGTAATCATTGGAAAGGTTTATATTTAGAAATAAACTCACCCTGTCTAATTGATCGGGTGGAAGAGCAGCAGGTCCAACAGCCGAAAGGTATCTCAGTCGTCGGGCTATATTTGGATCTCTGAGGTTGGAGCCATCTAGTCTGGAGATCAATTGCCATGCTTGATTCTGAAAGTCGGCGTATAAGCGCTGTGCCTCGAGCTGTGCATAACAAAATGTATTTACATCGTAACATTAAATTACCTGAGAGAGTAATGGTGAATTGTAATTATTTCTATTATAACAGCGTTATTCACATCAGGTTTGACGTAATTTCTGGGTTTGTCACTAATTCACAACGAGCTTTTTTTTATTCTCAGGAACAGTAACAATTATTTTCGTAAAGACTGCTTCTCGAGTGTTTTAATCGTTATTTTTGTTTCTATTATTCGTTCCGACATACGTGACAAAGAACGTTATCACATTTCGTTCGTTCTCGTGTCTGCATTCGTTTTCGATTTGTGGGAACTCATAAGTAAACTGTCGCAGAAATTTATCACTGAGCATAATGTAGTAGTTCTAAACTGACTATTCGCCAAGGGGCAATTGCACCAGGAAGCCCTATCAGTTCGAGTTGTACCGTCAAAGATAAACCGACTGTTGCATTGCTTTTATACCGAAGGGCCGCTGCACCGTATCGTGAAACTGGTTTAATCGTATACTTTCATTCGAACTCTTGAAACGATCGCATAGACGATCCAAACCATGAGAAAAAAATATAAATACCAATCTAATTATGAAAGACGGATGTTTATGAATTAAACATTCTCCAGTGGTGCCCAGGGGGGAAAAAAATTCTCCTTCGTCTCGCGTACATTGTAAGAAAAATGGAAAATGGAAAAAATTTATTGTTATTTTTGTATATTTAATGGGAAATAAGCGTGATTTTTTTTATTGCGAAATATCAATATTTTCCAATGCGCGAAAAAATGAATTTTACTTACAAAGTTTTTCAACGTTTATGTGTATTTTTTAATTATTGAGAAATTAAGCTTCAGATCATTATTCACTTGGCCAGAATCTCGTGGATAGAAAAAAAATGTGTAAGCGTTGTTTCCCTGCTGTTACTCAATCCTAATCGCAGCGGCTAAAGTCACAATGGCATCACCTGGGAACATTTCCCGTATACAGGTGTACATTAGAGAGAACCGGTAGGTGAGCGCGTGCACGCCCTTTCTGCACTGCTGTTCAAAGCAGCGAAATCGCATTTTCTGTGTATGCATTTACCACACGCGACCGTGTAGAAGCGCACAGAAAAGCGAAAATCCCACGAATAAAATAAAACGGGGGAACGAGATGAGGTCGAGGACGATTTGGAATTGCCTGAGCACGATAATCCGCTGCCAAATTTTGTTTTTAACTCGAAAAGACGTCGCCCATCAGGTTTGAAAGTCATAAATCTACTCCTAATTATGATTTTTATCTCCCACTATTAACATCACAAATTATTATTCATATCTGTGGACGTTTCGTGATTCTTCCCACTGATCGTTCGACTGTCATTGCTCTAATCACTGATCAAGTTAACTCGATTTCTCGCTATGTTTTTATCGAGCTATCGACATTAATGTTTCCAACCCCCCCCCCATCAATATTCGAATTTTTTGTCCAGGTAGTAAATGTAAGTGATCAATCATTTACGGCTTTTTTTTTCAACACAAATATTTACCCTATACGAAGGTAAGTTGAATAAATAATTCCACGTGAGTAACACGTAGGACCGTAGAATTAAGTTCACTCCAATGGCAACTATTGTTGGGCCAAGTGCGATTCTTTCATGTCAAGTTGAATGACAACCCTCTTTTTAGGGGATTCAATGGATAATAAAGCCCAAACTAGACCTTGAGAGAGTACGCCCATTTCGCGACTGTTGTGGGTAAATACGCACGTTTTTATATTTAGTTGTTTATATAATGCGGGCTACGTTAGTACACTGCCTGGATCGATACACACAAAATATAATGAGTCACAGGTAAAAACGAGGGAAAGTTAAGCTGTCACAGATAAGCGCCACATGTTCGCTTGTTCCGAAAAACGCGCGGGTGATTTTTTATTGAAAGCGCTAAACGACATAGTTCTTTATTTATTGCTATTGATTTCGCATGAAAATCGATTCCAAATGGCGAGGGACAGTGAAATTCAAATTGTAGGCAAGGGCTAGTGAACTTCGACAATGAGTCATTTTTGAAAAAATCTAAACTTTTCGGAAAGTTCAGCTAATGGGATAGAAATACTGGTTTCTATGAAAGTCGAGAAATTATTACTGTCAAGGTCGAATGATTATTAAAAAAAAAGAAAAAGAAATTACGCCAATATAGTTTAAAAAATAAGAAATATTATTTTAATATATTTAAATAAAGAGATAGTGAAAATATATTTAAATCTTATTCAAATAAAGAGAGAGAGAAATTACGTCAACTTGGTTTAAATAATACGAAATATTATTTAATGCAGTTACTGTTTTAACGTACCGCTTGAACTTGAGTGTATTCGTTGACGTTGGTCTCATAAGCCCACTGGGCTGCAACGTTACTGCTGCATCGTTCAGCACCTAAAAAATCTAGTCTCGCTAGTACATTTCTGTAATCGAGATCGTTTGGTCTTTGAACTTGTGGGCGACCAAAACCGTCGAACCCATCGAGTCTCTCGTCAGGTTGGCGAGTGTAACTATCAATTCTGTCATCTCTCAATGGTGGCAAATCCAATTGAGCCGAAACGAGTGATAAAAAAATACATAAAAATAATCCTGTGAATATCTGCAATGAAAAAGAATATTTCGATGAATGAAAAATTATTTTCTTCATATTTTTATTTGACGGAGAGTTTGATTAATTATTGAGCACGTAAAAAATATTAATACGAAATAATTCGCAGCAATTCAATTAATCTCATGAATGAAAGAGTGAAAGGTGAAGCTCGGAAATACCATGAGTATATAGAATAAACCCCTTATTGGCGAGAAATTTTAGCCCTCGGTCAATAATTAATCTCATCATCCCTTCCCAACCTCTGTAGTCACAAAAATATATGCCCAAGATGGATCAATACATTTTACCCTTCCGCATCCGGCTGTGCCACAAAATGATTATTTCCTAGTCGTAACTGACTATCACGAAGTATTTCGATAAAATTTCAGTTACTTCATTTGACCCCATACATTTTTCAGAAATAAACTACACGACAAATATTAATTTTTCATGTTTTAATCCATGTTTTTTCGTATCATAATGAAGGCAAATCCTAATAAATCAAAATCAAATCTTCATAGATGACACCCGAATTGTAAAATTGTCATTAACGTATGGAAAATGATTGAAAAATCATTCAACTTTAACATTCGATAACACTTCCGGAGAACATGACCCACAATTACCAATAAAATAACCTTGAAATCACAAACCAAATAAAAACCAATGAGACTTCTGTCTCTTTTTTTCTAAAAAAACAGTCCAATTTGCACTACTTTTCACGCCAAATGAGAGCTTACCGAATATTTTCCACTCTGTCCAAGGACAACGACGTGGACCGGTCGGAGCAGAACTTCCATGAGGGCTCGGGGCGATTACTCAGAATTCACTAAATAATTCACCCTTCCACGAGTCCCGATGCAAGCTTTCGACGCACTGGTTAGCCAAATGCACTTGTTCGTAACTTATCGATAAAAAAAGACCGTTACCACCAAAAAACGGAACGACAGGACGGGAGAATCTTTGATAAAGATTGACGAGCTGGTAGCCGAGTGACCCGATCGTTTCTTAGCTCGTTGCGTTACTAAAAGTGACACCGGTAACAACGTATACATTTATCTCTGTGCGTGCTAGGAGTTCGAGCGACACGAGAGGTCATCACCGAGTGTTGAGGTGGGGACACACCTGTTTTGTAGTGGAGGCTCGCAAATGCTCGTCAAAGAATCTTGTAACACTGTATATACATATACTTTCAGCGGTTGACACATATATATATAGCATTTAATGTACATGGAAACTATGACGATGATGGGGGAGTATCGGTAGGAAGGAAAGAACGCGCCGACAAGGACGGACTGAATGATGTATAAAACGAATAAAGGGAAGAGGGAAAAACATACATGCACAAGTTGATAGAAACCTGAAAAGAAAACAGAAGGAGGGAGAACGTAGTGGCTCACGACTACTCACACAAAATTTAATCTAGAGAATAGCGAAACGAAGTAAGAAGAAAAATAATAGTGGAGGTGGAGGAGGTCACAGTTGCAACATGCCGTGGCCAGTTTTCCCACGTTGGCAATCCGGCCATTTTATTCCAGCCTGCCTTCCAGACTCGTCCTCGTCTTGTTCTTCTTCTTTCGCATCTTCTTCGTGTATTTAACCCCCTTCACGTTCTCCACAATTCTTGTCGTAGGTTCAAATTTGTGATCAAACGAGCTACTCAATGAGAACTATTGTTCGTTATCCATGAAGCGATACATGCTCCTCCTCTCTTTTTGCTCAACCCTCGTCCAAGATGTTTTAGTGCATGTTTGTCAGTTTTTTCTAAGGCTACGCAAAGCTTGTTCACCTAAGTTCAAGATTTCAGCAATAGATCCTCGACTCTTGACGACTAATGCGGAATACCCAATGGTTTTTTTTTCTTCATTACTGGAGATTCGTTGGATTTACATCTGGAGCTGCTTTGAATATTTAATCAACCGTTGTTGCAACGATTTTTGGTGTTACTTCGTTTAACTCTTAGTAGCTTGTCTTTTTTCTCGTTATGAGAGGCTTAGACGCTCTTGGAATACTGTGAAAACAAAAATACCGGAAAAAAACATTGAAAAATCTTGGAGGAATACAACGTTTTGAATTTTTACTATGTAATGTTATTCGAAAAATTCTTATGCGTAAGCAACTCCTGAAGAAAAAGTAAACGATCATTCATCCCTTAGAAAATTATACATTACTTCTGGCTGATCAATCAATGAGAGCTTTTGCTACGTCATTCCGACAAAATAGTAAGCGCAACTAATCGAAGGGTAGATCGTTTTGATGATCTACCCTTTGATCATTTTTTGTTTGTTTGATTGATTGATGATAATAAAAGAAATTACCATAATTTTTAACACCCATAATATTATTGTTTCGAGAAGAATGCGTTGAAACGAAAAACGGTCGAACTTATAAATTATATTAAAAACATGCATAGGTGACCTGGAGATCAAACAAATATTCACTGGAATAATCAAAAGACGTAGTCGGTGTTGGGAATAATAAGTAAGTTTTCTGCGTATCCTTCAAAAATTCTTCTGAAATGAAGTGAAATTTCTCAATGTTGGTAAACAGTGAAGATATGATGTTAATTTAAAAATTGATATCCGACCCGCATACAAAGCGTGCCCTCATATTAAAAAACTGACTTTTTTAAAGTATTTTGTCATCATCCTTTACAAATTTAAACCCATTTTTTTTTCTGAATTCTTGGCATGTCTACGAACGCGAAAAAAGCAGGTAAAATTAATGGTTCTGGGTGAGATGTCACGGACATAAAAAAATCGGAAGTGATGTATTACGCTGCTGCTACGTGAGCCTCATTTGAATGCAACGCAACTCGATGACTTGGTGTCATTAGGAACACTATGCATTTAAATTCTGATTCATCTTCCAACGACTGAATCAAATGTTCGATATATCGTTACGTGTGCTTCCATAATAATTATTCATCTGGCACGTGTGCCAAAATATACATTTTTTTGTAGCTAATAAAAAATCTTTCTTTAGTCTCTTCATCAAGCGAGTCAATTTTGTGAATTTAATTTCAAAATCTAACCATGCAGCAGATTAAATCAATAAGATTGTTTTTTTTCAATGGAATAAATAATTGAATCAATTTATTACAACGCTCATAACGATGATGTATACATTTAAATAATATTCTGCGTATGCAGCGTGAGTGGAATGTTAGATCGTAGCAAAATGCGTCACGACGTATTGTTCTTCCAGGTAATTTGTTTTAATAGAAAACCCCCAAAAACAGTTAGAACAATTTGTTAATCTTCGAATAATGTACAGGTGCTGATCTAAATCTTCTCACGAAACAAATAGTTCACACGGCGAAGTGTTCATTATCTTTATACCATTAGAACGATGAATGAAATGCACGTAAAATCAAGGTCGAATGCATGTTGATCGGATTAATGGGAGCGAACACAACAAAGGCGCCGGAGCGCACTTCTCTCAATGTCGAGGGTCTCCGTGGCTTGCAAAATGCATGTGCACAGGAGTATTCGTCATCTCGATGGATAAACAACCGCACCCAGCTGAAAAACACGCCGAGGATAGTCTCACGATGATCTTTACTGCGATTCTCAATTTTTTTTCTTTCCAAAGCAGATTTTTTCAAAAGCCTCATTCATTTAGTTCATTTGCCCATTAGATGTTTGATAATTAACATTTTCTCATTGTTTTCCGACATCCATTTTCACTTGTGTTTAAATATTTTTTCTACATATTTTTAAAGTGCACTTCCGGATATTGCTCACGTAACCATATTCATTTTGAATAATTTTGAGCACCCGTGTATTATTGAGTACGTTAAAGTCTTATGCTTACCTTTACAAATACATATTTTTCTATACGATGTTGCACCCAGTGACCGACTAGGCCAAGATTTCGTTGAGTTAGACCTTGAGCAGTTATGACCGAGGCGAGAACGACGAGCAAGTCTCGATGAAAGACGACAACGATGCCTTACGTATTACTAGCGCAAGCTACTTGTCCAGTCTCAATGCACGTTTGCGTAACGCCCAAGAGCCTCGTAAATATCGCACGTATTTACGGATGTCAGGAGCCACGCCTGACACATATTTTTTGGATACAAGTATACGTCTGACGAAAAAATTCGACATTGACGTTCCACCGGAAATTTTTGTTTTTTTAAAACTTTTTTCTAGTCACACATGCACAAATCGTAAGTGTAGCTGATTTGTAAAAAAAACAAGCAGACTATGAATGCGAGTGCTGGTGATTGTTCTGGAGGACGCTGCGACATGGAGAAATCAAACGAGTTGCTACGGTCTAGATTAACCTAAAAAAAAAAAAAAAAAAAAAACGCTGCGGATTTCGAGCCAGTGACACGTCACAACCGAAACAACCAACGATCAATCTAGATATTTTTTTGACAATATTGAACTCAGGGGAAAAGTATTTCCCCGGACACGATGGCTGTTTTCTGTTTTTCTGTTGAATCGGAACTTGCTTTTTTCATACAAAGTTGCTAGATCCTGAGGCCCAGAAACTTTGATTAATTCAAAGTTTTATCAGAAATGACTTTCTTACTCAGCGATAGATTTTCATGAAACATACTCCAACAGCGTTATGATAATAATGAAAATTCGGATGAATTTCTTTACAGCTGTCTAGATAATGCAAAGTCAATGCTGAGTATTTGTGTGTCTATTCAACGATCAAGACACCCCGGGCTAGTCAGAGGCCTATATTGATCGAAGTGGTTCACTGGCTGCCTCATTCCCGTTTATTTTGTAACGCTTGGTTGCCTCCTGCGGCGTTGATAAACACAGGGAAAAAAATATATAGAAAAAACATAAAAGCGGAATAAAGAGCGAACATCACGCACGTCCGAATGAATCCATGGACATACAAACTAACGTAAAACGAGAAAAACACATGAATGCTTCACGACTTTTTGCATCTTATTCATTTGGACTGATTTGTTGCTAAAAAAAGGCTGTTTGATTTATTATCTTTCAGTATCTTTGACAGAAAGAGCTATTCGTACAAATGAGATTTTAGAAGTAAACAAAAAAGCACTGAAATATCGCGCAACAAAAAGACGAATAGATTATCAGAACACACGGAATTTTTTTTTAATTAATCATTTTTACTACATCACATTTTTTTTCATTAATTTTTTTCCAGTTTTCTAATCATGCATTCGCCAAATGTAATTAGTTTTTCGAAAGGATGTTTTAACAAACCAGTTATCAAAATTCAAGATTTAATAAAACAGCATCCAGTTGCGAATAAAAGAATTGTGGAAAAGGAAATATATAAAATGGTGCCATTTTGCTCCCAGAACAATAGACTTTTGAGGAGACGAAGACTCGGTACATGGAAGATTGCACAGAGCTCAACGAAAAGAGGCAAAAATTAAAACCATTGAATACGTCATATCGTACGAAGAAGAATACGTCTGTGAAGTTATGGTATATTATTCCCGTGCGAGAGAAAAGCGTGAAGGGAAAAAGGCACGATGGTAAATCCGTATTCGTGTAAGAGCGGATTTTTGCAGCGGACAATGCCAATCTCATTGGAAGATAACGAGTGTCGGTCCCACGAGAGTTCTTCAAAATGGAGAATGCTGGCCTCAAATCTGTTGGGTTCAAGTACGCCTCAGAGCGTTACTATTTGTTTTTTTTTTTGCCTCCCCAACTCGCATGGATCACGCTTTAACATCCGATCAACGTTTCCCTTAAAACAAAAAATCTTTACGTACATGGATTGAATATAATTATATATAGTCGCTGAAATATTGCACATCGCGTAAGAATCACGACGATAGACGACATAATGGATTATAATTAGCGTTGTCTCGTTTCCCGCAAATTGACAATGGAATTTTTTGAATTGCATCCTTGAGCGCTCTTACATCTGCCAAAACGAGGTAACGCATATGCGTGCGCTCAGCTTCAAGATTATTTTATTTTTCGTTGCTTAATCCTCGGATAAAAGGTCCGAAAGTGTTATTTTTTTTTTTTTTTTCAATTCTACAATATTTTTTCATCATAAGAATCGAATTGCTGAGCAGTTCTATGGACGGCTTTTCATAAGTAGTTTTTAAAGCAAATTTTCAATGCTTATGGATGCGTAGTTTGTAAAGTTGACTCATTGATTCCAATTATATTCAAAAATTGCTGTGTTCACGTTTCGAAAAAATCAATTCGTCAACCCTTTGTTGACACACTGGGTCATTTTATTATCCTTACTGTAGAAATATTCTTTTCGAAAATACGCATAGTTCGCTAGTTTGAATGAATACTTTGAAAAAAAATTGTACAAAAACATCTGCAGATAATTGAACGTTTCTGCGAAATTATTGGAGGCAGCTTTGAATATTAGTCACATCATCACTGGGCTAATTAGACGACGAGTCACTGATGAATCGTGTAGGAGGCGTGGAAGTTGAGTTGCAAATATTTCAAAGAATCTTTCTGAGTCACACGAAAGTGTTAGTTTATATTTATATCAATATAGATATGTACGATATTTTCAATAAATTATCCGTTCATCCCATTAATTATGCGCATATTTTCGCAAAAGATTCTGGCAGGATGACGATAATAATGAGACGAGATATACGTAGTCACTGAACAGAGAGTAAAACTGGTCAAGATATTCATGCTGGAGAGCCCCTCCTTGGAGTCCAGAAAATGCAATGTAGTCTTGACGTACACAGTCGTCGTCTTCGTCGTCGTCGCTGTTTCGAGCGTGAGAAATAATCATTCGACCTCGTACGCGTAATATTTATAATTAGTTTATGCGAAAGTGACTATAACGTTGGGACGATTTGCAAGAAGGTTACACACGGAAGCACGTGTTGAGTAACATATTTCAAATCAAGAAGAGAAACAAAAAATCCTGCTAATGAATCCTTTTTTAATGGTGCGCTGAAACGTCGATAATCTTTTGGCTGAAAACTGCCACAAAGTCACTCCATCTTTGTTCTCGCAGGCTGTTCAATTCTAGAAATGAAAAAATAATACCATTTTTTTGTTGTATTTATTTATTTTTATTTTTCGTTGCTTACATGAAATTTCCTCCACTTCCGGTACTTCGATTAATCAGCCACGCGAAATCAAATAGGACTTGGAGCTCGAGGATGTCGTGAGTTCAAGTAAAAGATAAGAGTAAAGTATGTAATCATTAGAACGATCATATGGTTACGAGGATTTCATCTGATGGACCGCCAAACGACCTTGTCTTCGAGTTATGTAAAAGGAATATTGTAACTTACGAGATTCCCGACATATTCTAACCAGTAGCAACAATAAATGAGAATAGTCAGGCGTATTACGTACACACCTGGTTGAGGAATTTATTGTATTCGAGTTATTTTTATTTAATTCCTTGTATAATATAATATTTTTTAATCAAGCCACCGATATATGATGAGTTGCATATTAATAATTTATAATTTGTTAATTTTCATTTTCATAGCTGTCATTGTACGATCGGAAATTGAGAAATTTCGTAAACTAACAAAATGGCAAGCACATAAAAAAATACTTTCATAGAAACTTCACAAAATATTTATGCTCAATAATTATACTCACTCTCCATCTCCAGTTCTATTGTTATTTTATAAAATATTACAACTTGATAAATTATTCTTAATAAGTTTGTTTAAACATTTGTTTTAAAAACTATTTGAAATATCCTTTTCAGTTCATTGACTCTATACACACATTATCTAATCGTTATAACTGCGGCAATGAACGTTGAATGACGGAACTTCGATCACCGAACTATGGGGAGTTTCGGAGTCTCGAAACTTACAATCATTTTATGTGACGAATTACAAAAGCAAATAGAAATCGAAGTTGTGAATATATCCTTCTGCAGACCTTCTTTGTCCACGTACGTACTCTGCAAAATCAATACTATTGTTCCTAGTGCCACTCCTCGTACTATATACCATGGCCATTGTTTGTATTATTTCTACTTTGTAAGATATGAATCGTAATATTTCGTGAAAAGTTCATTTTTAATTAAATGTAAGGAAGTTTTTTAGACGTTAAATATTCAATGAATAACATTTCTCTTATTTTTCGAAAGTCAATGAAAATGCTCTGTTAAGACCTCAGTCGAATTAGCAATTTTAATCGTCATTAATTTTCTTATTATAACAAATTTGCTATTATGTAATTAGAAACAACGATAAATTATTGGTTGGCGGGAATCCTACGCTAATTTATTGTCAATTGCATTAATATTGTTATTAATATCAAGTGGATTTGGTATTATATTGTTTACGTAGATTTCCGTTGAAATGACTCATGGCTGTTGGTGATCATGTATATATCTCCTGTTTCTTAACTGTACAGTTCGTACCAGCACGTGCACGAGGCTGAAGGCACCTCTGAGCGACACAGCAGAATATTTTACTCTCGCTTTCCTGTACGAGACGTAACGGGAGCACGAGGAAATACAATGCTCCACGCCCAAGTGAAAAATCACAATAAAAGTGTATACAAAGAATTCGACGACTCAGGAGAGGACCTACGAAAGGGACATTCCCGAAAAGCAATTGTTTTAAATTTTCTATTTTTTTCTCAAACGATAAATCGCTACAATGATGTATGTGTCAATAGCTCACAATAGTCCACTCCCATCTGAACGAAAAAATGCTACGAAAAAATTGACAACTGCGTAGCCATCCAGAAGGAAAGTTCCATGGTCACCACTTTTTGGAATCTTTTAATGTTTCTGAGTCGTAGTGCGAAGAATTTATTTCCTGAATTTTTGAATTCTCCACATTTTTACCACAAGTTTTTCGGTTGTCTCTGAGTAAAAAAATTTGCAGACAAAAAAATACGAACAGATGAATTTGGATGATTTGACAACTTACGGTTTTAATTTCATGTCAATAATTTTTATTTCTTAGTAATACTCTCGTCAAATATAGGGAAAAAAACTGTTTGATTTTCAGAAAATTCATAATAGAGCTCCTTTTCTCGCGTCATGGCTATGATACATTTTGGGAATGCTTTGCCAAGATGGCTGGCTGCCAAATGCAATTGTCGTGGTTACAACGAGGTGAACCTCAAGCTCGATTAATTCGACTAAAATGTCCCTAAGCTTTAATCAGCACTGACAGAAAATTCGGTCAGTCTGTAATATCCTCTTTTACGGATATCAGGATATCACCACTCGTGCAATTTCGAGCCCTGCCAACTTGTCCGCTTTACATAGAAGACAAAAAAAATCAAAGGTTTGTTGAACCCGTATTAAAAGTATTTTCTTCCATTTTCGTATTTTTGAAAACGAAAATTTAATTTTGTGCACACAACTATAATAACAAAAGAAGAGAAAAATTTTACGCACAGTTAGTTTTATTCAATGAAATGTACACAAAAACGAAATTAACGAATGTCAAAATTTAATAGTTTTTGAAAAAAACTGTTACTGTATTTCTCATAAAAGTTTCCAGCCGATAAATAGAAGAAAATCTTCTTTTATCGATCACGATTTTCAATTTTTTTCCTATGTTGTATGAACCTATCATGAAGAACCGTATGAGAGAAATAAAAAACGTTGACGAGGTCTCGCCTTTCAGACCGGAACACGAAGCAATTAATAATAAAAAAATTATATAAAAATAGTGTGAACTAGATACGTCGAGAGTACAACGCAAAGGTGAGAATCGTTGTCTCCTCAAGATCTTCGAGTTTTCGAGCCACTGTGATGAGGTGTGAAATTTCATGGCCATCTTCGTCCGAGCGCACTTTTTTCACGTTCATTTTTTTTCTACCCCAAGCATTGAAAAACGAGTAGCGAATTTATTGGGTTATGTCAGAAAAAAAGTAGTCTCGTAAGATTAATAAGAAGGTGTCGACGTTTCAATGCATTGACCAAGATCCAATGTAACAGTCCATTAAAAGTAACAAGAAAAAGTCTCCTCAATTCTGGTTTAAATGTCCTCGTGGTCAACAGTAGAAACATTTTTCTTTCGTGCTTTCACGGCCATTTTTATGGTCGAAGTCATTTCATCGAGACATAGTCTCTTGAAAGATAATATCAGACAAAACTTTTCTGGATATTCGAAAAGTCGAAATAGCTTAGCATTGGAACACTCCCGTGTTTTTCAGCGTGGAAAGTTTCCATTGGAATCGAAACTTCCGCAGCCAGATGTGGTCAGTTACTTGTACACTTGGTCTCTCAAATAATTTCCCACCTATTTACAAATCCTTTCGAATGAAAATATGCAAGAAATAAGATTGAATCCGGAGTTGATGAATTGTTAAAAAATGTCAAATTGCAGTTTTTGGATTTGGTGAATAACTTGAGTCTCGTCGAGTATCATCGAAATGCAATCAGCCAATGGAATTTTGAGAGCAATATAACGGATGAGACGAGAGAAGCATCGGTAAACTTTTGTTTTTGTTCTACCGATTAGCGTCGCGGAAATATCATTACTTTGAAAACTTTATTGATGATATATATTTACATTGAAAAATGACAAATAAAAATTTCTGTGTTTGCTCGACTCATAACATTAAAACCCTTTGATCGCAGTTAAGTTCTTCGGAGCGTCTTGCCAGATTCCAGAGATCGGTTTGGCGAGCAGCCATGCAGTACGACTGGCATAATTTCAACGAATCCACCAGCTGGAAGAGGCAATTTGAGATGCTAGCTGTCCTTGGTGTAGCAGCCTTGTCCGACGAGAAATTTACTAGAGTAACTAATGAGACGTGTGAATTAATTAATGCGCATGAAGCGTCTATTTGATCTCGAATGTTTCATCGATATTGTGTCAGTGACCATTTTTCCCCATACAGCTGGATACTTTGATAAACGAAATGGAAACGATTTACGGTACAGCGACGATAGGCCCATACAACAAGTCAAACAAAAAATCGCGTGTAAGGATTAAAAAATCGTTGAAGCATTCGAAAATACGAGTGAAAAAATCCGAAAAATCGACACTTGATTCGAAAACAGTGGAAAAAACGATTCTTCGAACTGAAAGAGTTGGAAAAGATAAAAAATCACCTAAAAACGGAAAATCGAAAAAGCATTTTCGGGACAAACTCAGATTAGAGCCGGGTTAGTTGACTTCTTTTTGATGAACGTATTCCTTCAAATGTAAACTTTCAAATGTTAATGTAAAGAAAAACAGGAGAAACATAAGAAAAACTGTTAAGACGAAATTATTTTCAAAAGTTGAATGCTCAAAAAAGTTATTCTGGAATCTCCCTCCAAACAATAAAGTTAATCACAAAGAGGAGTTAATCCCTCGAAATAATCAAATAGAGTCAAGTCGCGCAAAAAAATGACAGTTTACTGATCGTAAAAAGTTGAGTGTTCACAAAAAGTTGAAAAAATCAGTAGAGATCTATTTCATATATTTGGGATTCGGTATTATATCACAAAGCTGTACTTGCACGCAGATCTTCAGGAGATCATGGCGACGTCAGAAGATCCCGAAGTGTTGGCGTACGTATGGAAGGCTTGGCACGATGCCACAGGTAAGAGGATGAAGAAGCAATATGTCGAGTATGTTGGACTGATGAAGGAGGTGGCTTTGTTGAACGGTAAGAGCTTCCACAGAATCTTTTCACGTACTCTATAACACTCTTTTTACCTTCTCGTGACCGTATCTGGGACCGTAGATCTCTCTGATGTAACAGATAGTGTGAATACGCCAGTGAGATGCTGATGAAGGAAATTTCACATTATTTTAAACCAAACAAAAAATATATTTAACAATAAGAAGAAACTTAATTATAGTTCATATCAACTGGATAGAATTTAAAAAAAGTTTTCGTGTTTTTTAATTTATTATTTGCATTTTGATTTATTTATTTAATTTAATATTTGATATGATAATAACTGAACGAAAATTAATTAAGAATAAATTTACAAAATACGTGATTCCATATTAAACCATTTCGTGATTATCGAAAAATTAATTTGAAACACAATTATTTTTCCATTTGTTAGGACATGTCTGAAATTTGCTTACCAATTCCTTTTGTTCCATTTTGAATTAGGATTTCCAACAGCTGGAAAATATTGGACAAGTTCCTACGACGATCCGGATCTCGAGGGTACGATAGAACAACTTTGGAAGGAAGTGAAGCCTCTTTATTTGCAGCTACACGCTTACGTGAGAAATCGAATTCGAGCCAAATACGGAACTAAGAGAGTGCCGAAGAACAGTAATTACATACCGGCGCACTTGCTAGGTACTTGCGTGTGTATTAGTCAGTCAATTATCTCGTTATTATATTTTTATGCTCGAAGCGAAAGTTAAAAATGATGCGAAAGTATACCTCGGAAGAGTGCGATCGCATTCACGTTTTTAAAAAAATATTGCTTTATTTGCTAACAGAAAAAGAAAGACAGAAGTGTCTCAGAGATGAATAACAGAATATCAAATTAATTGAAAATGAATCCTAAACTCGAATCGATCGAAGTTCAATAAAAAAAATATCAGTTGACACTTTTTTTTCTTACCACCAATATTAATTGATGAATTTTCTTGTCAAATTGTTTTTATCAGGGGATATGTGGGCTCAATCCTGGATCCACGTCCAAAAATTTTCTCTTCCTTATCCAGAACTCAATGGACACGATTTGACAGCTGCTCTCATAAAAAAAGTGAGCTGTCAGAAATTCAAAAAATTACTGAATTGCAATAGTCTTTTCTCCAAATGAATCGAATGATTTCTTCATGTAACATATAATTTCTTTGTGCAGAAATATACACCATTGAAATTTTTCAAACTCGCCGAAGATTTTTTTCACTCGATCGGATTTCCGTGGCTACCGAAGGAATTCTGGAAAAATTCAATTATCGAACGTCCCAAAGACAAACGTGAGATGGTGTGCCATGGATCCGCTTGGGATATGTACGACGGCAAAGACTTCCGGTAACTCACGATGCAATGAAATCTCGATAAAAAAAAAAATCATATTAAAAAACAATGTCGGTTGAATTTGAGAAACAGACAAAAATTTAACTTGCGTTAGGGTTTAGCCACAAAAAAAATACGATCACAGGATCAAGATGTGCACTCGAGTTACATACGAGGATCTCGTAATTGTTCATCACGAAATGGGTCACGTGTACTATTACATCCAGTACAAAGACCAGCCTGCCGTTTTTCGGGAAGGTGCCAATCCTGGTACGACTCAAAAATTCTAACACTCTCAAAAACTTATTCGTTACGTTTGAAAATTTCATTACTTCCCAAGGCTCTCTGTACGCAGTTATTGTCTAAAAAATATTCTTGTAATTTCAACAATTTTCTTTCTTTTAAGAAACAGCACCACCGTGATGGGTCAAAAAAGTTTGTTTATTCGGTTTCATTCGTTTAATGAATAATCCATTTGGGAGTAAGAAAAAGATGGATTTCTATGAGCATATTGGCTCAACTTATCTCGTGTAAATTTTATTCTAATTTTTTTTTCTAACATTTGCTCAATAACATTCTTATTTCATAATCCAAAAGAAATCGTCTAGTCTGGGCAAAAAAAAAATCGAAAAAACGTCCTTTTTTTGACCCACTACCATAATGTTCCCTTTTTTTTCTTTGATGGCACCTTTAAGATGACCTCCAAGTGAACATCTTTGAGACGTAGCAACTTTTTTCTCCACTTCTTGAATTTAGTTAACTTTTCACGAACATCTTTGAAGTTTATTTCGTAATATGTTTAGGATTCCATGAGGCAATCGGTGACACGATCGCCCTCTCAGTATCTTCACCCCCCCACACATCAAGGTTGGATTTGACCGAGACAGAGGCGTACGACATACGCGGTGACATGAATTTCCTGTTTGTCATGGCCCTCCAAAAGGTTGCTTTTTTGCCGTTCGCATATTGCGTCGACAAATGGCGATGGATCGTCTTCGGCAATGACACTTTGCCCGACAACTACAACGGTCTTTGGTGGCAATTAAGGTACACGCTTTCGTTTTCTCTCGACCTCGGTCCTGTTGCAATTTTCAGTTTTACACATCCACTGTCCTTAGAAGCACTATTCGAAAAATCCAGCTTCATTTAAATTCAACAGGGCAAAGATTCAGGGCATAGAACCTCCCATCGATCGTGGCAAAGAAGATTTTGATCCTGGATCAAAATATCACATTGCTGCAAGCGTGCCATACATAAGGTGATAATAAACATTTTAAATGTTCAGTAAAATCGTCCAAAAGGAGGAACGTAACGAAAAATGAAAATTAATCAATTCACAGAACAAAATCAACGTTTATTATGTCGAATCACGATTCCAGTCCAAAAATGCTCTAAAAAATTAACGTGTGATGATGAATCCTTGAACTCATCATAAGTTTATAGACTGATTCAGTTATTTTCATTGTGGCAAACCTTTTATTTCTATGAGTGAAACATTCATGACGTTTTATGATTTTTAGATACTTCATTAGTTTCATCATACAATTTCAATTTTTGGAAGCTGCCTGCCTTGCTTCCGGGGGATACGAGCCTGGAAATGCTCAGAGACCACTGTACCGATGCGATCTTTATGGCAGTGCTGAGGGCGGTTTAGGCTTGAGGTAATATTAACGGGAATAGGGGTGAGTTCGTAAGCCTAATCTTAATCCCTCCAAGGAGCCGAAAAACGTGCTTATGTGTTCTGTGTTCGTCTCGTACCTGAATTAAGAATTCGAATCACACATTTTCACTCACCAGTAATGATGATTGAATTATTCGGTTGACTATAAATATAATAAATGTGATAAAATATCTCGCCTGAGTAAAAACTATCGTCAGAGTTTTGAATGTTTTTTCTTTACTTTTGCTAGTTGTCGAAATTCCATTGTTCTCGCTTAATACGAAGGCTCATTAATCAATGCCGATTGAAAAAAGTCGATTCAATTTTTTCCAACTTTTCAGACAAATGATGAAACTGGGATCGAGCAAGTCTTGGCCAGATGCGATGGAAGGATTCACCGGTTCCAGAACAATGCAAACAAAAGGGTTTCTTGCGTATTTTCGACCTTTGTACCTCTGGCTACAGAAAGAGAATCGCCGAAAAAACGAAACAGTGGGATTTTAGTTTTTTTAAATGCTATTCGTCGAATCCAAATCGACGAAGATTTAAATGTACTATTTTTTTTCTATTACAAAAATGAGCAAAATAATTATCTCTACGCCAAAAGTTTGATTTATTTTTTCCTCATTTATTCACGGGTGTTTCGAATAAGATGATAAAATTCAGTTATTCGTACATTCATTTCGTTGACGGTCGAGCTGTTAGACGTCTCGAACAATCCTTGGATTTCAGTTTCTAGAAACTCATGGAAAAATTTGTTGATCTCCGTGAACGAGCCATCTTTTGGCGAACAGATAAACTTGGTGAATTTATAAAAATATCCAAACAGCAGAAATACGTTGATAAACTTTTTCGGTTCCTATATTATTCGGAATCCGAGCTTAACATCACACGGTAACAAAATTAAGTTAGACAGCTGTCAGTGTACTTTTTTACCGACTGGATTATTTCGTTAAATCGAAGCCTCACAGAGGGCAGTTTTTCTAAGTGTGCAGTTCAATTTATTTTGAACCATATTATTAGATAAATTAATTACATTTTTTTTCTAGTTCTCGAAACAAACCATTTCTCGAATAAATGCCATTTTTAATATCAACAAAACTTTAGTCAATTTGAGTAAAAAAATCTAAGTAATCTCAAAACTACAAGTAATCCAAAATTAACCCATTTCCCATTGAATATGAAGAAATGCCCTCAAAGGCACAAAATAACAGAGATCCCTATTAAATATTGACTCGATTTTTTCAGTGCCAACATTTTTTGTCTCTAGACACAATTCTTATAAAAATCAAAACAATTATCAAGGGAATAATAGAAATAAAGAAATAATGAAAAAAAAGAAAGTTAAAAGTTCGTATATTTGAGCGAAGAATTTTTTTGTGATAAGATCAGCACTTAGTTTTTGTTATTTACAAAACGACTTGACATTATTTCGTCAGAAATGTTGCGAGCTTTTAGCCAACAGCGTGGAAATACGAATAGGCGGACTCGTTTACTTGTATAGAGTCTAATTCTTACATTCCTCGCAGATGTTCACCACTTTCACACGTGAATGTGTACGGGACTTGTCGTATGTATTTGCCATGATATTGGCGCGGTGATCGGGAGAGCCTCGATCGGATAAACACTCGGACTTGGGACACGTCCACTATGTCTATTTTCCTCTTTACCAATTCGAGAAGTAAGGCGGCCATTACTACATATACATCGTTGTAATCCGTATACTTCATTGTTGTTGCATTGCGGTTATGCATCTTGCAGCACACAAGACTGCACGTTGTATTTCACTGCATACCTGAACGGAAACATTACGTGTCTACGTCAGAAACTCTCAGGTCACGTAGGGACACACGTAATTGTCAGAAAACAATTCAATTCTTACGATATACTTGTTCTAACAGACATCTGTACAAGCTGAGTTGTGTACAGAAGTTTGAAAATAGTGGGTCAATCAATTGGTTAGTCGAGTCCAGTTTCCGAAAAATATTCAATTAACCATCGAGGTGCGAACTGGGTGTAAAATACCCAGGACGAAATCGTCCTCATTGAGTTTCCCTTCTTTTGGAAACTTCCTTCGATAACTCAGAAATTATGATTTTATTTCATTTTTTCAATTTTGGTTGGCGATTTCTTCTTCAGCATCGTCTGGAGATTCAAAAAATCAATCACTTGAATTAAAAATCAAACATCAGCAAATGAAAGCCGTTCGATAGGAGCGTGAATTATTTTACAAAAGTTATGGGCTAGCCGTGAGTCCCACAATGATTAAAAGGGTTAATAAGAATCGTATTATATTGACTTTGGTTAAATACTTTCGTAGGCAGGCAAAGTCGAGTAAAGTGGATTAAAATTTATTCGTGAAATTAAGATTCTGCACAATCGTAGATTAAATTATTTATTAAAATCGTGATATGGAGTCGAATAGAAAAAAATCTATAAAATATGGTAAAAAGTTCACGTAGATATTTGTGCGGGTCACGAGCAGAGGTGTGATAAGATATTTCACGAGTAACAACTGCAGTGGCTTGAATTGTGGAGCGCATGATATGAATGATAGAGAAACCCCTATAACTTTCTCGTTGACTCATTCTCAACGCTGCATAACGTTGGTCAGAGGCGACATTATTTTCTAGTGTCTATTGTGATTTGTCTAACTCATTAAAAAGGCTGTTGCATTTAAATGGATAGAAACACATATTGACAAATGAGGAGTTCATTGACCTGACCCTCATCACTCCGGATGTTGATCGGACTAATTTATGTTCCGTTTGAAAATTCGATTCATTCCTGAGTGTTGAACCTTTTTACCTAAAAGTATCAAGACACCCTGGATAAACGTCAGAGTTATTCGATGTAATGGATTGCTGAAATGTCACTGTGCTATCGTAGGCGTTAAACATATCGTTCGCCACATCCACCACTTGCTTGAAATCACTTTTTCTCTATTTTGTTTTTTTTAGATAATGTTTGAAATTCAGGTTCTTAAGGTTTTTTGCTCGATCTTTTTTGTTCTATTCAATGACTGAAAACTGCTTCAGCTGTTGACCGTTCGATGATGTATGTATCTGATCTAAACTCGTACGATCGCTGGCCCGGGTCCAGCCTTCGGTCTCGTGATCGAACATTCGCCAGAAATGTCGAAACAGTGAGCTAACTACTCGGCGGAAAAGGAGAATGTGTATGCAACTATTAGAGCCGAAAGACAACCAACCACGACGCTCGAGGTTCTTTCGATTTATTGGCTGTTTATTTAACAACAACAAAAAACATTTAATATTTATCATGATTTACGATCACGTGACTAATCAATTTTTGAGTTACGCGAATCCGGGTATGTGATTATTGCAGTTAATACTTACTCGTGAGAATCCTGAAGTGATGTCATCATGAATTCTTAATCCATTTTTTCATTCATTCATCGAAATCGAAAGGCCGATTTTTTTCTTCTCAAGATACGACTTTTTTTCAAACTTATTCTCAGACTGCATTCCATCCATCGTTTTCATGAATTTTTAAGTCGATTTTTAAATTCTGGACGGCATGGAAATGTTTATGACAGTAATCTCGTCATGTGATAATAAAATCATTTGAAATATTGATATTCATTGAAATGTAATTGGTTTTTAACTTATAGACAATGTATATTTATTCAGAATGAATTAATCGTTGAGCTAAACATGTTAAATAAACAAAACCTTTGATTGATATTTCTTGAAATTCAATTCGATTGCTGAACGAACAGAATTAAGGTTCAAGTGTAACGAATGATTAGCCAAGGTCCTCTTAAGATGAGGGACGTTCGCGAGGGAGGGCAAAAGAAAAAAAAAAGAAAACCTCTCCAGTCGTAATGAAACGCATTTGAAGGTAAATGGTCCCGGCCTCGGAAAAAAACTAGCAAGACAAGTGTGCAAAAGATGGAGAGAGATAGAGAGAACGAGAAAAATCACATTCCCACAGCCAATTAGGCTGATTTCAATGAATGTAGAATCGCCTTGTTTAATTGGCTTGTAATTTCCTCGATGTGTCATGTGTGTACGGGCGTAGACCGTGAACTGAATTTGTTCGCAAACGGAAGGAAGTAAAAAAGATTCATGTGGACTAACACGGATCATTATTTATATATACAAAAATGATAATAATGATGGCAAAACTAATAATAAAATTTATATTGCCAGACCAACTCTTCCGACAACCGTACCAATAATGTTACTGCATTTTCTCGACGTTGACACAGAGCACTTGAGTATCTCGACCTTCGTCTAGCCTGTCACGACGGTCAATAGCGACAAAACCACTAATTGATTTTCTATACCCTAAGGCACGAACAATTTAATTGCTAGCAGATCACGATAGCGAACAGATCACGCTGTGATTGAACTCAACAGCTCTGGATTACGCGCTGGTGGACGATAGGCGAGTTAGTCTGTCTCCCAATCTAATGGCCGTTTGTACTGTGACAGTTGGAAGAATATTCGGGTTAACGTTCACTGGAGTGTACGATTAACGTTCCAATATGTGTCATTGATTCAGGAAACGTTCCGTACACTATTTGGACGTTTGGAGGACCAACTTTCAAAAGTTGAATGACGTTCACAACGTTATTATGCCCGATTCTCCACTCGATGCAATAAAGCGATCTCATATTGCTGCTCCAAGGGCGGAAATTATCTGTATATGTGTTATGAAGCTACAGCTTATGGGCAAAGGCTTGGAAAATGAAATCTGGGTTATGTCAATTGAGTTATTGTGATTAGAGGCTCGCCTTGGCTTCCATACAACAATTCAGAAATAGTATTATAATTGTTGACAATAATGAGAGGACCTTATGATTATTGGACCGTTCTCGTGGGTGATTATCGATAGAAAATTATCGGAGTAACTACGAATAATTATATTTCTTTTTAATTAATCTATCTCATCAAAAATTCAGCTAGCAATAGAAACTGGTTGAAAAAAAGTTGTCGCGCGAAAGAATTATTAGTTTGTTCTTCAATTTATGAAGAATCGCTAATCAAAAATGGATTCCTCACAAGATTAATTGAATGAGCGATTGAATCCCTTTCAGTTAACGTTTCCTTTATAAAACCTTTAAAATCTTTTCACGATGGGTTTCAACTGCCAAAGAAAGACCTCGGACCGTCAATTCCATCTAAATTCATATTCATGTTCGACTGCCACATTTTTCCCAACCTCGATTCTTAGCTTATTTACCGTAACACGTATGCAGGCTTGCGAAATCTATGACAGAGATTCGACTTTTAGATTAAACATACAGAGTTGACACGTGGACTGGATTTTTTTTTCGTTCATTTTGAGACATACATTACTAAACTCAATCAATTTTTTTCATTCGCTTGCTCCTGCACATTCTTTCTCTACTTAAAATCTCTTGTTCCGGCGTTCCAAGGGCTACGAGAATATTATTAGACATGCTTGATGGCGGTTCAGGGACAGTTATTGTTTAGCTCACGCATGTTTTGTCACTTCTGTCACTTCCATAGCTCAGGAGAATGTATGAAATCGAGCAACATCAAGTATCAAATTATTTTCGTTATTTTCATAGTTATTGCATTATTAGTTACAATTATTACAAACATAATAAAACAAATGAAAATGAAAAGGACAATAATAATCTCATATGTTTGGAAACTCAGATAAGATGTGTTCCGTCTTAAACTTACGAGAAATCTTTGAGGAGGATTAATTATTTTGAAGTATTGATTTTCATTCCTTTACGAACTTAAACAATTCGTAAAGAATTAAAATGATATGTCGTTCTCGATAAATCTGAGAACATCCCGTTTCCACGACTCATTCTTTATTCAACGAACCTTCGAGCAACGAATGACGATTGGTCACGCAGCTGTTATAATTGAAGGATAATTTGCTCGACAGAATTTAACAATGTATTTTCTTAAGAATACGAAATGAATGTTACGTGTACGTGTGTGCATTATGCATGAATATGTAACTGAATTTATCTACATGTGTCTATATTTTGATTGGATATCGCGAGAAATCCGCGATACGGTATAATAATTAACGTTGCTATTGACAGTTAACCACAACAATCGTCATCATTTTTTTTTTTATACATCTGACGATGAAATCATTGAATAAGTTAATGTGATCGTGTGCAATCGACAGTTAAAGAGTTTCTACGATATTTTGATAATTTTTTTTTAATCTCGCATCAATCTCGGCGATCGATAACCTCGTCGCGATATTAGATTTTGGACAAATTGAGGCTATGTCGAATTGTTCAGGGCCTCGCATTCTCTCGATCGATGCGAGGGTCTCGTACAAAACAGTGATCAGGTCTGCTCTATAACAAATCCTGCACGTTTCACGGTCACGTGTTGTACAAGTAATGAAATTTCATAAATTTTTATTCCGTTATAATGACGTAGAAAAAATTGTGATGCAATATTCGCACAGAACCCGAATGTACAGTGTCGGGAAAACTTATTCAAAAAATAAAATGATCGATGGGTTTGTACACAAATATACTTTACCAGGCTCAAAAAAATCAATCTTTAAACTTATCTGCATTCAAATGTTTTTAAACGATAATAATAAACCGATACTCAACCTCAGAGGAAATAGTATCCTCGTTAGATATGTCGGTTCACAGGTTCAAGACTCTACGTAATTTCAACGAACATACTTCATCGAATAACTTCAGGTCCTTTCTAACGGGAGTTTATCGATACAATTACACTACACTGTAACGTACATACAAATTTAGATAGTTTGTCTTTGTGTGGGTGAAAAATGTACACGGGCAATGTAAAATAAGGCCTAAACGTCGAAAGGATCGTTTCCTGTATTATTTGGAGCATTAAATTGTGGTTAGTACGCCCTTTTTTATCTCAAGAGTTGTTATGACGTATGACTTTGACCCGAGGCCGAGCGTAAGGGACACTTACCGTAGTTGCAGCCAATTAAATCACTTCCACTGTTATTACACACCATTTTGTATTGCAATGTGTATATGTACGTTTATACGCGAATATAAAAATCTGCACAACACCACGTGATGTTAAAACAATATTACAACAATGATCACGGAAGCAGCATAATTACTTTCACCGCCTCGGACATTTATCCTGGATATTGCAATGGGAAAAATCCATGATGGATTATGAGAGGATATTGCACCTAACGCAACGGATTCAAACTCGTGAAATGATCTGCGAAATTCTACCTCAGGTGCCGCATGGTATGCGAGAAAGTATATTTCATAAATTCATACAATATTTATTCATACATTTCATTATTATTTTATAAATTAGAAAATTCTTAACGACTTCGATAAAAAGTGAAAATTTCATGTTACTCCATAGTACGCCCAGTTCATTAATTTTTTTTTCACAATTAAAATCTTAAAAACTCAAATAATACGTGAATTATATAGTATTTTCAATTTTTAAACATTCTATTTAATAACACTAAGGATTCATGGGTTCGGAAATTTCAGTTTTTGTTGACGCAGATTGTCGCGTTTAATAAATCATTAAATGAAAATAATTCTATGCACGCAATCCGAACATTAACTTTGTTCAAACGTATTATTTATTCTGCTAAACGATTTTTTGTTCGATTTTTTCGAAATTAATTGTGATGAGATTCAGTGAAACGAGGGGATGAAAAAAAATTAAATTGCATTGTATAATGAAATTGAATGTCGTGCGTGCTCGATTACGTATATAAAGTAATTGTTAATTTGACGTCATAAGAATAATTTGATCGTCGAGACGCACTCTCGTGCAGTTTGAGCATTATCGAGATCCGGATTCCAGCGGGTATCGACTCCGATGCAAATGGCATTGAAAAGTACGTACGCTGCGGTTCATACGTGTTGCTAAATGTAAACGACACTCGTACATAGACTGCACAACACTGTTTATACTCATACACGAGAAGATCGTGATACGTTAATGCGATAGTTAATTGTCATGGCTAATTAATTTACAGCTCGTTACATTATCATGACAAAAAAAGTCAATAAGATGATGAATTTAATCATATTGTTTATTTATTGGTAAACAATTACCATGGTTGGTAAATTAGAAATCGAAATCAACTCAATTTTAAGCACTTGGTCAAAACTCTAAATTTCTAATATATTTTATCGATGCCTCCTTTTTGTGTAGAAGTTATTCATTGAATACGCGTCGTAGAAAAGTGATATTGAAATTTCTTCGACATCTTCCATCCCCTAATATTAAAAAACAAAATGTACAAATCCATATCCTGATTCGCAATTAAAAAAACATTGGATAAGCAATTAAGGATAAGTAAAAATACAGGTGTGCGAGAGGAAATCCGTCAATTATCTAATATCCTCAAACGATTGCATTTTATTATTAAAAAATGTATTCTTTGTTTTTTAATATTCTCAGAAAACCCATCGACGTTCCATTGTCGATTCATCCTCAGTATCCAATTAACCTTAATGAGTCCGTATTTCGCTGATTTCCAATCTGTAATAATAACCTCGAGCAAGGACGTCTCAGATATGTGACAATGTCTCTTCCATTACATGCGGAGATTGTTGCTTTTAAATATGCAAAATCCGATAGAGACCCGATAGCAAAGACTCTATAAAAGAAAAAAGGTAAAACGAAATTTCGAAAAATTTCTCTACTCTTCCCTGATCCTGCTTACTTTAAGATTTGTTAAATTTGTACAATTTTTTTTTTTTTAATCTTCCATTTATCATATGACAATACCCTTGTAAGAAATATTTATTTGCATAAAAAATGAATATTCTGTAAAAGTTCTAAATGTCTGCACAAGATTGCACGATTGTTTTTTATTCTGTTCTCGACGAACTCTGGAAAATCAAGTTTTTTTGCTATCAGCTCAAGGCCCGAGGGCAAAGGTTACCTTGACCATCGTCAATGGTTGGGGCCATAAAATCAGTCTCGGAGGGGAGGATAGTGACAAATGAAGACCACCAATAAGAGGGGGTCCAGAACTAAGAAAAAGTGAGAAAGGGGGACAAAGGGAAGGAAGAAGTGTCAGTCTCACGCGGCCTCCACCACAGAGATATATAAGTCCCAGGTTGGACCCCCACCTTGCGTCAAACGAATAGCCACGTCTCAACGGACCGCAACGTTGTTCGCCGTTCTTATACGTCCCAAACCACGTGCCAACCGTTAACCACTCGCTTCACATCCGAGTGGTACTTTAAGTTCTCTCTCTCTCTCTCCTTTTTCTCTCTTTCTCTGCGTACTGCTCTCACGGAGAATAGCCTCGTACGTACAAGTTCCCGACTCACCTGATATAGTCGCGTAGAGTACCCGGTGCTGCACGTTCCGGAACAACGAGGCAGCTCCCTTTTACTTTTTACACATTTTTGTTATCATCCCTTTGACACCTCAACGCCTTATTCGTGTTTCCGGATTCTGTCAGGTGCTCTTTTCACAAATAACCACTTGGATTATTCATCCTATCTGACTTTTACGGGACTCGTGAACGTCGATAACGAAAAAAAAAAAAAAAAAAAACAAGAAACATAGTTTGACAAACCTCTAAGTTTACTCTTGGACGTCAGTTGGATCTTCACGAAACGCAAGGGACATATCAACCAATAGCAACCATGAAATTCGTAAGTACAGAAAACTGAATATACATGCGTTTCATGTTTTTGTTTTTGCAAATGATAAAGTATAAGTGGAATAATACAAATTGAGAAATAAAAGTGATCCTTATTCAGTTTCAATGATCAATCATGGTTGAACGAATGCTGTGCAATCATGTGCAGGAACAAAAATCATTAAACATTGTCGGAGTTCTATGATTTTGAGCCAAATAAATGGTGTACAAAAATATCTGTATTTATATTTTTTAAATCGATAAAAGCGTTTACCGGTCAAAATATTAACTGAAAAGGTCTTTCTCGGGCTTAATAGAATTGAGGGACGAAATTATTTACTGATTGGAAATGAGGGATTGCATCCAATTCATAACTTATAACTCATCAAATAAATTTTCATTTTTCTGCCCATTTCTATGATGTTCTTGGGAAATTTGTAGTGATTGACTACGAAATATACCAATATTTATTTTTTTTACTACTCTCTCAATACTTACTCTCAATACTCGTCTGTAGATTTGTATAGAAATTCAGTTTAGGTTGATCATGAATAATGTAATCAATGTTGTGGTACAATGTGACATTTGCTAACGTATCAGGACGTTAAAATATTAAAGATTCATGTATTTTTAGAGTAAAACTCATTCATGAGACTCTGGGCTACGTAGTGGACTAGTGAACACTGCTTTTATAAACTTACATAGCCCAGGGCGAGGCTAGTCTGTACGGCCTTGCCAGAGGCTCGCGGAACCACCTGCTCTACTCGAATCGCATATAACTCTATAGATATACAAATACCGAATGCACTTGTCCCATACACGGTTCTTTTAATGCATAAGATTAGCCTAACGAAGACATCAAAGCCAACGTCTCACAAAATGTGAAGTAAATGATACGATACGTGACATTGAGTCATTTCTTTACAACTCATTAAAATATAGTTTAGTATCAACGTCCATAATGGGAATAAAAATTGAAGTTTCTACTATTAACACTCAGTTGTTCCGAAAAGTTTTCATGTGCATAACTTCTTCAATTCTTAATCCATTCATAAATAATTAATACGACAACATATTGTTCGAAACAAAATAAAACGAATAATTTTGGTTTATAAAATTTTGTGATTTTTTATTAAAACTGATGTTAAGTTATACAGTGAAATTTAAATGAATCGTACAACTTGGAGAATTGTGTTCAATTTTTTACTCGTGTTTCCCATTATGGGGCAATGACAAAGTTGGCCTGGGTCAGTTGAGGCTCTTTTTGTAACATTTACCTCCCTCTCTAAATATTCTGCCCATGGCACGAATACCATGGGCATGGGAAATCTGCGAAAATTACGAACAAAGTAATTCTTGGCTCTCTTCATAGGACAAAACCGAAGTCTGACATGAATATTCATTTCTTTAAATGCGAGTATGTATTTACTACATTGCGTTTGAAATTTTAATTCGATTGCGAAACTTAACAGGAGTGTGCTCCTATGTTGGGTGTCTTTAGTGTCAAAAAAATTAGAAACAGACGAATTTTCATCAGTTTATCATTTTTTGCCTCATCTTTTGGAGTTTTTCACATATTGTCTTGGACACCTTGTTAATTCATTGAACGATATGTTTTTAAAACAGTTGTTTAATAATTACGAACTTGCAACAAAATAAATATGAGAGTCCCACTGTAACTCAAAGGGTTAAATTGATTAAGGTATAAATAAAAACACAGGCCGATAGACATACCAGGTTTATTGCAGTTCAAATGACCCCGTCATGGGGTCACGTGCGCAATCGAAATTATACGTACTGGTTATGCTAAGTTAATTATAAACTAGGGCGTCGTGGTGTTGTGTTGTATGTACAGGTAAAGTCTGTTGTATATAAATCTTAATAATATATACCCAAGTGCACAGTAGCAATGTGTGACCAGCCCGTGTATTATCTGGCCTCCATTTGAGAATGGAACGCGGTCCTTGTGTTCTTTTTAGTATTGAAAATTGAAAGCGACACATATACATAAACACATTTATAAATAAACAATTTTTTTTTCAACATTTTAATGTCTCGGTAGAAGTTGCAATTTTTAATCCACTTTTTCACGCAGATTACTATAAAGGTACAATTTCTACATAATAAACACGATAAATATATAATCCACACATTCCTCAACGGCTGGTTAATCCTCGAAGGTTGACGAGACCAGAATACAACGAAATCGAAAGGCCTCATGCTGAATAAATCTTTGCTAAGGAGCATCTGAATACTTATACTCATTAACTTTGTTTTTTTTTATTTTCCGGATATTTTCGTATCAAGTTTACGATGCAAAAAAAAACAAGAAATTTTGCAGCCATAGGTGCCAATTTTTTAATGACTCTGTTTTTATGACGATTCAGAACGAGCGCTCGCATGCGATTTCCTATAAATCGATTTCCTCCATTGGGATTCAGCATAAAAACGCTGTTTAATTTCAATGATTCATTACGCGACGTTTACTGAATTAAGAATTTAATTTGAAATCCAATTAAGGATAAAGTTTATTAAAGTGAAATTCATCCGAACTTAAAATGAAAATGAATTTCTGCTGATTTCGATTGAAAGTAAAGTTTTATGGTTTCGATAGTTCTCGTAAACGAATTTTTGAATAAATTTTCAAAGTGCATGGTTCTCTGGGAGTAATTGACGCCAAATCCAAGTGGATATTTATAACACACGTGTTCTTATTCTTCATACGGAAAGTGAGTGTCGACATGTACATTTTATCACAGTAAACAGCGCATAGAAATTTATTGATAAATTATGCAACGTTCGAGGTCGACTCAAACTACAATCGCAGCATCATTCTAAAGCCCCGACAATATTTCGAACGTTTCGTCATTCTAATCACGAATCTTTCAAGTTCGAATGCAAAATCGCTTTAAACTGGCGCAGCATTCACGCGTCTCTAACGTCTTCCGACACTGTATCAAACTGGACGATATTTTGCAACTTTATATATTGGCACATAGGCTTGTCGCTTGTATCTTGAAGTCTAATAACATAGTCCTAGATATTTAACCCGTTTGTGATCGCCCCCGGACGGCTTATATACCAATAAGTACACTTATAGTTTTACAAATCTATAGATATATATATATATATATATCATTTAATTTTATTCATCCGAGGCCGCTTGTTTTTGCGAGCAAATATGAGTGTCTTTCTCCATCTCCGTCTATCTTTCTCTCTCTTTAATATTTTTTCTTCTATGCTCTCGCACCAGATGCTTGCAATCAGCGGACAAACTTTCCGGTCCAGCGGGCTTCCTTTTTGCATATAAAGGAAGGATATATGAAGTGTAATATCGAATTGCGTACAACTATTCCTGGCCACATATGCTTTAACGACTCCTCGCACATTAAAGTTCATATTAAACACTCTTTGAATATTCATCGATGCTTCGTGCTCAAATAAATTAGTTTCTCATTTTTTCAGTGATAATAATAATAAGCGTAATTAACGAGGGATTTAACGTTTCGAACTTTTGCTCCAGAGTTTCCCCACGTCTCTGCTCATGCGAATACCCGATCAATTTGTTTTCTTTTCTTTTTTTGTGTAATACAATTTCGAAGTCCTATGCTAAAGATCAGTAAAAATAACCGAGGGAAAGGAGAACAAGCCCTGACTAGCCAGACCAATTTTCATACATTTCAATCAGAGAAAATTATTCATAATAAAAAACAATGTTTCGTAGTACGAGGCCAAAATTATAGTCGTAATGATTTCCATTTGATTAATAACAATTATTTTTGACTTCTATTTCGTCGAAACTCAATAAAATCCATCGGATGAAACTACCAGCATGATTGTCATGAAGAATTGATTCCTGGTCTAAAGATAAGACGATTCTTCTGTTTCCAACCTCCGATACTTTCCCTGATTCTAATGAAATGTTTGTGCGCAGTTACGCCGAGCTCCAAGCATTGAAAGTTCGATGTTATTTCGAGCAAGAGCGGCGAAACTGTGACAAATTACTTGATGCACGCAGAGTAAGAAGAAAATAAAGTAAAAGCACCCGCACATAAATATATACAACACAGATACATGAATATTGCACACATACATTTACACAGTGCATCTCATCCGTTACCGCACGCTATTTTTTCAACGCCCACCCACGCCCGAGTTATACCCAAACAAATTAGAGAGCCACTTACTCTTTTTAATCAAGCATTCGCTTATCGACGTTAAACAATCAGCCTACCGTGTGTGTCTGTCTACGATAATATCTCATATATTCATGTGCGAAAAACTTGGTGATGTGATCCTAACTATCGATACATAAATGATCCTCATGTACTCGACGCGCATTGTCTAACTAATGGACTACGTCACGCAACGTAATAACAATGCACACTCATATATCTGTATTGTCTGTAGCTTATGTTTTATTCCAATAATATATACCGGACGCGCGGTTAACAGTTTACATTATACATTTACGTTTACGGCGAAGGAGAGAGATGGCTAATAAATGCAGGAAAAGCGGGATACCGCGCACTTAACCTCTACTTCGTTCGAAACTTCCGTGAATTTGAAATTGTTTGCACGAGTACAGAATCGTAGTCTCGGTTATTCTACTGATTTTTTTTTTTTTTTTATGTTGAGGACACATTCAGGGCACTGTTATAAAACTTTGCGTGGAATCCCAAAAGGTTTCGTCGTCTAATATTACAGATATTTGCAATCAGGGGTTGCCACCATTTTACCCGCATTTTCATGAGAAGCAGTAGAAAGCATCGAACTTGACGAGATATTTACACAAATTTTCTATTTATTTTTCTTTTGCTTGTTTCCGTTAATTACAGAGGCACATGTAATGAAGTTTTTCTAAAAAAATCAATAATTTTGAATCTTCAGTTTCGACGAAATAACGATAGAAAGTCTGGGCTCTGCGTACATTGAATTTGCGGGAAAAGTTTCTGTTTCTCAATAACTCTAAACTCATATTCGACATTTTTCTCCAAGTTTATAAGTTTTTACATTCCTATAAGTAAGATATAACAACGATGATTATTAGATTATTTCGCAAGTTATATGTAAGTTTTGAAAAAATGACTGGAGACTTAAACTTTGAAGGTGACTGTGAAAATTGGTACGTAATTTTTGAAATTTACGGAATAACTTGATTTTTTTGCGCATATTCTTGGCATGAGCCTGAATATTACGGGGTGAAAATATATACAAAATATGTCCATTTTGTGCATAAGGAAAAAAAGCTTATTTCGCACGCATTTTTTTCTTGTGGGAGTTACGTTGAATAAAATTGGTGGAACTAAATTGTTGTCCATGGAAGAACGATTTGCGGTTGATCGAAGGTCGATGAAACTGGGCAGCTAGGGTGTGCGTGTTTTATGAAATGGAATTGGCGCGCGATCGGTGACTGCAGTACTTAGATAATTCTTCGTGAGAAATAATGAGTGTGCGGTCGCGTGACGTGCGTTACTGACGTAAGGATAACGCGTATAATAATATATAATAAAGTATTATTCCGCGGTCCACGAGAATCGTATGGAAATAAAAGTGATCGTGGGTGCGAACCGATTTGCCAAGGAAAATCATTTGTTCCAGATCACAAAAAAAACCTCAGATCGATTATTGACACGGCGCGTTTAACTTCGATTCTCAATACACCCTCACGTTTCATTGCGATATATCAGGCTGCAGACTTGTTGCTTTTTAAAGTAGATCAAGCGAGCAATGCACAAATTCATATGCCGATTATTAGCACATACACATCTCGCGGAATAACTTAACTCTTTCTTTCTTTTCGTAACGACGTTGTCGAACCGTGAAAATCAACAGGCTTTTTATTAATTATATATATCAATGTTTTCCTGTCAGTGATCATACATTAGAAAAAATAATAATAAAATTCATCTAAAGTGGTAGCAAACAAAATTCTATGATCAGACACACACACACACGGATACAAACATGAATTAATTCCACTTTCTTGACCCAACGAGATCGCGTTTTGTCGATTAGAACTGACATGTCGTTATGTCAGTGTTTTTTTAAGAAGGATGAGTGAAAAAAATTACGTTTTTACACCATGAAAAGTCAAATGGTGCACGTGTTCCAAATTTTTACCAATAAAACGTAATATTAAGTAATAGAGTGATAGAGAAACTGATCGGAGAAAGGTTGTGAGCCTTTGGTTCACAACCCTTGCTTCTTTACGCGTTGAACAAACTTCATGTGTGTTTTCAAGTCTCCTTCTGTCATTTCTCTCGCATTTATGTTTTCTATTATTAACATGAAAATTGTTTTTTTTTTTTCTAAAACTGTGACATATAATTTCTATTGCTTTCTGAGCTTTGCACTTCGGAAATGGATAATATTTTTTTCAGTAACTACTGTGGATCGAGATAAAATTGAAAATTTCTTAAGATTCTAGAGGGCTTTTCATTGTTGAAATAAAACACTCATTGAAACAATTGAATTAATGGTTTATCGCAATTGACATCTTTTTATATAATGTCCTCCTTCTTTTACATTGATATAATTATTGATTACATTGTATACCCTCCTCAACAGCTCAGCGCATTACCGTAATTTCTGAAAAGATGACACAATTAACCTCGAAGACATTATATTAAAATGAATGAGAACGATAGAACAATGGAAGTTTCGAAGGCTGAGAGTTAGAGAGCGAAGGACAATGATTATTCGCAGTTTACTTGAAAAAACTTTTTCCAACATAATTAGAACAAATTTGCGATCGTAAGAATTCCAAATGATTTGTAAGATTGCGAAATACTAAGGTTTCTTCAAATAAATGAATCGTTCTTGTTCTCCTTGAATTTTTCAACTGGAATTTTTTGTATTTGACCAACAGCAGAACTTTTCAGGCTATAATTGTTTTTCCAAATCCATGGCCCAGAATTCAATGGTTTAATGATTATTTTTTCCATAGTTACAAAATTCGATATGCAAAAAAAAAAGTGTCATGAATCTAAGTTCCGATTTGCCAGTTCGAGTGTCAGCAAAATAACGTGTTTCTTTTGTTCGATTTCGTCGAAAATTCAATTTAGTCACGATTTATGACGAATCACTATCAATCATGTCGGTTTTCCTGAAAATCAAGGTTTATTCTATTCAAACAATATTTCCGGAAGTCCGAGTGAAGCAATAATTCATTTTGAGTGAAAACACTACGTGCTTTTGAGATCCGGATGAAGTATAAGAAAATTACGCACATGCGGCAGTAGTAGGAGGTGTTAATGGCACGTTGAGTTTTTTTTGCCTAATTCAAGATTTTTTTTTTTATAGTAATTGGGATTCACGAAGCGAAAAACTTTACACGTAATAAATAAATTAATTGAAAAAATATGTACAGGAGTAAGAGTTTTTTTTTGAATCAACGATGCATTTTTTTTTTTCATTATACTCGTTGCTTATGTAATTGAGGGCATTGCAGGAACATGATTTGGAAAAGTGTGCCGTTTGGTCGAAAGTTCCCCATGAATTACGAGATATTTTTGTGTTATCATTAAACCCGAGTATACTCTGTAGTAACGCTTTTAAATTCGATTGCAAATTTTATCTATTCACGGCATTCTTTGCATCTTAACGTTTCAAGCACGGATCGAAACTCTCCTAAACTTTCGATGTAATCCAACAGCACGTATACATAAACGCTGGTGGTATATATTTTCCAGTCCGTACTTACTTCCGCAAAATTTTTCTGGTTTCGCGCCGTTCACCCCTCCACGGAAATGATAATATTGTTGTTTTGACTGCATCTAAGTAGGCGTAAAACATTCTTTATTCAATAGAAGTGATTTCAACACCCAGCTCAACACAAAATTTGTTGAATTTCTGGATTTATTTTGTCCGAACCCAAACTGAAAGACCACAACGTCGTCAATATTTTTAACAAAATTTTTTGCTATTTTGAAAAATAACAAAAAAATATATTGACTTATCATTAAATAGGATGGAACAAAAAAGTTTCTCAGTCTTTCATGCGATTTGAAACGTTACCAACAATAATTTGTTAACAATGAGACACCCTCGCGAGAGTCACAACAAAAATTAGAGTTATTCAAAACATTGAAAGACTTTTTCAAAAAGTAAAATCTTTTGGAAAATGACTGTGGATGATGTCAATTGTTTTTGAGTATCTTCGAACAATGTGCATTGATTTTTTAATCACTTTTGAAAGATTTGCACATTCGGTGGCAATTTCTGTGTGCTCGATATTAATAGCGTACAACATTCGGAGTAGCCCAAGACGATAGCTCGCAAAAGAGGTTCGTTTTTGTACGATACTATATAGCACAAGTGCAGTCAGTAGTAACGGCAGTTGAGTACACGGCCATTCTCTTCCGGCAAGTGAGTCTCTTGTACGGTCTTATCTCTAAAACTCATCGATTAACGCGAGAGTAAGAGAGGATCAATGTTATTTTTACTACGGAAAAATATAGTTATTCTTGAACGTAGATTTCACGTTCCATGGGTATGAATACGTACGGATTAGAGCTCGGAGTCTGTAGCGACTGAGAGTCACGAACATTGAGCAGAGCCTTACTTCCCAGTCTAATGTAATTGCAGTTCGATAGAATGTAAGGATAGAAGGCATCCATTTATATAAATAATGTAAACGTATCTGCACTTCCGAGTGTTAACTCTTGTTGCAGAACCGTTGTCCATTGGATTTTCTTTGTTAATTCAACATTTTGGGACAAACTCATAACAACAGCTCAGAAACCGTTTTATGTCGAGTGTCAGATTGTAACTTTTCGTTGGGAAGTTCAATAGTAGTTGAAATTAAACAAATTTAATGTTGCTGTCTTTTTGCAGCTATGATTTTTAAAAACAATAAATTTTTTTTAAATGATCATGTTTGATTTGTTTGTTTTTGTTTCGTTTTGATTTTTTTTTTTTTTTTTTCTTTTTACAACGTGACAGATGATACGAACTGTCACTTATTTTATTATTTTTTGTACTCGCAATACAACATGTGACTGCAAATATATGTTACGACATCGCAACGCGACTGGCACACAATCGCGAACTCGTCTTTTGTGCTCGGAAGAGCATGTCGAGCGAAGAAACAGGCGAAAAGATTCAGATACAGGTGTATACGTAATAGCAAAGTACGAAGGAAGATGTAAGGAACGTATAAAGCACATGCGAAAAAGATTAAAACAGGAGTCCCGCAAGTTCCGGGTCGTGTGGACTGATATGAGAATTACGAGAAAAAAAAATACAATAATGGCCAAGATCTTGCAGTGAGTTACTTGCAAAAGTTTTATGTTGGTTCATATATAAAGCAAACATATATGCAGTTATGCCCACAGATGACACGATACCTTTATGCGGGTGTACGCACCGGAACGTAAAATCTTATACAGGCATATTCGTTTTGCTGGTGAAACTCGTTAGTCTCAGTAACACGAGAAGATGTCCCCGATCTCCACAAATACATGGACATTGCCCTGTATTTTTGATCATTTCCGAGATACGTAAAATAACACAATTTGGAGTATTCCACGAGCCTTCATTTTTTAATTGACATTCTTCATAAATGTTATGAGTTTCATTTTAAAACATTCAATTAAGTTCCAACCTCTAGTGAATTGTCGGTGACAAAAATAAGAATGAAATTCGACGCTCTAGTGAAAGAGAGTCTTGAATATTTGATTATTTTTTCTTAACATTTCATCTACGTGACACGCTGAAAATGAATCTTCCAAAAAAAAAAAAAACGAACACGAGTATTCACAAGACAAAGACTGTAAGAATTTGCTTAACATTTTTCATTTAGTCAATTAGGCTGCGATTCGACGAGGATTCCATAAAACACAGAATTGTGGAACAAGCAGCGCGGTGACCATAATTGTTGTATATTTGCAAATTGTTACAAAACGAAAGACGAACATTTTCATTTCAACAACTACATATGCAGTTCTAACTGTTTACTCACGTGACTGGATTATGTTGATCGCCTTGTTGTATGTAATGTTTCTGCATATATTTCGAGAAATTCTTAGTGTGTACAAACGCTTTCCATGCGATAGATACTGCAACTGTTCTTTTGAAGCAGAAATCCCGAAACTATTAGCCTTAATACACAGTCATTGACATCCACGAGTGTATCGTGCTTTCGTGGATACTTTACGAAACAATAGAGACTTCAATAAAATTATGGTTTGAAGACATTTTTTGTCTGTATCGATATTTTCACATTTATAAGCCTCAAGAATATTATTTTCGTATATTTATGAATTTGTAGATCACAAATTCAATAACAAGTGTTGTGAAATTATCGTTTCATATCAGACAAATGACAAAAAAGACACTTAATTAAATTGTTGTCGTTACAATCGAGAATAAAAAGGTGACTAAGCACTGAAGCACTTATTAATTGAGCCAATTATCGCAATTTTTTTTTGTTTAATCAACTAGTGTACAATTTACTCTGCACAATATTTCACAATATTAGTTTGTTCATTATAAATAAAAAAGTATGAGAAAAAAATGATCTATGGTCACGGTTTGAATAGCAAAGAGCAGATTTAGCGTAGATAAAATGTTAATAATCTTAAAATTTATTCAATGCGACATATCGTAACTATACTGTGCTCACAGAGGCGAGCCCCCCCGAATTCCGGTAAATCAACTAATATATATAGGTCAAACGGTTGTGTGGCTTATGCGGAGGTTTGGTTGCAAGTGCAATTGGACCATAACGCAAACGTATTATCCAGACTCGAGCAATCAAGTAGAAAAACTTCGTGTCTGGTCAGACATCGCGGAAAAATAAAATAGCTGACTCGTGTCGCGTGAACTCGCCGGAACTAATCAAAACCCACAAGGAATAAGAAACTTACTTGAGTACGTACAATGTTCATACGCAGAACTCCACGCGGAATCGAACAATTTGTGTTTATTGACGTTTCAAGATTTCGGGAGTAATAAAAAAAAAAAAATCATTCTATTGATTATTTCGGTCTACAATGTTGAAAAATTTCTCGAATTCATTACACGAGGATAGCTGTTTTTTTTTTCGATATAAATTATTAGTAGGAACAGTAATCGTAGTAACAGTCAGACGAGAATAATAAAATTACACTTAAGCAGAGCTGTACAAAGTAGAAATCTGCCAGATATGATCTTAATAGCTTCAAATGGTTCAAATTTCAAATTATAACACTTAAAATTTCTCCGAGGAGAATAGAACAAAAATACAATAGACTTTTTTCCCAGAGTCATTTTTGAAAGGTAAATTTAATAAATTGACTCTTGAACGATTAAAATGTGCTACTAAAACTTGTGATGGTTTTTTTTTCTCGCGTGTAACGATTCCAAAGAGAAGACAAAATTGGAATATTTCAAAGTTGCAAAGCCGTTATCAATTCATTTTTATTGTTCACAGTTAATTGAAATCTCAGCATCGTGACAAATATCTGTGATAAGAGACTTATAGCGAAGAAGTATCTGGATTTTTTTAAATCACCTCGACGATAGGTAATTTTTATTATTTTTCCAAACAATCGTTACCTTTGGCGTGAAATATACCGTAAGAATACGTATTTCTGCACATAAAAAATGTAGGAATAGGTAATTTCTTTGACGAATTAAAAAATGTCGAGTTATCGATACTGGATTGAAAGTGAAACTGGACCGTAACGAACAGACACGAAGTTTCCATGGTGTAGGTACCCGGGCCTCGTTATGACCGCGCCAGGGGAAAAACGATCGTACGTCTCGTAGCTCTGAGGAAATATTACGTGTATATCTATATATTGAATAGACATTTATATATTTATACATAAACATATGGCAATTGGAGTGTAGGAAGTGCTGCGAGTCACGAGACGAAGGATTTCGTCGAACGAATATATCGATACATTTCTTTGTAGTTCCCAGCAAATCTGGATACAAAAAAAAGGAGACAAGAAAACGAACCAATCTATCCATAATTACGACGTCGAGTTCGAGCTCAAAGTTGATATTACAATTCTTTCCAATTTTTAGAAATATGGCAGTGGAGCCTAATTGATACTGAGAGAAAATTAAATTGCACCTCATTTTAACAAATGAACAAAAATATCGAACCAAAAAAAAAACCCAAATGAGAGAAAAGAGGTCGACTCAATTGCCTCGACGTCTCGATACAACCATTGAAGAAACCATGCCAATTACAGACTTGCTCGTAATTTTCCTATTTACATTTAGTTACGGTGGATGTCCACCTTAATGAGTTTAGGTGTATGATCATTATACACAATTCACGAACTCTTCTAATTATCAACGCGTCGGAGCACATTAGAAAACGACAGCTTGATAGAAAGAGAAAAAAGAAAACGTCCAGCACAAGTGAGTTTACGTACAGAAAAAAAAAAGAAAAAAAAATTCTGGTGTTGAGAACGATGATATTGGAGAAAGTGATCGATTACGAGGCATAAAAACTTTTGCTTGTGCTATCCAAAAGACCCGCAGTTACTACGAAGTGCTCGAGACCAAGAAAAATTACAGTAAACGCAAAAATTGTTAATGACAAATGGTTACCACGTGAGAATATTTTCGAGTAAAAACTAGACCATTATTTGTCCTACATTCTCCACTCGATACTCGGACAGTTATTCTTACTTTTTATTCATCTACCAAAATGATATTCCTGATGGTATTTTAAAAGACTATTGAGTGAGAAATTGATGATTTATACAATCATCTCGTTCCATATAATGACTCAACAATTTACTAATCATTATTTCAATAATAATCACTTGGAAAACGGTGAAAAACTTGTGTTCTAACAATTCTTTGTGACACATTCTTAAAGCAATTCCTTTTATTTCAATTATATTAATTCAGTAGAATTAAACTCTCTCATTTTCCCTCCATTTATTGTTATCTGACAAAAAATGATCGGGTAAAAAACAATTCAGTGACAATTTCATTATTTATGAATCAGCTGTGAAGTCATGAAAAATAAAACTCTCTCAAAGATAAATCGAGAAATAAAATATGCCTTCAAAGGAACACTCAATTAGAAAAATGTAATAAAAATCAATCAAATTATCCGGAATTTGAATTCACGCTCGAAATTAAGGTTGTTTGGACGTGTGATTATTTACAGAAGAGCGCATAAAGAATATCAATTTATATTTAAAGTAATAGAAATAAGAAATATCATCGTGGAAAAATCTTGGGTCACAGTGAATGGGCATGTGTGTCACACACGTCAGCTAAGAAGATGACCTCGTCTCTGTAATATGCGTTTTTGTAGAGACAAGAGATCAGGCGCCCCGTGGACTCGAGGCTTGATCGTTGACGACATATATCGCAGAAAATTGAACATTATTTAGTTACTTCACATATTTTATCGCATTATGTAATTTCTATCGCACGTAGAATTGAACATAAGGATTCTAAGATTGAATTCGAGAAGCAAAGATCTTAAAAAAAAATTTCACGTTGTTGACCTTTTGTTGTTTATTACACGAAAAACTCGAACATTGAAAATTATCTACGAAATTGAAGATATTAAATTGTGTTTATAGTGTTACAAAAGAAAATTACGAAAAAATCTTATACAAAGACTCTCAAAGAGGCTTTTAATCATACTTGCCAATTAAAACCTGTCAATTTTTTTTAAATCACTGATTAAGTCGTCGACATTGCGGAGATGCATTACCGACGCGAACATAGCGTACAAACGTAAAGTGCGAGATGCATGATGATCAAAAACTCGGTTAATCCCTGCAATCAAGTCGATTTGAGCCGACACATCACATCGTATAATTTAGTGCAACACCTTAGGCGATCGCATGGTTGATTAATACGTAAAACACTTGAGCCGACGATGATTGAACGACTGTAAGAAGGACTTGATGATTTTTTCCCATGGAGTACTTTTTTTACGCAACAAAAGCACTGAAAATGGTAATTTGGGGGAGAGAGATAAAAAACAAAACAAGTAAATAATAAAAATACGTAACCGCTGGTTGATCTTCCTTGCGTATAACGAGAGACAAGTTTGATGTCGAATTTATGATCGGATTGGAGTTTCACGAGTTAAGTTTCTGCATACCCAGTGAATGGACATAAAAATGAATAAATAAATAAATGCATTACATGGATATATTTATATATTTCTGTATATAAATTATCATTATTATTATACGAACGGTGTATCTGCAGGGGTTTCGTGCAATTTTCTTGATGGTCGTTTTCTCGACTTTCAACGCCTCGTTACGACTTCTCGTCTCGGAAATTCCATCATCCACCACGAAATTCACCGCTCGTTAATAATCTTGATGGCATTTTTTTTTTTTTTTAAAGTGGAGAAATCATTGACGAATGGAAATTCAACAAATTTCAAGAATCCGTAAATACTGACCATTTTCTTATCACCGACCATGATGGAACTTAGAAACAGAAAAAAACGTAACACTCGTCACACTGAAAATTTGTTTAGCTCTCATTTTCATGCAATATTCTATGCAATTCGATTGATTACATCATCAACATTTTTATTGTCAATTATTTATTGATATTGGAAAAAAAATTATCCATTGATTTTGAATAACTGGTTTCGAGATTTTATGAAATGATATCACACAATTTATAACAATGTCAAGTGACACTGACAATACGCAGGTGATGACGTGAAATCATTATTTCGAAAAATAGTAGAAATGATAAGGGAAAAATAACGGGGTAAACACATAATTTACGTGGTCGACTTTTTCCTTGTTCAAGACCGTGATCAATGCAATAAACGCCTACCTGTGAAAGGAGAGTGCACAACGTTCTCCCCGGGCAACGCTCACCTTCTCGTAACACATACTCTCTCTCAATTGCCATTAATTATAATTATTAAGGATAATACGCAAACCGATCTCGACCACTGCATCGTGAAGTTTATTGCCATTGTTTCGAGCCCAGAGGCGTCTCATTGAAAACAAGACGTGATGTTTTTTTTTTTATATTCGGTCGTTGAAATCGTAACGCGTGATTGATCGCGAGTTTCGTGCGATATTAGCTCTGTACTCGGTTATTAAATATTGTTAATACTTTTATATTTATCAAGAATAATCAAAGGTTTTGCAAGCAAATGCCCTTGAATGTGAAAAACTCGAGACACATCCGGTCCCGACTTATTTGAACCGGAACGTAAAGTCAGTTCTACAACAGAATCCCCCTGGTAAATGTTTGATTTTTTTCGAACCTCAAACGAATATCGAATGTGAGCTCTTATTTAATTTGATACGTCAAATTATGTCAGCTCATGAGTTATTTAGAAAAATAGAAAAACGAACACTGTTAACTCGTTGAGGTTAAGTGGAAAAAGTAATTGCGATCGAAAAATACTTTCCCAACGGAAAAGTTAAATAGTTCATTCAACGTTTCAAAATATTACAATTTTTCTAGACCTGCAGAAGGTGATAAATCGACACGTGTCTCGATTAAGTCTATTTTGTGGGATCATGAAAACATGTGTTCGTGAAAGATTGCGGGCAATTTATTTACTTTAGTACATGGCTGAGAACACCGATTCTCGTTCAAGTGATTTCACTCATCGATGAAATGTTTCACGAGACGCAGGTGCAGTTTATGCTCGTCGAGTGTTGATACAACGAGACGAAGCCGCTGCAGAGATCACTGTTTTCAACTTAAAGACATCGAAGAGTTCTCGATATATTCGTCGGTGCAAGGAGATTCGCGTTCTTCGATATCTCATGCCGATCAGAGAATTAGTTCGCGAGAGGTTCCCTTTGTAAAACGTGGATTTACTTTACTTTATATACGTACAGGAACGTCCAAAAGTTTGCAACCAGTGCTTGTCTTTACAATAACTTTAATGTTCTTTTTTTTACATTGCGTCCACAACTGTTTATTTTTGACCATCAGAGGCGCATTTGATCGGAACGAAAAAAACAATTAATTAACTTGAACGAAGCAGTGCATTTTAGAAATGATTTTTTTTTAATTAAAAAAAAATAGTTAACTGTTAGATAAATTTTGTATATTTTGCTAAAAGTATTAATAACCTTAAAAATATTTTTTCAGTATTATGTAAAATTTGATAACGTTAAAAAACTTTCTCGCGGTAGTGTACACATGTCAATACCCACGAGTAAATATATACATGTATATATATATATTTTTTTTTAACGTAAAGCGGTGGCTTTGCTTGCGAAATTAAACAGCGAGACTCTCGGCGGATGATCGTTAGAGCTAATTGATTGCAGTTCACAAAACATTAATCGATTTATGTATCCGTATAAATGTATTCTTGGTTTATGTGCATTTCGTACATTCCTGTTACAAAATTTGTTGAAAGTGTTTACGCAGAGTTACGCTTTGCTCTTTCCAATGTAATTGATTTTAAACGGATTGAGCCTTGAATTAGTAGATCCTGAAAAAACAAATTCAATATAGATCTCTTGGTGTTTGATTAGAATTGTCACACCATCAAAAACCGTACGATTAGAAAAAATGAATGTTCAATTAAATAATTCAATAACCATTGATTCAATCAGTATTTTATGATCAAAAAAATGTTATTAAATTATTATAATTATTAGATAAAGTGAATCGAATAACAATCGAAAAATTAAAAACAGAACGAAATATGATGTCGTGAATTGTCAGTCAATTAGTCTGTTCTCAAAGTATTGATTAGTCCCACGAATCGGCATTTTTTATGCTCCTAAACAAGTTGTGCTGAAAGTTCGTTATTTTGTTTTGTGTTTTAGATCATACTAGTCGCGGCCATAGTGGCAATTTTGGCAAGTGCAGTAAGCGGCCAAGACTATAGTCAATTGTTCGCAGGATTTGGTCCATACCTGCAGCAGAGTTCAGGTCTTCGAGATCCGAGATCGAATACAGGTGAGAAAAGATTCATTTAACAAATATAATAAAATGGGCAAGGACAAGGTTTTATATAATCCTCGTTACTCACTGGGCGGACGAATGTTGACTTTCTATATATTGTGGGGTAAGCTTCACGGATGATTTGCAATATCCACATAATAACACAGACATTGTTACTTGTCACAGTGGAAATTTATTTATTTGATCACTCGTTGCTTATTAATTATCAACAACTTGAAGCCACTATTCGTTTCGATCTTCCGTATATTTCTCTCGTTCTGTTGCGACTGCTAAAGAAACGTGGAAGTAAACAAGTGTGTTGCAAAATGAGTGGGTGTCTTGTCACATAACGAACAACCTTTATGCTTAATTCAATGGAATCTCGTTATAAATATCCCATAATTCATTGATATATATTAGTATCGTCGTCAAGGACGTTGGGAAATAATTACTTCTGGGTTGACCTGATCATGCAATTAATCACAAAATCTTCCAAAAATTCATCGCACAAGTTATTTTTATCATTTTCCCACGTTGAGGCGTAGGTTAATTTTCAAAAATAACACAAGATTTATATATAGTCATAAAACATCTAAACATTCATTCAAATCAACGTTTTTAAGAACAGCAACTTTGATTTATAATTGAATGAAATTTTTCATTAAAAGGATTTTCTCATTAACGTTCGAAAGTTCGATTTTTTGATTAGAAAAAAAGTCCGTGGCCACAAACCACTAATGAAACATTTAATATTCTTGCAATGCAATTCATGCGTTGGTACGAACATTATTTTGAGTACGCCAATACATTTAGACCTGGAGGTAAAATCCTCGAAGATTCATCAACCCCAAGAAATAACAAGATGCGGTAAACCACATCTAATAACAGCAGTTCTTCGTTCACAGTATCTCATTATGGCTACATCGTGGGTGGTCAATGTGGCGAACGCCGGTTTAATATGACTTTGTCTTTCTCATTGCAGGTCCAGTTTTATTCCCAGCTGGACCAGCGCCAAACAACGCGGACACAAGTGGAGTAATTGTGGGAGCCAGTGGCTTCGGATTTGTGCCACCAAACGCAGGTAAATCTCCGGGCCAGTGAGTCGAAGCCCAAACACAAAAAAAAACAGACAAAAAGAAAAATGGATGCTACCGAATGCAGACGGTATTACAATGAAAAAAAAAGATACACACAAAAAGAAAACAAAATTGGCAGACTTGAAGAGACATTGAGGACTCGGTTTGGAGCGTCCATTCTTCGCAACGTGTACATAGACAAACCTATGGAATAGTGGTGGAAAACCTTGTAGTTATTAGATACAACAATCGTTCGATTATTTATGCTATTAAACCGACCGTTCATACACAGTCGGATCATCCTTACCTTCATTTCCGCTCTGTTCCCATCCAGCTGTATTTTAGTTGCGATTCTTCGCTCTATTACATAGCCACATACATTTCACAAATAAATTATTTTTCCTCTCAACATATGTTTGACTAATTGGTCAAGATGCAACACTTGATAATAATTAAAAAAAGAATACTGCGATACAAATTGATGTTGTATAATCGACGCAATGGCGAATTGAGGAAGAATGGAAATGTAGTTTGAAAAATTGTACTTTGAATTCAACGATTGCTAAAAAAAGTTTCATCAGCGTAAAAGAAAAGAACAAAAATACGTGAAATAAAATCATTTCGTAATGTATATAAACGGAAAATAAACAAGTCAACTCACCAGATTAACAATCCTCGTCAAGGTCGGAAAATAAATGGAAATAAATGTTCACACGTTCTCCTGCAACCCATCACTTCCCACACCCGGATATGTGAGGGATGCTGTGAGTTGTGGTGATCGCAATGACATAACGGATTGGCGCACGTGTATGATTTGTTGAAAGAGTAATCTGCACAATAGTTTATGTTCTAACGGTATAACCTTGAGTAGGTAATTGCAAAATCGCTAATTACCAGGAAAAGAATCAGTTGTTGAATGATTGGGCAAAACGTTTTTTTCTATGTTCTTCGACACCAATAAATAATTCACCATTTGAAACAATATCCACATGCACAAAATATTTAATTATTCCTAAATTACCTCAAACTACAATTCCTACAATTATAACTCTTTACGTATTTATAATTTATGTTCGTCGACACCGATAGATATCAATTGCCATTCTAAATGATACCCGCACAATTACAATATTTAATTATTTCTAAATAAATCGAAAGTAGTCCGAATCCTTCAAATTGTATAGTCCTTCATTTTGGATGTTCCTCGAAACCCACTGCTTTTTGATGTAAACAAATACTGCACCATTTATATGACAACGGTATCCTGAAAATTTAATCATCTCTGATTTGAAAAAACACTTCGTGTCCTCATGTTTTTTAAAATCCTTCCACATTTCATGATCTTCGGCACCAATAAATAATTTTTTACGTGACACATCGGTCACGTAGTAGATACACGTAGTACATAATAATATTAAAATTAATACTAATCATGGAATTGGACGTGAGTATTTAATTGAAACTTTAATTCGGTCTCGGTGAAAATCCTGCTGCAGACTTCTCTTTCTCCTCCTTTCATCAGAGAACAAGGTGAACCTTTTGTTTATCTCGAAATGTCAGATGTCTCCGAGAAAAACGTGATCACTGTTAGATCGTCTCAAAGAGTTTCTTAGTTTGAAAAAATGTGGATAAACGATCTCACGTATGGATAACGTCAATGGAAAAGAGAATCTTTGTCATTCCAAGTCAGTAGCTTATTATTTTTTCAAATAATTCAAATGAAATAAATGTTGATATCACTGGTAACATTAGAGACTAATGCTAAAACAGCATAATCGCTTGTCCCAGATCGTTCATAGTGAGAGCGAATATTTGTTCGGTTCTGTTGATCCAAGCTTCCTGTCTGAAGAGTCACGAGTTAAGAAGTGATCGTGAAGATCAACTTCGGAGTCTGAACAGAAAAAAAACGTGACAGAAAACCTTTGAGTCATTCCATTCTCCAAGTTATCCTTCCTCGTCATCCTTCCCCTTGAGTCTCGTATATCCTCGTGGGGCAAGGACACAAAAGAGAGACTGTATGTAGTGAGTCTTGCCTTTCTCGATGTCAGCCATTCCTACTTGTGACTGTTTGTGGTAATAAATTCGATCCACAGTGTCTCATAAAGATGGGTTACGAATTTTGTCCACCATCGAAGAGAACGTCGTGAATTTAAACGAATTATAACGAATTGACTCGATACCGAAGAAAAAAATGCCTGGATCTGAGAATAATCTTGTTTTGTTTTGAATGCACGGGTGCGGATGCCATATTATTTATTGCACCTTTTCGGTCAGAGACTAACTGCGAGCGAAAGCGAACTGCCTCGGTCCAGAGAATGGCCTCGAGGCATCTTAAACCCGTTTGCCCATAACCTTCCTCATTCGTATACAGTCACACAGTAAAAAAACCAGTCAACTGTTACGTATAGAAAATTGCATGGACGTCCTTAAGTGAATATGCAGTCGAGTTCGCTGGGAAGATCAGTTCGACTTTTATAACCTTCGGGACAACTTCACCCCCAGGCTGTATCTTTCTTTATATTGACTCGAGTTTAATGTCAACGATCTCTGAACTTCTACTTCGTGGTCAAGTTCACCCCTGTCCAATAATCACTATACTTAACTAGGCTTGATACGCTGTATGTGCATACATATAGATATATATTAACCTCGTAACTTCCTGTCTGGCACTGCTGACTATTTGAGTGTATATACACATCGTCTCGGAAACCAGCACGCAGATAAATAAATACCACTTATTCAGACGTGATGTCTCGATCTTGAGTGTCAGTTTCAGCACGTTATATTTCATGTTGAATAAATTGTAATGCCGGTATGACAAGTTAAATGATTTCATAAGATACTAAAGTCCGGAATAAAATTGAAATTTGACCTTCACGAGGAGGATCTCGACCGTTCGTTTGACTAATTCCACTGCATCTGAAAATAATGTAAATGACATAAGCAGTGAGATACGTGTTATGACCTTGAAAGAGCAAGTTCGAGGATACAAATAAATTCATTATGAATACAAAGTCGCTTAAAATGTCTGGTTTCCGTGATGGAATGCGATAATGCATCGAGTCTTCCGCGAATTTGTAGTCGTTACCAGAAATATAGCAGCGTAGAGGCGGCACCGCCCTCGTGATAACCTTGAAAAATAGTCATTCTTTTGGGAATGAACAACATTTTTAATTGATTGAAGGTCATCTGCACGTCACATCTTATTTTTATCCTCACATCCTTTGGTTGACAAATAAAACAACATTTACCTGAACAATTTTAAACCACATTTGACCTTGAATGAAAACCATACACGATTCCGTCTTTCATTTCAGGGTTCCTCACGTATTTCTACTGAAGTTAATAGAAAGATAGCTGAGGCGGGACCAACGGACACTGAGACGGTGGAAGGGAGACCGGAAGTCAAAGATTCAACATGACCCGGACAAGAGGATGGAAGTGGAATCGAACGAATGACCTTGAAAAATCCAAGGGCCGTCCAATTCCAGTCGCCTTTCACCAAAACAGGCTTGAACGGAAGGCGGCGTCATATCCGGAACGTACTGGACCACCTTCAAGCCTCTTTGGCCAGACAAGACCTCGAATGCAATGGGACAGCCCCGCGTCGTACGAACGATACAAATATGGAAGTGGATTGACGATTGTTTGCTAGAAAAAATACCGACTGCCCAACAAGGCTGGACAGATCATCGAACCCGACTCCCGCCGTTGTACCGTCACCTTTTGGTGACACTGTGTTCGCTACTGCCCGAAGGTAGAAATATGTACATACAATTATAAAGAATCGGATTGTTATATTGGAATCGAGACAACATTTACAAAAATAAGGATAACGAATAAAGATCAATGGAAAATAATGATTTAATTGCATGAGAGCAGCTTTTTCGAGGCAACACGCTCCGCAACGACAACATTTTTATTTTATCAAAAACGGGACGAAGTTTAAAGTATTTTTACGGCAGTTAGTACAGTTGCACTTAAAACGTCTGCCATAAAAGCTGATCTAACAACAATATAATAATTACATATTTCAAGTCTTGAACAAAATTTAGTTTTTTTTTAAATATAATATACATAGTAATTAATGGAGTGTGCATGAGCGAGTGTATCCTTGTTTGAGAAAGATTATTTATTTTTAATTATAACGCCGCGTAAGTACCTGGTAAGACAGAATACATTTAAAAATCTGGACGTCGACAGAATTCTTGACGTCGGTGGTCAAAAATCGTACTTTGACGTCCTCATGCAATGCGATAATGATTATTGAGGAAAGAAAAAACATAATTATCGGCATACGCGTTAAAAGTAGTTACGATTGATAGAAAAGCCTTTACGTTCATTACGTAACGTACGCTGCGCGAGAAAAATCGGTTGATTTATTAATTAAATATACATATGCGTCACGAAAAAGAAAACTTCTCTTACTAACTTAAACTTTGTTGTATAATTCATCATCGATTTATCAATATATGACATTAAAATATACCTGGCAAAATGTTTATTTCATTGAAGTTGTAATTATTATTTACAAAGTTCCATCGTAGATCGTTATTCACAAATGTTTCTACTTTCTGTGTAAAAGTGGCACGTACAGAGTGAGAGTATTGTTTGAAAAGGTGCGAAAGTTAGCCACGACCGTCAGCTGTGCACCTGGAGTTGTGCCGAAGCGAATCTTCTGTGTTCGCAGCCTCACCGATCACTCGCTCTCTCAAATGAAAACGACAAAAAAACAAAACAAACCAAAAACCGTATCATCACAATAATTACCCTTTTTTTATGTTCCAGTGTATAGACTTTGCATCAAAATGTTTCAAGGTCAACCACTTACCAACTTGATAAGTGAAACACTCGTCTCGACCAATTTAGAACACGATTTCGAGAGCGATTTTATTCACAGGTTTTCTAAATGATTTTTAGCGCTGGAAGGGAAAGTAATTAAATTAGCCGACTTCGTGTGATGAACTGAAAACAGTGGAAAACAAAATTACGATTCGAATATCATGGTTTTTACGTATTGAAAATAGTAGAGAATTTTATCATTAACTCATACTTTTGACTCGTCGTGATCATTCATAACCAGTAATCCTTGCAGTTGTGATATAAATCACTTGCTTCCTTCAGTACGTATTTTCGACTTTAAATTCTACAATAAGAATCCAAGCAACAAGACCTTTAGTACTTCAGAGAAATATATTTCCGCCTACAATGCTCCTGTACCTCATATTTCAGTTTCGCGATAACGTCTAATAGATTTAAACAATTAGAAAGCTTATTACACAATAATTCGGCCACCCTGTTTATTCTGCACGGATCGTGACTCACTAACTTGATTTTCTCGAACAGTAAAACGATATGAAGATAAGGTGAACGGTCTCAAAAATAATGTGTTTATTATTTATTATATTTTAAATGTAAACCGTTCAGTTCCTTAATATTTGGAAAGTTTTGGTCATTCGGAAACAAACGAAACAAACAAAAAAACACGCATTACGCTTTTTTGTAACTCAATCTAAACTCGAGAACTTGGTAATTCAACTTCACGCAATGGGTGGAAAAATAAAAAATGTTTTCATTCAATCTTCTTCTATGAAAATTGTATAAATAATAAATTCTTTTGTAAACATAAAATGATTAACGGTTTATAAAATGCATTTTATATTCAATTACAATTACGAAACTTTTGAAACGTGCGTGTGACATGATTCGATAAATTATCCAGTTTCACGATAAAAGATTGACGTGTCGTTCGACGTCCGCAGGTGATTTGCATCAGTATTAATTTATGAAATATTGTGCATTTAAAGTTAAAGGTTATCTAACGCGGACCACAATATATTTCGAAAAATATAGGTGGAAGGTGTGTAGTAAAAGTCTCACGACACGTCTCCATTCTTTGTTGAAAAAAAAAAAAAAAACAATCACGCACTTTCAAAAGTACGGATAATCAAGTAGCTGCGTTTAGTTCACTTGTTATCTTTTTTTTTTATTAATCTTGACCCGCTTTCGTCCTTTCCGTTCGACACAGTTCGCTGTAAGAATTTTTTACCCTTATAATTACGCGCACGTGAGTCATGGTGTGCAATTTTTTGTTTGATAGATACGAATACGCGTAATCCATGCATATATGCATGTGATATTCATGCTGAGCCAAGTTCGGTTCTCCCCACACTTCCTCTAAATACGTATGATGACTAAGGATAATTAATTTCACGGCGACTGATTGAATTCGTTCCGATGCCTGTTTTCATTATCAACTTCTTTCGAACACACCTGTTTTTTATGAATCTCCGTTCATTAATCTCTATAAATAATTCCCGTTCAATAAAAATTAACAAAAACTTGGATATAGGCCGAACAACTTCCTATGAATTTTTTCTTTATGTGACTAAATGTTCAAGCAGTTTGAAGTAAATAATTCCTTACAATTACAGGGATGAAGATTCTTCGATCTAAAAAATATTGAGATCCAGAAAAAGTAAATTCTTTCTGTACGATTTTTTTGTTTTAATAACTAATTGAAGCCAAAAAATGTGGAGTATTTCGAAAATGTGAATGTAATGATGACACCACGCTTTCAATTAGTTTAATTTATTATTTCTTAATTTTTATACGTTTAAATAGTAACTTCATAATGTACAATGTGAAAAAAATTAATTCATAACGTTGATTTATCGACCGATATTTAAGCCTTCCAATCAAACGACATCCGGTGGTGCTTTATCGATATAGTATCGTGTCAGCCACCTCGAAGTAAAGTTAAGCGAACGAATGTCTTACATGCGAAAGATATATTCTCGCCGATCCGGCGAAAGATTGATGCGTGGTTCATGGGCCATAAAGCACAGGCGACACGCACGACGGCGTTGGATTATAAAGTCTGTATAAATTCACATTGCAAATTTTACGATGAAAAGCCCGCGAGAATCTCGAACGGATTAAACATATAAAAATTTTATAACGGATACGGTTGAGCCATGCGAGAAAAGCTCTCGACTGATTTTCTCGTTGAAGTAAACATTGCATAATAAATTTAAAAATCGAAAAAGATTTCTACATTATTTTACTAATGACCTTAAAAATAATGAAAAACTGTGGCCATTTCCCTCATTTCGTGCAATCAAACGGCAATAAGTTCGATGCACTTTTTTTTCAATGCAATTTTAATTGTTGATGTTCTCAATTATATAGTCAACCGGAATTTCTCTTCCTGTCAAAAAATTGTATGGAAATTTCATGAAGCCACACTGAGTTAAAAAAAAAAGGATTCAAAATAAAAATTACAAAAAAATTAATTTCAAGAACACGAAAATCTATCGGAGCTAGAAAAATACTTGGTTACCGAGAGTGGTAACAGCGATCTAAATCATTTTGTATTGTGTTCTGCAATGCGGGGGTGGTTGAGCAATACTTTTGTGTATGTAATAGCACGACGTATTTTCTATAACAATTAAATCACCAATTTATTATAGTCATTACGTATACATGCAAGTCTATAGGGTCATGTGCTTTATATCTGGACAGGTTGGTGCATAATTTCTTTAAGCATGTTGCGGTGTTCGTGGGAAAGTGCGTCTTTTTCACGCAATTTTATGCCCGCAATTATCTGAATATCTTTTTATATGCATAGTTGTGGCGAATAAAAAAGGCAAGAAATGGAGGAAGGTAAGAGCGTTTCGTTAATGTGGTAAATGAATTCGGAATCAAATGATTTGGAACACTCATTTTACTGGAGTCAAACTTTCGTTTTTGATGAATCAACTGTATTGAATTGTGTTTTGTCTGTATTTTGAAACACTAAAAAAGAAATTTGTACAAAAACTTCGTTCGGTTCGATCTCTGGAGCAGACCACAGGAATCATTTTGTTCAAAAATGATAAAAACATCACTGTAACAACAAATATAAAAAATGTATACGCAAATATAAATCTTTTAAATCTTATAAATCATTATTATTTTTTAAGTATTAATTTATTTTTATTCATTATGACTTATTATTTTTATTTTTATTTTCATTTTATTTCTTATAAATTTTAACTCAAAGCATGTGTTTTGTAACATTCAAATAAAGCTTATGAAATAAAACTTATGAGTTAAAATAATTTGAAAATTTCGTCTTTTCAGATTTCTTCATTTTGGTTAATTAGTTTATAACGTTATTAACATCACATTCTCACTAATAATAAGGACTGTTCAAACTGAATAAGTATAATGAATCTGCAGTAAAAAATGCCATTTTTGCAAACGAATTATACGATTAAATGGATACTTATTAATGTACAGTAAAAAAGTTATCTTTTACGGACCCCAAAACATTAAGTACGCGTCGGTTTGTTATAATGAGAGACTTGCTGGTGTGAATTATATTCTGTATAACTCACAAGCCTCAGAATGAACCCGCCACATAATAACACCTATCGTTGATGAAGAGAGTAATAAAGTTTACAAATGCGTACAGCCGTGTGAAGTGTTGCGGGCAACTGCGACAACGTGGATGCAAAAATAAAAACAAGAGAATAAAATGAATAATTTTATTTTTCAAAATGTTCAGAAGTGTCGTAAATCACCTGATTCAAAAACACAACAACATAATCTTTTACACGAGCTAAGTTTATAGCTTGATCTTATCAAAAATATCAGTTTAAAAATTGGAATTACGTCAATGATAAGAAAATTGATCCATAAAACGATAATCAACGGTATTTACTGAATCTTTGGAAGATTATTAAAAAATTGGTTGCACCTGATATCGTGTATTGAACCCGATAGAATCGTTACGTCACCCAAATATTATTTATTTTCGGGAGTTAGCAATAATATAATAGACATTTGTCAACGAATTCGTCTGCTTGCTCGAAGGGCAGTTGGCAGATAAAATTTCAAATTTCATGATGCACAGAATCACAATTGGATTGAATTCATTCATGAAAATTTGAACTGTGCATAAATCCAGCAGAACGAAAAAAAAATGTGGTCACTATAAGATGTCGATGTTTTGGAGCAATTTAAATGAAATAATGAATTAAATTATCTGTTCGAGCAATTTCTCTTTGTAACTTTTTTCTCAGTGCCCGAAAAAGTTTTGTCCTGGTACTTTGAGGATTTTTTTTCCACCTTTTTACTATTATCTTTTTATTGATGGACTTTTACTCTTTTTCACGCTATTCGATGCTCGTGCGTGTATCGGTCGTGTAAACATTAACGCGTTTAATTAAAATTCGCTCCCTTAAATGTAACAACTACTCCGGTAGCATCGATCGTGTGTGGACACACATACTAAATAAATACATACTCACTTGTCGAGACCACGTGAATTTGATTACATAATCGTGATCTTAATCGCATAGCAGTCCGAGCCAGAACGAGCGCGTGAGTTCGAGCACGCGGTCTCACTGTAGTACACCGGGACCCACTTATCTAGTAGAGCGTGAAGCATCGCGATCCTAAATATCATTGTCGTACCAACCACGCACAGCACATGCCTCACACTTTATTCTAACTCGCCTTGGCTCAATCTCCAGTCCATCAATATACGATGGAGAAGTTCCGATGGATCTCCTCCAGAAACCGTGAAACACATCAACAGTGTGTAAAAGACACTTCCCGATCGATCAAAACACCACAATGATCGATTATAACCGTAAAAATTAAAAACCCCCAACAAATTGTAAACACCACATATGAGTCAATTCATTTTTTTTTTCACATTTCAATATTAAAGTAATCTCTTATTGCCTAAAGATAAGATTAAGCGCAACTGTCAACAAGTATTATTTAATATTCAGTATTTAGGGAGTCATGTCTGATTGGTTATACAAAAAAAAACTGTGTATTTTCGATGTTTTTTAAATAAAAACCATGATTATATATTCACCAATTATTTAACAATTATGTATTTTATAAAGTATATTATTTCCAATGTTCCTTGATATAGATATTTTTTTGCATAATCATTTCCAGTTTACCTTACATTGAAAGAGGAATCATATGAACAGCTGTCGAATGGATGATTAATTGACGAGTATTTTCTATTGAATCGTAAGAATAAGAAGAAAAATCCTTCGACTATCTATTAGTAGATACAATTAATTAATCAATATTCTTAATTAATTTTACCCGCGAAGGCATTCGTTTGAATATGTATTGACAAAAATGATTAATTGATCAGTATTTCCTAATTAACCTAGAACTACTGCAAAAGATATTACGAGTTTGACCTTAACACAAAATAAGTTATCATGCTACTGTAATAGTCATAAAAATGTCGCTCTTGAAACGAGCAAAGTGAATTTTTTTCCATATAACGAACGCTCTTGACATTCATCCACTGGCGTTCATAAAATCTTTTCATTTATCACTTCCGTAATTTAATTTGTCTAATCCGGAGAAACGAGGCACTAATAATAATGATTACAAGGAAAAGGGAAAGAATCCACCTTCGGGTTGAAATGGCTGAATTGTCAGGAGAAATCTGGCTGGTATAGCAATGAAGCAAATTAGTCTACGGAAACACGAAGGTCAGCTTCCTGTCATAATCGTCGCACTTTTCTGTTGAACCTTGACTTCGTAACTCACAGTGATCTATTCTGAAGTGTCACAGTAAATATATTATTCCCCTAAAATCCCCGTTCACAATAATAACTGAGGACAAAGTCACAGTTAGAAAAAAAGTACCTAATTACTCGGATATTTAGAGTCTCAACTTTCGGAGTAATATTTTGCAACAAAATATTGAAAAGTACGCCAACGAAGTGCTGTCAAAGGATTTGAGAGTATCTAGAAGAATCTTCCGAGCAAATAGAGTCAATCACGACCAGTGCTTCTGGAATTTTTTATGAATATAATGAAGGGAATATTTGATGAACGTAAAGTTCAAAATAAATTATTTTCTCCTCATTGAGTCTGATGCAATCTTTGGACTCGTCGATAATCAGCAAAGATTCTTATCGAACGTTGTGCCTGTTGACAAATCGAGGAAACCTTGAGGATCAACGAGGAATTAAGTCATTATTTCAGCAAGTCGTGTTTTCTGTGTAGAGGAAAAGGGAAAAAAAATTATTTCTTTCTATCGAAAAATGGACATGAAAATCGAAGAAAAAAAAATAACAAAACGCGCAATCTGCGTTAAAAAAAAATATCAAGTTTTATTGGTATTTGGAACATTGAAAAAAATGGTATATCGCGCGTATCTTAAACAGGGCTGTTACCTCGACGATTACTGTAATCGAAAAGTGTATCACTATACGCGACGAGATCTAAACAACATATATTATAATAAAATTGCTCATTACATGTAGTCCAGATAATGCTCACGTCCTCGATTATGCGACGCCGTCCATGAGGGATATGCTCATGTTCAAATATATGGGTTAGGTACTGAAGTACACGTGTGTGAAAGACATAAAATTATACATGTGTTGGGCATTCACTCAGCTCGACACCGGCGTAAACAGAACGTACTTTTTTGACGAGAAGGAAAGAAATAAAAAGAAAAAGGAAGGAAAGAGAGGGAGGAGAGAGAGAGAGAGTCTCAACCGTGCATGGAGAACGATCAAATACATCACGTTAGTTTTTTTTTTTTTTTTTTTCAAAGCCACACACGTGTGCGTGTGATGGACTATCGTGATAAACCAATATTCTTGCATACAGGGTGTCCCAAATTTTTATAATCGGAATCCACATTACGTTGGGAGACTAGCGGAAAGAACACAAATCAATGAATTCTTTTTAGAAATTTTGTTTGTCGAACAAATACAGAAAACATGGATAATTTCGGAAAACATTCTATAAAATAAAAACATTAAGACAAGACTAGAGGCAGTAAGAGAAAGGAAGCTAAGACCAAAAACATGTTGGGAAAAGGAGCACTCCACGAAAATTAGTTTCGGGATAAAATTTGATGCATAAATATTTGGTGATTTATAATTCAGTACAAAAATGATTGGAGACTTAAAACTAAGAGAAAATGTAACTGATTTTACTTATTTTGCTTTTTATTCGACACAGAAGATCGTGATTTTATCCGCGATCAATCGTGTGCCGGTTGACGGTAAACGATTTCTTAAACTACAAGCACAAGAAGCAAAAATCGATTTCTGCAACTTGCTACAAAGTTTCACTGAATTATACGGACTGCATTCTTCCCGTTCACCAACATCGGAGTTCACAGAAAAAATGCTTATTCGCTGTCGGTGATGTCGAACAAAATAACAAAATGAACCGCAGGACTGATCGCATTGGGACATTCCCGATAATGAAGATAAGTTGGAAACAATCAAATGAACGAGACGCTATTGTAGTACAACACAATCCTTTTCACAGCGCTTCAATTTTTTTTTTCGAGATTTGACATCGGTTTCTCTATCTCACTGGTATCACTCACGCTTTTATTTTTATTGTTTAAATGTGAAAGACGATAATCGAAATAGCTGATACGAGTTTTATCAAATCGATACAACTGAAGAAATTGTTTTATAGAAGTGGAAATTCCAAAAGTTGATGCAATTATTTGATAGGACTTGGTCGATAAGCGTAGATCTTGGAAAAAAACAAATGGCTGCTAGAGTATCAATACTTGGGTTTTTACTTTGTTAAATAAAAAAAAAAATTCTGACCTTGATATTATATATAAATTAAAATAGTATAACTTTTCATATGAGTTTTGTTAAATTCGTGAGAAGTTTGATTAAATGTCAAAAGAATCTATAAGTTTCAATATAACATGTAAATTCGTCGCCAAAACGTTGAGAAATTAATCCGTTGAGACTGATATAATTTCGCGGAGAGCTTGGAAGTTACGTCAGAAGCATTTTAATATCGTCCTTTTTGATGAAAGTCAACCTCCATTCAATTAACGGTCGTGATACCCGAACGATAACGGAATTAAGATAAAAACCATCGAGAATGAGAGACATTCAGTTATTTGATAACGCAGGCGAGGCGTTGACAGGTAGTAATACGGTCAATGCATGTAACACGTCGAAGTAATGGGGTCTCGAATCATTCTACAGTTTTTTCTTTTAACGTGCTCGTTAACGAGCATATTTTGTCTGGAAAATGAAGGTAAAGACGATTAATCATCAAAATCCCATCTTATTTGCTCGTGAAGATGAAAATGGTTGAGATAAAAATCCTGCGAGCTACAAACATCATCATTTTTTTAATGCAGTTAATAGTGAAACCTGGTCGAGTCGTATTTCTGCTTTTTTGGGATTGGAACCGCGTATAGTGAATGGAACGAAAGCTGAACTTGGACAATTCCCACATCAGGTACACTAAATATTTAATTTAGAAAAACACATTTACACAAAAAAAACCAAAATAACGATTCATTTTTTACTGGAAATTTGCCACCTTTTGAATTATTGAAACCGTGCAAAGGTGTCGTTAAGAAGGAGTCGGACGGACAGACATTTCTGCGGGGGAAACATTATTGCTTCTGATTGGATACTCACCGCGGGTCATTGCATGTTCAATGAGTAAGTTCAGTCAATTCTCAATAATTTTGTCTATTGTCATTACGAATTGAATATTTTTTAATCCTCCCAATTATTGCGATGAACAGCGATGGAATCCAAATTCAACCCTGGACTATCTCAGTGATGGCTGGTCAAGTGCTACTCCGACCGACTCAATCTGGCAGTCAAAGACGCAGTGTTGAGGCGATAATTTTACACGCTGACTTTGATAGGGACATATTGGCCAACGACCTTGCTTTATTGAAGGTATCTTTCTTGTTTTTCAAATACGTTAGAGTTCCAAGGTCTATAGAACATTTGAAGAAGAAAATGTATTTCATTTCAATTGGCTGGGAAAATGAAAATAATAAATAGTAACAAGTTAACGCAGTGGTCTTGCCACAGTCACGTTCAAAAGTTAGAAATCTCCGTTAAATTTTTCCAAAACTTGCGTATAACTTACGAAATGATCTTGCAATGTTGTCTTTATACCTTTTGGGAATTGTGAAAACGTGAAATTTCGTGGTCTGAAGTTTAGACTTTCGTGAAGAATCACCTTTGTCACTTCAAATACGTAGAACTTTGAAAACTCTTGATTACATTTAGACAAACGTCGTCGTATGTTCCTCTGTGATTGAGAAAACAAGAAGAAAAAATCTGTTGAAAAGTTTCGGAGTTATTTCATGAAATGTGAATTTTTCCACTGCTCCACACATAAAAATATGTGTGAAACTGCACAATCTTTCATTGCTAATATCTCGAATACGAAGGTCTTCGAATTTCGCACTTCGCCTCCCAAAATGGTGCTCTCAACGTATTTTCATAATATAAAACCTTGAGTCAAACGATAGTAACGAAAATGTGTATCTTACGCAGCTGACCAATCCCTTGGTGTTCAACACCCTCTCCATTAAGGCAGCAAGACTTCCGAAAATGCCTGTACCAATTGGAACGGTTTGTGAAGTGTGCGGATGGGGTTATTCATCAGAAGTAATATTCTTCAATAATTTTAATGTTCATCGACGTTGTATTTGATATGTGTATTTTGATTTTTTAATACCGGGAACAATATTTCCATTTTGAAGGAAAGAAGATGGGTGTTGAACGACTTGATGTTCGTTTCATTGCCGACTATAAGCATTAAATATTGTCGAAAGCTTTACGAGAACATCACTGAAATACCAGATGGAGCGATTTGTGCTGGTTATGATGAAGGCCTCAGGGATGCTTGCGCCGTGAGTTTTATCCATTTTACATCCAAACGGTTCTATAGTCTTGTCAATTTGTAAAATAATTTCTCTGATTTTCCACAGGGTGATTCCGGAGGCAGTATGGTTTGCGGCAGCTTTTTGACTGGTGTTGTTTCTGGTGGTCTTGGCTGTGCAAGACCAAGAATACCAGGAGCCTATTCTGACGTCTATTATTTCCGTCACTGGATTAGAGATCAGATGAAAAATTACAATGGAACGATCGTGCAACCTGCAGATTGGAGAAACATCATCGTTGATGATCACCCCAATAGTTCGTTCAATCTTTCCTCGTACTTCTCTGCCTTTACACTTACAATTATGTACACGTTGCTTAGTTACCTTGGTGCATCAATTTGTTGAATATAATAAAATAACGTTTTATACTCGAAGAACAATTCTACTGAAGATAAAAAAAATTTATTTAACTTTGATCATCTGTGAGTCGCTAGAAAGTTTCATTAAAATTAATTAAATGTTCGTTCGATGACTGACACTGGAAATAGAAAGTATAAATAAATAATTCAAATAAACGAATATATTAAATTCGATTTTTTCTCCTCGGAGCCACTTGGAGCGGCTCAATTGGTTATTACCGTTCGTTCAAACTGAACGTGCCAGTTGAAGGCTGAGGAGGCATTCAGGAGTTTCTTTGCCCATCAGCCAGTGATGAAAGCGGATTTTATCATCTGCTGGCAAAGTAGGTAGCACGTGGTAAATAACCGTCTTACGTTGATACAATCAATTCACACTTTTATGGTAATTTGCCACGAAATCGAACATGTGCATTAAAGAAATCGGCCAAACTCGATTTCCAGGAGCAGGTTAACCCCGTGGGGCCGTATCTGGTTGGTCGAAAAAGTGATTTAAATTGTGCCATGATATCCCAAAAAGGACATACGCATCCGAAAAAAACCATCAATGTGATTTTGAATGATATCTAAAAAATAGTTCTATGTTTTTACCTTAAGTTCAGATTTCAACGAACTAAAAATATTTAGTTTAGTTCAGTCGAAATAAACATCCAGTTCCATAAAAAAAAGACCGCCGGATTGACGAAGAAATTGCTAACGACTACGATTGGTTGGACGTTGGTAAAAGCATTTTTTGCCACTCGAAAAAAGCTCGTAAAGTCAGGGAGTGACGAACGACTGATATCGGGCTGGACCAAGGGGTGGATTCTATTATATATATAAAATACATATACACATATTTATAAGAAAAGAGCGGAGAAGTCGAAGGGTGCGTCGGTCGTGAACACAGAATGATGCAAACGGGTGTCCGTGCACATGGACTCACGCACGAGTTTACACATGGAAAGCAAGCTACGACAAAAGAGCCATGAACGCTGTGGAGTCGCGTTACTCTACTTTACGGGCACTCCGCCAATGAGGATTATGTTGCACGCTTTTATTGCAGCTTTTATTGAGAGGAGAGAGGAAGATAGCAAGAGGAGGAATCGGAGCGGATGGATAGTGAATTTCAGGAACGGAAAAGGGCGAGCTTGGTTTTAGAGCCGTGAACGTTACATATACGTTGGCTATCCCAACGAATCGTTCGTGAGCTAGGCTGGTGAAATGTCCTTAGTGTTGTATACGAGATCCAGGAAAAATCTCTTGAACAAATTGCAGCTCTCCTCTCATTGTTATTCAATAAAGGCTCCTGTACAATGGTGCACATGAAGGGCGTCTGGATAATTCGTTGGCTATAGAACGCTAAAACCATGAATACCATTGAGCTAAATAAAGGGAAAATTACGTATATGCTTTAGCGAAATACGTAAAATAAATAAATGAATTAATGAAGAAAAAATATATAAATAAGGGATTTTAGTGAATTTAAAAAATCGGAGTCTGGAATTATATTTAATAACTTTTATTTCAGGATGTCTGTAAGAGAGGACAAGTGACAGAAGTACTTTTTTGAGAGGCTGCGAAAAGATTAAAGCTATTTTGAGATTACGAGATAATTACGAAGTGGGAAATGACCGTGTAGGCCTAGATTCCCTTTTCCCATATACGCTTTTAATGTCTATAAGTCTTCCCTTTTCGCGAAGGACCTCGATCAAGCGATACGCGGGCTCTATCTCCCTTAGCAAATTAGTTCAACGTATTATCCTCCTATCAACCTTAATCAAATAGTTCGGACACTCTGGAAACCCCCTCGACATATTAACCCTGCGAGAGTATCGAGTTTGCGAAACGATCTTATATTGCTCGGACCTTATGTACACGTTGACTACGGCACGCAAAATTTAGTCTCGCTCGGTTCGTATAGTCTTTATATCGTTGCCAAAACCTTGGCCTATCTCCAATTGGTGCAACCCTTCTCGTATTCAAGTGTCGGATTAGATTTGGCCCAAGTCTTGGACGCTATGCCGTGTCCACTTCATAATGAGCAGGGGAGTCCCTGGGTTGTCCATCCTCGCTTTGGTTGCTCGACTGTCGACGTCTCCAACCTTCTATGTATGGAAGTTTGTTATATACAAATATCTATACACACGCATTTGTATAGATAGGATCGAACCGTGAACGCTCGAGCAAGCTCAACATTCGCCCGAAGGCATTGGCGACCAAAGGGACGAAGGGATGAAGGCCTTGGTCACCACAGACCTCGGTTACTTCGCCTCTTTATATTATTCTCCCTCTGTTTCCGTTGCTGCTCTCATGCCCTCCCCTCATGTCCTCTCCCTTCATGTCCCTAGTGCCCTTCTCTATAGATCATTCGATATCAGCCTGAATATCCGTGTACGCCAACCGAATTCCACCAGAAAACGATGTTACGGAGATGCCACGAATGCTCGCACTATCCCCTCGAGAGATTAAAAATGTTCAATCCGTCTCTCTTCCTCTGCATCAGCTCAACATTCCCTACTGAATTTCTAGTCTTGTCTATTTCGCCACTACTTCTATGCACTGATGTGGTATAAGTATCAACGATTTTGGGAACAAACTAGTCGATGAGCTGACTTCGTAAAATAAAAATGATATTTTACTTTTCGATTTTGTGTTGTTAGTTGTAAGTGAGGGTTATCAAAGTTGTCATGAATGCGTTCTATAAAGAACATATTTTAATATCAAACATCCGAATGATTGAAAACCGTGTTTATTTACGCAAAAACCTCAGCAATCGTGATCCTGAATTCTCGACCACCTTTTATTCATTGAACTATCAACAAGAAACGACAAAAAAAACGAAATCCATATAACCCAGATTGGGTTAGAAATTCAATCAAACTCCAATATCACTTTCTTTGGGTTTCGGTTCGTGAAATTTTTTTGTGGAAGAACTGCCAAATTGTTGGGATTTGGCATAACCAGAGATCCGTAGTAATCGAAATAAGCTCTTATCTTCACCAAACGTAACTTTAGTTACGAGGAAAGGAGAAAGTATATGTTTGCGTTTATCGGAGCTCTCGACCTACCCGGATGAAGGAACATACATATGTATGGATCATGCATAAAAATCGAATTTATACGATCTTTACCCCCATGGAAAATGATCGGATGGTGAACGTAAAGATGCCTGGCTCGATATTCATGAAAGCAAATGCAGCGATTGCATCCCTAGTGCAGTTTAACCTCTCTCGTGAAATCCAGCTTTACGAAGTTCAGTTCGTACGTACTTTCCAGATGAGAATCTCAATCGGAAACAAGTGCATACACATAGATACATGCAATGATAAAGACAGCAATGAATCTTTGTGAACAATAAAAAGCTATTTATATTGGAAAAATACATTTGCTCATCCCGTAATCCCTGCAATTATTATGGGGCATTGATTTCCGAAGTTCCCTTCTGTCAGGTCTACAGGGTATGGTAGGATCCCTCGCCACCGTCACGTACAATAGTTAACTCTCCGATCAATGTTTGAGAACTTGACTACAATCTGCGAAAATAATCTTATCAAATTAGTTCTTATATCTTACGGACATGTAAAAACATTTTATCTTCCAGGAAAAATGTCTAACACGAAGTGTGTTGATTTTTCCAAAACAGTGCGAACGTATTCCTTATATCGCTAAATCGGCGGGAGTAAATAGTCGAAAATCTTTTTCTAAATTTTTTGGTATTATTCTTTTTCCGAACCCATGTAGAACTGTACAATATCATTTAATTTCCGATATCTCCATTATGAAGAAGCAAAATATTGTAGTGCTGCTTTAAAAATAATACCAGGCACAAAAAAAAGCGTGAAGCTGCAAGACGAAATTCGTATTTTATTCTTTTCGATTGTGGATTATTCAGTGCGATTCATTAACAGCCTCGCCTTTATTAAAATTAAATGAACTCGAAGAAGTAAAAACTTCTGCAACACATATTTTATAGACTAGTTGAAATGTTGTTCAATATTATAACGTGAGAGTAATAAAGAAAAAAAAATCTTGGGATAAGAAAAAATTATCATAATTTCTTAATGAAGTTGACTTATAGTCGGTCGTGTTTTTTTATCTTTTTTTTCGTAGCAAACAGGCCATGTCGCAACGGGTACAGCGATGTCACGTAGTTAATTTCCTAGCTGTAGCAACTGAGCAGATGAAGAGACGTCTGGTCCGACCAGACGACCGTCGTTTCCGACCTTTATCCTTTGCGCATCGAAACTAACGAATATCCCTGCAGGCCTTTCCCACCACCTTTTCTCTCCTCTTTTTCTTATCTTCATCCTCTTTATATTTTCTTTCTTTCCTACTTTGATCCCTTCAGTGACAAAAAAGTCAAGAATTATTAAACAAACGGGTAAAAAATCCCAGACTGTCTAATGTTTCATTTCAGGCTTTCGTTTTGACGATTTAATATGATGGGTAGAGCGGTACTAAAAAATTCAGATATTTGGAATTGTCCATATTCAGCTCAGAGCTCCGAATACGGTTTTGCCCCCTCCCTCCCTCCAAATATCCGTCATTGGTTCGATTTAAACGTTTGTGGCACTTAGTTCAAACAGAGTAGATGCTAATTTATGAATTTCTAGTTGTCTTATTTCATTTGTTGTATGTTTTTTTTCCGCAAAAACTACGGAACGTTTTTAGTGTGAAATGGAGGAATGGTTATTGTTGGTTGAATTGGAAAAATCTTTTCTCGAGGTTGCAGGCAATTTGCAGGTTGTAATATGCGGAACATTACGAGTATTTTCCCCTCTGTTAGAGAAGGTTTCGCAAGGTAGCGGAAAAGGGTATTTGAGAGCTGGGCTTTTTGGCGAAGCACGAGACACGTTCTGCGACTTAATGCGTCGTATGTATGCGTCGGGCTATGCGGCGAACCATTCGTTCCCTTGAAGATGCCATGCTGTTAAGGAAGCACTGCAAGTTAGTCTGTACATGGTGAATTCCATGCCAAGTCAACGAGCTTTCAGCCCCGACCCTCTTCGATTCGATTGGTCTTTAGGAGTGTTTTTTTTTTCACTTCACGAAGAATTCGTGATTTTGTCTTAATTTTTGGTCTGACACAAAATATTGCTACAAAAACTGACTGTTATATCAATGTCGAAAAAATAATTCCTGAACCGCCAATAATTACATTAGTGAATCGAAATAATTAGATCGATGGAATGAAAACGTGTTTTACCACATGAAATGAACCAAAACTATAAGTAGTTTCTTTTATATTTATTGTGTAGTATTTGGATACAAATTTAACTACACAATTTATGGATATCTTCATTATTTTAAACTCATAGGAAGTTTAAATGAAAATATGTTGAGTGTCATTCTAGACGTTCTTAAGTAATAAGTCGATGAGTTGAAAACCCAACATTTGCAGTGAGATTCCCCATGCAATGGAAGTTTGTACACTGTGCTATATTTTTTCAAAGCAGTCAGACTTCTCTTGGAACTATTGGGACCAAGCACGAATGTACTTGAGGCAATCTTCTCTAGGATTTGCTTACCATACCTTCCTTCTTCGTTCCATTCATTCTTTCTATTGTAGAAACGGATATACTTCACAATGAATTTTTTTTCTTTAGAGTCGATAATGTGTCCGATCGAATACATTTTTTTTTTAAACAACTCGATGGAAAATCATTAAACTTCAATTCTTTTAATGTTATTATTGGAGGATATTAGAAGAAATAAATATTTAAGGATGAATTATCGAGAAGAGAGAGAGAGAAAGAGAATAGCAAAGATATTTTCATAAATAAATAAGGATTACGATGTGAAGTAAACAAACAGCAAAATAAAATAGAAACTAAACTGAAGGACTAGAAATCGTCTTGACGTTCGGACGATTTTTATCTTTATTTTTCGTTGAATGTCTATTTCCTGGCGGAAGCTAAGGATAACTACAGTTGCTGAAAATCCATTGGACAACAGAAGTGTGCTTTCTCGTTATTGCGATAGTCGGATAATTCGTCTTGGACCGAATTGATTCGGATATTCTCGAAGAAGAAAAGGATAAGAGGGCGGATAAAGGAAAGAAAGTACTGCAATAAAAGAAAAAAAAAGTTATAGTATCTTCGCATGCTTGTGAGAATGGGGATAAAAGAAACTGTGGGTTATGTGGGCTTTGGTGAAAGATGATCGTGTCTCGTTTTCTTTCGTATAGCAAAAACATTAAGTTGAAGATCCCGCGAGTGTTCGTTCACGTATCATTTCATCGTTCGTATGAAAATATATTTTGATCTCTCACGCGCACGAAATTGAAATTCAATTCGGTGGTCAAGAACCCGATACGGGAAAAGGAGGGATCAAAAAAAGTTGGAACCATGTATGTAACGTAGCATCTGAAACACATTCGAGGAAAATTCACGACACTTTCATTCGATCAAAGAATACACCAACTTCACGAAGGTTCCTTCATTATTAACGACTCTGAACTAAGTCTCTGTGTATGTGAGTGTGAGCCAAAGTAGGGTCGACAAGGACGATCGTGGACGTGTCGAGAAAACGTACCCACCGAAATGGTTGAATCATTGACAAGACAGCTCCGAAAAGCCCGAACCTATAGGGGACCATTGCAAATTCAGCATTTGACATTTCCCGACCGCCCCAGACGGAATAGGAAGCCAAATAATAAAAAAAAATGAAAATCGACATTCATCACGCATGCGACATAAAATATAAGTTAATCTGGCACTGAATTCAATTTCTTTTTTCACTTTGGATGAACCAAATTTTTTTTTACAGTGCTTGATTTGATATTCTTATTTTTATGTCCATTAAAATGATCGAGCATCAAACTTCGAAAACGACCATGTTCAGGATAGAATAATTTTGTAACTGCTCGAGTGTTTTTTTTTTTTGGAAATTTTGTAAACATGTTTATTGATCCTTGACAACACGGATAAGTTTTTAAAGGAAACAAAAAAAAATAAACCGATCGAGTAAGAATTTGGTACACATCTTCATTAGACTGTTTTATTCAGAAAAAATATTAGAGTTTAGACAAAACAATTGTTATAGTTTGCTTCTCGACAATCATTTTTTAGTCTGATTTTGATAGCATTGCTCACGACACTAATACAGATTAACAAAATATGATTTGTTTTATTACTTCGGATCGGCAATGAAGAGTTCTTTCTCCCCACAGTTTTACTAATTAATATAAAACTATAAACATGATTTTTTCCAATTTTTGATTAAAAATCTGTATGTATTTCTAAACAATCAATGCACACCATATAACCTTGACCTTGTTATTCATCATAAGCGTTTTTTCGTCAAAAAATGTTTATAAAACAATAAAAAGGATAGTTTCTGCTACACTCGCTGTTTATCGGATCTGTGGCGCATTAATTAAACCAACCGAACGAAACAACGATTTTTTAATATCCTCCATGCTCCGTTTAAAATCTTTTCTACCCTGTTTCACATCAAAGGACATACAAGAGACGAAAGAAAGACGAAGACAGACGAGACGATGAGAGATTGAAGGCTGGAACAGCTTTTACTGTAGACTTGTCTGAAGTTTGGCCCTGTGCCCATAGGATCCCTTCCACTCATTCACCGCTGCTATTTCCGTTTCAATGTCCACCATTTGATCTTTGCGTACCCACGGGAGAACACCCTTAAATTTATGTATGTGTGTAAATATACATATATCTATAATTGAGAAATTGGCCTCTGTACGAGGGTTCAAAGTTTTACATTACTTGGTGCTTTTACGAACGGTCAGCAACCATCGAGACATGTAAATACGAGCTGGTGAATTTTTTATTTCATGGCCAACGAACCATACACATATGGACATAAAATATGGATCCAAATATTTTAGGATCTATGACAAATTTTGGCAAGCTCGGCGTACAGAACGGTTTAGAACCAAAATAAAACAAATCAAAAACATGCAAATGGCATTTATCAATTTTTGCCCTAGAAAAAGTATTTGTAATGTAATTTATTTGCAATTACAATAGGAAAACATTTTTCCTCGATGTTATCAATTGTTTCTATCCATTTCACTACAAAAAAAGAATATTTTTGAGCCTTGAAGATTGCAAAATGTTTCGAAAAACAGCTGCCAATTCAAAAATCTTAAATAAAATTGATAGTTTCAAATTTCTAAATCATAATAATGTTTCACGGATAATATTAATTATCCGTCAGTAGTTGCATGAATCCCATTACATCTTTCGATCGTCCTTGACATTGTTTTGTCGATACAAATCAACTGCTAAGTGTGCATAAAAGCAGGAGGCAGAAATAAAAAGAAAAAAAACAACGAGTTTCACCGAGGACACCATGTTTTCTGTAACTCGAGAATCTTTCGTGTTCGTGGGACACAAGGATCGTCCAGTGATCGTTGGACACCGGATCCCTTATGCCACATCGATAAGTTTAAGGAATTTTTTCTTCGAGGCATCCGCACAGAAGCTAGGCTGCAAATAAAACACTATCACAAAAAAAACGCCCCAGCTGAAAGAATGCTTCGATGTATTTTTCCTCAATTTCGTTGAGAAGGTGTACAAGCTATGAAAAATAATTGTTAATTTATCAATAAGATTCCAGATGAAACGGTGGTTTAACTGATATTCTGATTAAGGAAATTTTGATATAGATTTTGACATTCGATCGATTCGTTCATCCCGACGACCGGTTTTTTGAACCCCAGGAATTCCATGAAAAATTTCACCGGCTAAGTTTTTATGGTTGCCGTGATTTCCAGCATCTGATTTCATGGTGTATCGTAAGCGCATGTTGAACTAAAAATCTTGATGTTGTATGTATTCTCAGACGATAAACTCGATTGCACTGTGATCCGAAAAATCCCTGAAACCCATACATATATCTGTAGATATATGAGTGTGCAAATTTTGTATCAATAAAGTTTTGTAGCAAGACATCCGTCTTTGTGAAACTTTCTGAGCCAGTGCGACGGTGCTATTTCCATCGTACGAGATCGTGGACGATTGAGTGACCAATGGTTCAAACTTTATGACTCAGTTTCTCGGCGTACAAGAAGAAGCGAATAATCGGCGAAGTATATTCCTCGATCGAAGAATTTTGCTGGCAAGCAAACGATGCTAAAAAAAATTCAGCCTTTTTTGCTTCTCGAATTTTGTGAATTACACTTTCTTACATTTTTTTTTTTGCCAACAAATTTTCAAACATGCGTTTATCAATTCGGTACTTACGATTTGTGAATATCCGATGTGTGCGTACGTACATTGACGTAACAATATTTCCTTGAATTCCAATGGTGGAGAACAAATTACGAGGAGACGAAGTGGAAACGTCGATAAGGTGGCTTTTTCTCGTGAGAAATTCGGGTCACAGATTAGGAAGCATTAACTTTCATTAAGATGCAAGAGGATCAAAAGGACAAGGGCAAAAGTAAATAAACTTTGACAACTTTTTTCGTTTTTTTTTTGTTTTTTTTTTTTTTAGTTTCACTTGGTTTCACCAGTATCTTTAGGATAGTGGCATTAAAAAATGTTTATTTAATATGTATACTTTCCTTAAAATCATCGTCATACTCGTGTTTTCATACAGCGCAATAATAATAATAATAATAATAATGACAATAATAATAATAATAATCGTGTGATCGTAATATACCAATTCATACAGGTATAATATATATGTATATATATACTACATATCATGTTTAGATATATTACATTTATATCTATCTATATATATTTAAATATATATATATGTGTGTGTCTGTAAATATATATACATATATATTATTCTTACGGTCTTGTGTATGTGTTTGTTGTGTTATTTCATGTGTTTACCTTTTGTTTCCACCTTATCTCGCACATTACAGAGAATAGTATCGTTACATAGTAGTTGCGTAGATTTATTTTTACGTAGTACCCATTACTAAAACATACAAAAGCGGTATAAAGCTCGGTCCTCACACGCTGATTTATTTTGAATTTTTTTTTTTTTTTTTTTTTTTTCTTTTTCATCGTTAAAACTTCACTTTTGTTTAATCATTCATTTCATATCTACTATTTATATATATTATATTATAATAATAGTCGCGTGGGTGAGTCGACCTCTGAATTGCGGTTTACATCTATTTATTTGTTGTGGCTTTTCGAAACCTTAATTCAAAAAATTTTCTTTCTTTTCTCTCCTTCTTCTTCTTCTTCTTTCTATTTATTTGTTTCGACACGAACTTACGGGTGTATCCGTAATGCGATCCGGCGCGGTTTCATGGCTATTACGGGCATTTTTATTATTTCTTCAATATATTTTATTATTTGCAGTTTTTCCGTTTCTCCTCTCACTGTTTTAATTACTCTTCGCTCTTACACTCTTTATATACATACATAAATATATGTATATTCGTACATTTATGTGCTTGTGTGTGGATGTGTGTTTTTATTATCTGTGGTGCGTTCTCTCGTTGTCGTCGCGGATACTCGTACTTTTTTCTATCACGCACCTTAACATTTCGTTTTGTGTTGTTTTTTTTTATCTTATTTTTTTTGAATTCACGTGTGTAAGCCGTAAAAGAAACACAATACAAAATGCCGTCAAACACGCCAGCACCGTTTCACAAAAACATCGATTGAAACTGAACATATATAAATGTATGTATAAATACATAAAATATATACGTTCAGTATCGTTTATACTCTTGCCCGCTCGTGCGTTCATCATTCCTACAGATTGACTAGCGGGTGAAAAGATTATGTCAGTTTCTCAAACGTTCATTAACATCGCAGGAACTGTCTAAACAATTGATAAATATTAACAAAAACACACTCGAACGTCTGACACTAGTGGAACAATTACAAAAAGTACTTTAATTGCTAGCTTCACTTTTTGTATTATGTCTTCGTCTGACGACGACGTCACTTTTTTTCAGCAGTTACATTGTTGCCAATTGATTATTAATTGCAAAGGACAAAAACAATTTTTCGAAAGTAACTAAAAACAATTTTTGTCGTACGCCCCCATTTTGTTTTTTTGGTATCTTAATTAAATGAACATGAAGATTGTTCGAAAATACTCGGCGTTGTCTGCTGTGACTGCAGTATTCATTTGCAGAATTTATCAAAAATGAACAATTTTTCGTTTATTTGTCGTCTTTTTTTTTTACGTATGTAGTGACGTAATTCTGACTGTAAATTTTCACCCGCCAGCTAAAGGTACAGCGTAGTAGGTATCTCTAATAACCCGAGTTAGACTCTCGCCCTTCATTCCAAACAAACAAATCTATAAAGTGCATACAATTGTTACAATACCAATTATTAAATATCAACTTTCATACTCTAACGATATAATAATAATATCAATTATAATAATCGTAATAATAATCAAAATATGTAGCTAATAATGACAATGATAATAAGTTTATTAGTACGGATGAATTTTTGTCGCGCGTACATCCAACGTTTTTTATTTATTTACGTTTTAATTGTTTTCATTTTTGATTGAATGATATTTTCATGTTTCGTTTCCCCCTTTTTCGTTGGTATCCATTGTAATTCAGGAACAAATTTTCACACCCTACTTGGCTCTTCGTATCAGATCGAAAAACACATTTTTATTGGACACGCAAAAAGTCGATTCGTTTTATTATTTTATGCCCGCGGGCTGTATTGAAATCATGCGGCAGTGACTTTGAACAATTTATTTATGTTTAATTTTTTAATTTTTTTAAATACAGTATTGCTTTCATTCTCCACGAGAAAAAAATTCGAGCTCACTGTCGTGTGAAAACAAAAATTCCTCCCCAAACAGTAAAGAATGCAGGGCAAAGACAATATTTAGTCAAATTCTTGGCACATGAATTTATCTTGCCAATAAAAGTTTCAAAATAACGTCAATTTTTTTGTCGTTTAAAAAAATTGACGCCTGTAGATCGACCTTTCGTCGAGTACTTAATCATTAGAGTGAAAACTTTACCGTACTTCGTTCACGTTCGTGGAGAAATTTCGTCACAATATATTTCGCAAGATTCGATAAAGGATCGTGGATTTTTCTGACTCCTGCAAATGACAAACAACTAAATAATCTGGCATTTTTTAACCGAGGCCTATTTCGTCACGAAATCTTATAAAATCTACGATCTAATCGCTCTAATAGCAATCTACTTTCTATCGTTTATATCAATTGATTTCCGAACAAAAACCACCAAACACATAAATAAATACTGAAAGATATTTTCACACGAATATAATGTTCATCGAAATTTTGTCAAATAGATTTTTATAAAAAATATATACGACCAAATCTTTCGGTCATAATATGTTTCGAAAAAGAAACAAAAAAAAACAAACACAATGAAATAGTTTTTAGTAAATCCAGCTCGTCCGACACTCGATTCTCAACACGGATACTCGAAAGTTCAAGCAATTCTTGAATTTTCGAATATGGAGGGTCGAATGAGCCAGGTTCACCATTTCGAAATCTATCAATTTATGTTTATTTATATATGTGTTTATGCTTTCTTAAAATATATATGCATATTTATTATTCGTATGTATATTTTAATCCTCGTAATTACAGTTTTTCAAGCGACGAGATTGGTCTCGGTTGTCTGACTACAATATGCCTTATCTATTTGAATGTCTTCAGCAGTGTCTCGAAAGATCGTAACGATTTCCCACGGTCGTCTCGATATTTTTTCTCGTGATGGTAATCTGTCATTCTAATTGTTTTTTTTTTATGTCGGAAATAATCCTTCATGAGTTTGAGAATTTGTTGTGAAATCGTTAAAAAGTTGGCATAAATTTCGAAATACATTAATAAACTTTTCGTTATTTGTATTTTTTTTTTCTTTAGAATATATCTCAAAATACAGATGGACAGTTATTGATAATAGTCCGGTTATGGCATTGATTATTCTTAGGAAAAAAAGTCACTGGTATAAACGATGTTTCTCTTGTCTTATTTGCATGGCAGTTCTATTATATTCAGTCAAGCTTTGATGATTTCCGAAGCATGAAAGTTTGTGTTCAAGATGGAAATGTTCACATTCCATTTGAGCATAAATTTCGTTCTTAAATCAAATTTGTCTGATAGGAATCAATTTTCGATTGATACCAAACAAATTTTATTTGTTTATTGTATCAAGTATTTATAAAATTTCGATCGTTTTTCGAGGGGTGTCGAGAAATTTCATTTTGCACGAGTGTTCCAATAATTTTGATGAACATTTCGTTCGATCAAATGAGTCATTCACTAACACGTCCGCAATGATATTTGAGCGGAAGATTTTTTTTTCTAATTTATGGAATTTATGGAAAACGTGTTTTTTTTTTATTCTTCCGTAATTTAACGTAGATATTACGACGCGAATGTACATTATAACACACAAAAACTAACTATAAACACCGATATAATCAAGGCTTACACAACTGACTGGAGCCTGGTACATGATCATTAATTACGTGGGAAAAAAGGTCGGTACAAAACGCCTACGCTATGAAATATAGCAAACCGTTAGAGCTATTGGCACACTACCGTTGTTATTATAGTAAAAACGGTATAATCGTTGGCCCTCGATTGTAAAAAAAGTGCGGATTTATTTACATTTTTTTTACGTGCCAATAACAATTACGATGAAAAATGCTATCGTCGTTAAAAATGGCGTTTAATGAACGCGTGAGATCGCGACGACAGTGGAATAATATTAGCCACAAAGCGTTCCACGAGGATGCGTCTTGCGTTTGATATTCGATGCAAACAGCGAGCTTCGACATTATTTTCGAATGTGAAAGCTCGGCCTCTCCCGATACACGCCTTCCAGCAGCATATTTTCGGATTGAGGATTCGTTATCTTAGAAATTTCATAATCGTGTGTATGACGTTTTATATTTTCGGCCCCCTCAAGTCTCTTTGTGTTCGGTGTTGGAACATGAACGAAGAATTTGATTACATTTTTTAAAAGATTTCCACATATCTTTGTGTATGTGCAGTGATAGAGTCGCGTGGGAGGAAGAAAATTGTATTTCTTGTAACCTAACTTTTCTATTTGTTTCTATTACTGTGTACCTGTCTGTTGGCATCCTTCCATTCTTTCACAAACCAACGAAACATTATTGTTATTTAGGACAGAAGTCGTTGATGGTAACCGTATTATTATAATTAATTTAAACAATTTTTTGTTTGTATGTATCGTCGTCCAGGTGTGTCTGTTTTTTCTGTTTGTGTGTAGATGTTTTTTTTTTTTTTTTTTTTACGTAACTTCTTTATATATATAGCCATGTTTGATAATACGTAAATATTCAATTGGGATATTATTTTGTTTGTTATTTGTTATGTAATGTATTTGTAATTGTATATATTTGTTTTCTTCTTATTTATCGGCCGCTTGTACGACGCGCGTGCACGCCTATAAACCCTAAATTAAGTTGTCACGTAGGTATTATTTCGTACCCTTATAAATAATTTATTATTCAATATAATTATCGTAATAATTCCTACACCAGAGAAAACATCGTTAAACCTTATCTGTATCTCATATTACTCTTTTCATTCTCTTCTCATCTCAATAATAATTAGTATTTTGTTATTTTCGTGGGTAATCTTTCTTCCTTATTTCGTTTTTGTCATTCATTTGTTTTTTTTTCTCTTACCTTCCTTCATTATCCTTTTTTCTATTCGTTAAATTCAATTGTATCGATTAATTCATTATTCTTCACGCTTTGTTGTATCGTTTATTTATTTTATTATTTTCATTTCTTTGTTATCTCTTTTTTGCTCTGTTTGTTTATTTCTTCTAATATTATTCATTTTTCGATATAGTTATATTATTTTATTAGAAAATTTGTACTCTTATGGGGGAGAGGGCGGGAGGTATTGTAAATGGACACAGATGCCCCGTTTTGCTGTTGTTTACTTTGGTTTCGAGGATTTGAGAACATCTTACTCACGCATGATGTCAATTCCAGTTCGTGATGATATTGTAACGGATGTTATTTATCTGATTCTCTTTTCTTTACATTTCATTCAACCACTATTTTCAATATTTTCATCCCATAGAAAAACCAAAAATTCGTGTATGTCGCAACATGGATAATTGTGATTATAGAGTTTGCCAATATATTTTATAAGAGTTATTCAATTTTATTTTGTCTACGTTTTATTTTTATTCTATTTTTTTCAAATTTTCTCCGATCATTTTGCGAGATCACGTGAATTCAAGACCTTAGCATCGTCCAGTAAAATGTTCCACTCGAACCGCAGTCTGCAGCCAGGTCTCTCAATATAGTTTTAAAAACGTACAAAATTAGCCAGCCACACGAGCATGTATTTGTTGTTATTATTATTTTGTCTAAAAATCGATGAAATGATAAGAAGAGGGAGATTTCTTTAAGGAAGTTCGATTGATGCGAAAGTTTGAGCTCTTTCGGGAAGTGCTTTTATCGATACTTTTCGCGTTTGATCTGCGATTGAGGGGGCGAAAAGGAGGAATTGGAGAAAAAAAAATGAAGTGAATGAGGGGTGAATATCTATCCTGAAGCGAGGAAGCGTACGTTCTCTCAAAGAGATTCATGGGGATATGAAGCAGTGAAAGGTCTCTGTCCGTTCTCAAATGTCTGTCTGAACCCTTGGACAAGCGAGAAGATACGCCTCGTTTACCGACTCCTCGAGACGCCTCTTTCAATTAAATTAAGACTCCGAAGATGAAACGCGAAGAATGAAATACTACGTAATACCGTAATTTCATCATTTCTTACACCAATGCACAATAAAAATGAAGTTGCTCGAACAAGAATGTACGTACCATTACTTTTCAGTAACTCGCTGTGTGGCTGGACTAAATTTTCGTATTTTTTTATACGTTCTTAGTTCACTTTGCAATAGTCAATCGTATTTACCTGGACCGATGATTTCGTTCTTTCAGAGGTATCATATTAATCTTATATTTTTTTTGTAATTTTTTTTCGTTTTTTTGTCATTTTTTCGGTACACAGATGAAAAAACATCAAGATACGGTGAATAGAGAGGTAGTGGGATTTGAAAAATGGATTTGAGGAATTATAGAGATTGATGAGAGGATACCGTACACTCAACACTCACGCGACACACGCATACGGGCGCCACTACAATTAGCAATTATTTACTTACGCGACAGCAATTAAAATCGACTTGAAACCCTTATTTATTTTGCGTTTTTTTTTCGTTTTTTTCTTCTTTCTACTTTCGCACCTTCGAATTCAAACGAATTGATTGAGGTGTGAAGTCACAAAATCCACAGGAACTGCTTAAACAGCTAGTGCAATTTGACTTGAATTATTTCATAATTTACGCGGATAACTCGACGAATACACAAACATGAAGATTACTTAAGGAACGCGTTATATTTTCGTATTAAAAAATTTCAGTTTATTATCCAACCTTTCAAGTTCTACGATCTAAACTACCCCCTAATGTTGAACATCGTTACCGACTACAACACTTCAAACCACTCTTCTTACATCACGCTTGATTTCACATGCTGTAGATACAAAAGCCCTCGTAAACCTCCGCGCTCAGACTCGAGTCTTGTTTTTTTTATTTTCCTCGCTTTTTTTTCGTTTTCTTCAATTTACGCGAATTCCTTTCCTTTTCGTCCAAATGTGCAGTCTATTATCCTCGTCAATTTTTTTTCCTCACTCTCGTCGAGAGACGCCGGTTCATTATTAACACATTGAAAAAAACGGGCGTATACTTGACCACAAACCCGACGATATTTTATTCGAAAAAATGACGCGCCCAATTTACATACAAGCCGTGTGACAAGTGATTTTTTTTTTTTTTGCATTTATTGTATACCCTTGCAGCGCTGTCGGCAAATCATTGTTTTCAATTGATCTTTTTTTTTATCAGCCTAAATCTCTCGACGAGCCCGTTGCGAGGAGTCGAAAAAGGGCACGGAACGGCTCCTAAAAGACGTGGAGAAGCTATCACATTAATTGCTTTTAATTTCTTCTAAAATGTTTGCTTTTTCAAATTATATTTTATTAGTTGACACTTTTTTGAGCTTGCAGATGAAAGCGATTGAAATGAAGAGTCTTCTTTACATTTATGTATTTCTTTAAGTTGCTTGTGGCATAAGAATTTTTCTTGAAACCTAAACCCTTCGACCTGTAGCGAAAAAATAAAAAATGAATTGCTTTTTTTATCAATGTTTCAAAATATCAATGTGCAGGGAAAGTGAAGGATACATTTTTTGGAACTGAACTTATTCTAAGCCTAGAGGAAGTTGCACTACCACGTCCACCGTCCCGAGCTCTTCAATTTCGACTTCTTACCCGCGACTTATAATAATAAAAGTTCATATAAAAATTGCATCGAAAAGACGTATCTAACTTGACGCCATTGAATAGCTAATGCTTTTCAATAAAAATTACTTAAAAGTTAGCGTATAGCTTTTGAATACCACGTAGTCAATTATAGTGCGCTTTTTTGGCATTGGTTTTTCACAATCGAACGTTAAAATGATGGAGAAATGATTGAACATTTTTAAATGTTGCTCTCATTAACATTATTGTTATAAATTCTGGTTTTATTAGTGAAAAAAGTTGCTGTTTTTCTTGAAAAAAAATACCTGGCTTTATTCACATTACTTTTAGTGGAAATGAATAATGTTCAATTTAGGAAAACCAGCTGCAAGTGATGAACGTTCGATCGATCCAAACCATTTTCTTGCGTCTTACGACTTAACGACTATTTAATGAACGACTTGCATTTTTCCGATGGAGCGGCATTTATTTTTCGTTATGCTTCTTTCACTTCTGTCAGTTGTCGCCGTTTGGTCCGCACTACCAGCATGATTTGCATTGCAAAAAACTTGTTACTATTTTTTGGATCGATTCCATGCCTGCCGTCCGATCGGTTTTCATTTTGTTTAATTTTATTTCTTTCGTTCTTTGCGTTCAACTTATTTGCTTTTTTTTTTTTTTTTTTTAATTTTTAATTCTTGCCATAATCATCACTGACTTAATTAGTTTTAGGCTTTACTAAAAAATGTGGGATAACGAACGCTATTGTCCCTTAGATGTACGTTTAATTCTAATGTTGATTAAACTACGGATAATTTGATGAATTTATTACGTTTATTTTGATATCGATGACATTGCGAATAATTGAATCGTGTTTTTATGTTTTATGGGCACTCGATCTTTTTGATAGTATCGAGTTCAACTCTGACGTTGGTGAAGCTTTCTGCGTGAGTTTTCGTATCGACCAACGAATTTCTTATTCGTTTTTTGTTTTGTTTTTATTGCGATTGAATTTTTATTTTACTGACAATTTTTCAGTGTTTAACCGAATTGAACATAAATAGCAAATCTGTGACTCAAATCACCTTCTTATTTAATGCCAACCAAATGCAATGCTGTTAAAAAATTATGACTCGTTTCTACATTTTATGCTTATAGATCAATCTAAGAAATACTTATTAGTTCCAAATAGTTTACCAATTCACCACCGAATCCTTTCTCGTTGACAACTAATGATCGACACCCGATTGTTAAAAAAATAGAGTACAAAAATTATCCTACCAATTTCGAGGCTTATACCAAATCTAAATTTTTTCTTTTCACCCCCAATTTTCTTTTGACTTAAAATTTTACGTAATTTCACTTTTTTTTCTTTCTTTTTACTCACATTACACAGCCGAATTAAAATGCCCAATTACGACTAATCAATACAAAAACGTTTACTTAATTTCGTAAGTTTAATTTTGCTCGTGCTTTTCGTAAGAGTCTAATTCAAAGTCTACCCCTTAATCCGTACTTATCGAAATTAATGAATTTACGCGCGATTTTTTTGAATCAAAGATTTTTACGTCGATTGCTTTTGTTTTTCAACTTGCATAGGATCATCGATTCGTTGATTATCATTTCGAATTTCACGTCAAAAACTGATCATAGTTTATCGATGTTGGTTTTTTCTTTTTTCATCAAATATCAATCGCGATAAAATGATGTTACGATCGCCCTTCGCAGCCACGATAGTTGCAGCTCTGAATAATAATTATATGCCCGGATTTTATTCACCGATATCTTAATCAGGCAAATGCAATTGCCATCGTCATCACTATAATTAATAATTATAGTGCGAGAAGCTAAGTTATGGTATATTTAAGGGAATAATATGTTTTTATATGGATATATCGATGTTCCTAAGACTAAGCTCGACTACTGTTTCTTCTAAAAACTGGATTATTTTTTTTTGCAATTGAATTTGAAGGGAAGTAGCGCATCCACACGACATTCAGACACTGGTATTTAAATTGTATAGGACAAAATTTGTTTCCATATGGGATTACTTTTAAAAATTCGAGGATCTGAAAACTTATTTCTAAATCCAAATCGAAATATCGAAGGAGATGAAAAATGTAAAATCAACGGTGTACCTGGATTATTACGATTATATAAGACGCTTGTTTTTGGGTATAATTTTATATGTACGATCAAGAACGATATATATCTATATATATTTTTATATGCATATATTTTTGTGTGATTTTCTACAGAGAATTTAGTGGCTATTAGAATGAGCCAAAAAATGTATTACTGACGGATAATCGTTTTTGAGCTCTTAATAAAAACGATCATTCGGATGAATATTTTGTTTTCTGGAGAAAAATGGAAAGTTTTTCGTAGTATTAACGCCCTCACTTCCATCACTTTTCTTCTTCTTTTTCGTTCCAATTATCTCCATACTTCTCTCTGCTTTATAATATCGATATACGCGCGCTATTGCAGCATCTTTTGTTTGTTTTTTTTCTCAACCAATCCAGTGGTTTCGTTTTTTTTTTCGTTTATAGTCTGATGAAACAAACAAAAATAAAATTGACACATAAACAATAAATCGGGAGACCGCAATATACAGTATAACAATTATCTTCTTATGTACATTTGTACCTTTGCCAGCTATTCAAGACGATTCAATTTTTGACAAGCTCTCGGGCGTAATTTTCGCTATTTTTTTTTTTTTTTTTTTTTTTTTCAAGGATTTTTCTTTTGCACACCTTTCTTATGATTTATAAAGCTGGCTGATTGAGCTGCACTTGCCTATAATTGCAAAAAAAAACGCCCGAGACTCCATTGCAGCGAAAAATAACGTTTTTTGCCTATTCCGTTGAATCATCTACCATTTTTCAATTCTCCAAAAGCAATTTTCATTTTCACAATCCCAACAGCTCTGCATCAAGAAAATAAAATTCTTGTAAAGTTTGTATTCGAAGAACAAATTGAATTTTCGGTTAATTAAAAACATTTTATACAAAGCAGTATGAATTTTTGTTCGTCACTAATTCATTGATTCAAATTTGAGAAAGAAACGTGGAAAATGAGAATCAATTGGAGTTCGAGACTCAAAACGGATCAACGATAATCAAGCAATAAAACAATGTTTAAATCGAAGTTTCGAGCGTGCAAGATTTGCGAGTTTCAACAACGAATAATTTTCAACAGATATTTGTTTTTTTTTTTTTTTCATACTCTATATACTTTGAAATAAGATATGAAACGAGAATGAGGTCCGATGTGTAAAGTTAGCTACGCGCATATGCCGATCACCATTTTAAACTCAAATCGCTCTCCAGTAGCGTTCGCGATATAAAATTTGTCCTCTCTCAACGATTTTATTCTTTCTCGCGTTTTCATGCTCACATTTGTTCGCTTCTTCTCTTTGTCTAACCAGTAACAACGGGAAAATTGTACATAAATCGCATCCAGGAGAACGACATACGAAATACTGGACTCTCGTTTGACGCGTGGATAGTTTTTTTCTTATTCTTTTTTTTCTCTTTATCTCTTCGTATGTTCGGTCCATATATAAAACATGTGGGTGGCTGCATCTCGGGGTACATGAGGGGTTAAATCTGTGAAAACTTAATCGGGGCTGGACGCGAATTACGATAGCCCACAAATCGTCCGGTTTCGATCAAGATATTCATTTCGATTGGAATTTCCACTTCTGGCTCACGGAAAAGTGGAAACGGTGACTGATCCAATGTAGCGCTATTTTTTCTTACTTTTTCTTCCAGCGTCCGAACGAAACAAATGGACAATCGTCATTACACGCCATGCGAAGGTCTAGATATACTTATCAAGTTGTCTTGATTATTCTTTTTCTTTTTAATTTGCTTTTTTATGTTTTTTAATTTCTCTTTTCGTTATGTTTTTTCTTTGTTCTGCATCGATTATAATATTTCCGGGATTCGGGTAGGTGTATGCACAGCTTCGAGATTTGTACATACGTGAAATACGTTTATCGATGGGATATTTGCCTGTTCGTATCACCAGGCGCGTTAATTCCTTTTTCCTTTTTTTTTCCTGTCTTTTCACACAATAATATAGCGCACCTGAGGTATTTAGCGTTCGAAAAACAGAAATATATATTTATATGTGTATGTGTGTTGTGTGTGTCGCTATAATTGTCAAATAAATTATGTGTTTGTTGGTATTATAGTCTAAAACCGTGTTCAGCCTCCACGTATTTTAGCCAGATATTTAACTCAATATTTACTCGGCATTCCGATCTCTTTATCAAAAGATTCATTATTATTTTCTCGATCGTACACGTGTGGACGCTTTGTCAAAGTAAAACATTTATTTATCGGTATTTTAGTCAGTGGTCGTGTGTGCCTTTTCTCAGCAAGTTTGACCACCGGAGCAAGATTATTCAAAACGTCACACTCTTGTGTAATCACTTTTTTTCGAGCTACTTGGATATCGATATTTAAAAGGATTTCAAGAAAAGTTCGACCCGTGCAAATAAAAACGATGGGAGACGAATGAAGATGAACACAATTCCATTGAAATCTTTGAAAGAGATTTTTTGTCCTGTTAGAAAAACGTACCTTTTGTTGTCAAAAGTATATTTACAACAAATATTGTCAACCGTCCTCTCTCGTCTCAATGGATCGTGACATAATGGAAACTTTCTCATTTCGGCTTTGTATGAAGAAAACAAAAATTACTCTGATTGATCACGAATCGAACTTGTCGTGACACACTTTATTTAACACGTTTTATTGATAATCGGGCGCGGGTTCGCGTTCGTTTTTAATCACGTGACACTTGAATGAAAAAATTGACTAATCAGATCTTGAACGTTTATAATCCCTTGACTATACGATTATTCATATGTATACATTATCGAATCGAGAAAATAAAACAAAATTCCGTTTAACTAACGAGGATGAAAACGATTTTATCGTCGTTATCGTTGCTATATAATCGTACGTCCAAGATCAACTACGATTATGAATCTACTAAAACGACTATATCAAAGGGACGAATAAATTTTGTGTCTTTGTTTCATCGACATATGTGTATTTTTGTGTAATTTATCATTTTTTTTCTGTTTTTTTTTTTCTTTTTTTTTCTTACACCCTTCTCTCGCTTGTAATCCACGCTTAATATATTTATATTTATAAATGGATCGATCGTTTCTTTCGTTTACTAAATAATTATTGAATCATCTTCGCACAATATTCCTACCTAAACATATGTATACGTTTCATCGTGTTTGCCGAGTTCTTCGAATAACAAATATAGTTGTCTACCACAGCTGAGAATCTTAATAATTTAAAATCGTTCTTTTTAAGCCCTAACTATTCTCTTATTTCATTTATATCTTATCTCAATAATATATATGTATTTATATATTTTTATATATTTATATTAATTAATAATAATAAACATCCACGAAATATTTCGAGCGTCGGGCGACTGTGTATACCTATTCAGGTTTGTATCGAGCTGATTAAACGACCCGAGAATCGACGACCTAACGATAAAATTTCATTATTACGGGACAATCTTGTATTTGAGAAACTCGTACGTACGGATATTTTTTTTCAATTGGCGTCGAGCGTTGAAATTTATTATGTTTTTAAATCTTTTTATTTATTTGTTTATATGAAATATGACACGTTTTGCCGGTACAGCCATCAGATTTGTCTGCTCTATTTGCCTTCGATAATATTATCATTTCCGAAACAATTATCCATATTTTATTTTTGCTCTTTGTTTACTGCTTCTCTCTTAACTCGAAAAAGCCTCCTCAATTCGATCATTTTATCTTGAAATTTACTCTATATATGAATATGTATTAGAATTATTCGTGACTATTGGTGCACGTGCCTTTCGATTTAATTCCACGAGAGAAAGATGAGCGCGTAAAGTAATGAGTAAAAAAATTTTAAGAAAACCTTCCTACCCTCATTTTTCGTTCGAAACTTCTGACAAAACTCGTACTTTTTCCCACCCATCCCGTTGTCTTGAAACTCGAGCTTTTCACCGGTAATTATAATTTTATACTCTCTTCATATCTCAACTATTCATAACCAACTGTCGTACCGAATGTGACACTTCCGCTTTCCAGTTTTTCTTCGGATTTGTTTTTTCACCAGACGAGATTCGTTAACCAAAAAAACATTCTATAATTTTTTCAAATTAAAAGCTTAATAATTCCTTTGTGAGAATAAATCTTGATAGAAACGTTTAATGAATGAACATGAACATGAAGGTTGAGCATAATGATAGTCGATCTACTTCCAAAAGCTAGAAACTGCCCAGCAATTTACAAAATTGATGCAATGTTCTCCAGCCATTTGAAAAAAATGTCTCAACTTTGTTCGGAGTTTTTCAAATCTTTAAACGAACTTTGGACGTTTGAGAAAAATAAAAGTAAGAGTGCAAATAATTGATGATTTCATAAACCGGTTCACCGCCTGAAGAAAATCGTACTCGCATATGATTCTTCGTCTTTCTCTCTAAAAACATCGATACAAATTGTTGTATTTTTCTTTTTCTTTTTTGTTTCAATCCAAGCTCGACGCCTCGATGTGGACGAGGCTCAAGTGGGGAACGAAGGGATTGCATGGTAATTTTAACGATTAATTATGACTTCCCATGGGTGTCCAAAGTGGGACTAAAATCAATAATTGACCCTGGAAGATACACGCTTTCGGAACGTTTTACAGTAATTTTCCCCATTGATAGTTTCGTGATAACGAAACAAATATAAATCGGTGGGTTATTCGTGTACCTCATGTCGTTTCAATGAGGAAGATTTTGTTAAAAGAGAAACAAAAATTCAATCTTTATGACGATGAAGTATTTCTCACGACGTTCCTGTTCCCCGATCAAGAGCAACGTTTCCTACGACACACGTGCACTGACAAAAGACTTCAGTTAATTTTCCTCCGTAAAATACGTCGAATGTAATATTCCGTTCATTCAAGAAACCGTTCAGTTGTATCAATCATTCATCTTATAATACTAGAAAAAAAGTGTATTGATTTAACCAAATAAGTTTGTCCTTAATTTTGTTCAAACAACGTACGATTTAATTTATTTTATGAAATAATTCATTTCTTCAACTAAATATTACATTCGACGTACAATAAAACACTCAGTTCTCAGCTTCCAACAAGTAGTTGGTCTTTGCACGAATAATTATTATTTTCTCAGTTGTTTGAACGGTTGGTAAGTCGAAATTTTGTGTGTATATCGATTAACCAAAGTTTAGAGGTTTCAGTCAAAAATTACCACCACTGAATACAATTTTTACGCTACTTTCACGTCTTTACAGTTGCAAAAGGCCAAATACTTGTTGGGACGTCAGGACTCAATGTTTTACCCGATTTTACGGAGCCATTTAGTTGCCATCATTAAATTCTTTTATCAGTGCAAAGATAATGTTATTATATCTATGATATGTATATATATTAATATACACACATATATATTAATTTATTTATTACATACATATAACATGTATATAAATATATATACATACAAGATATATTTATTTTTATATATACTATATATATTCATTAATATATGTATAATATATATATATATTTATAAGTTTTATAGCAAAAGGTACAAAATCGTATGGTGATTGGAGTAAAAAAGTAATCCTACCTATGTCTGTAATACCTTCCTATATTTAGGGCAAATATACGTATTTATATGTAAACGTTTTTGTTCAATATGTACATATAAATACGTAATTTCAATTCGATATACAAAAAAAAACTGACGATACTATAATTTGTTCGCTCAAATTATTCGGTTGTTTTATATATAGTTGGTTATTCAGTGTCTGGGTGTAGAAAAATCTTTCAATTTTAGAAAAAAATGGCGGTCATTCGTAATGGTTATTTTTGAAAATGTATCTTTTTACTGGAGAATTCTCAAGACCGATAACTATTTTCCATAGCCCAATGTTTCGTTGATTATTGTTTGCTGTAATTTCGTGTCTATCGTAAATTGCTATTTTGTGGGATATTTTTCAAATGTACAAAAATCATTTTTTTCAAACTTGGAACTAGAGATTAACAGTTAAATTACTTGCAGACTAATCGTTGATTTTTTTTAATTACTCAAATTCTCTTGGGATTTCGAATCTAAACAGAATCCGATTTTTTCCCCTTGGAATCTAAAGATCAAACCGGATCGTGAGCGTCTATTCTCTCTGCCTACTTATATTATAAATCGTATATATTTGAAAAAAAAAATTGAAAAACAAAAAACAACGAAAAACACTCATTTTTTATACGTATATTTCTTATAACGTTATTTGTTTTGCTTTGCAATCTCCATTCACTCTAATTAAATGTAATAGTACGGTTCTGTACCGAAGAGCTTATTTATGTTTTTCCTCACTCTTTTGGCTTAAACTCTACATCGTTTTTCTTAACCTAAATGACCTCGCTCAGCGATCTCAACGCCTTTGACATTCTCATCGCGGCTAATAAAATAATGAAAAAAAAAATAAAAAATTCTAATCTGCCCACAACTAAAACTCCTTTGAGGAAGAAAGTCAGACGAAAGGAATCAGAAGTATGTGGCACAAAGGAAAATAAATTCTGTGCCATTTGTTTCTGGGATGACTGAGGATTTTCGAATAATCGTTCCTTCTTTGGTGGATTCGTGAGGAATATCCAAGATTGAAATTAACATGATGTTTGTTTAGAAGAAACATTTTACTAAATTATTTTCATGCTGTGGACAAAAATGCCTGTCAGAAGTCGCCACTTTAGGTCAAGATTTTCATGTTTAAGTGTTTTTTCCATCCATAGAAACATTCAGATCGAAACAAATGGAGGATTCAATGGAAATTGTTGAATAAAATAAATCATTTCATTTTGAAAATGAAACGACATCCACTTTTGTACTCGATGGAGCATTTAACCTGCATTTAAAAATCTCACGAATCTGCTGAAAAATTGTAACATTTAATAAGGTTCGAAAATTTCCGAATAAATCCTCAGCAATCCATCGAGTTTTCCAACATTTCTGCGCAATTCAAAAACACAAAAGCGACTTCAAAACACCATCGTACGAAGTAAAAGTTTTTTAGTGATTTTTGGCACTGTGAGAAATTGTAGTCTCAAAAACAAAAAAAAACATAATCCGCTCTCGTCTCTCAAATACCCTGCCCGATTGTACATGTAAATCTATGAGTGTAATATTTTTATCACGTAAATCACGTACTATTTGTTATTTCTTACTTGTTTCCATTATTATTTCATTTCACACGTTATTTTCTTCTTTTAAGTGATTTATGTTTAAATGTTCGTTTCCTCGATGTCAAAGGGCTTGAAAGTTGCTGTACAATGTGTATTCATATGTGAATGAGTGGTTTGTTTGTTTGCAGCTTGATGCCAACCACGAGTGTGACGTTTCCGTCGTTAAGGTGAAATGACACACCGACTGAGTGATCTGCAAGTCCAACTTTATTTCTTATAACGATTCCAAGTTTTATTCTAACCGAGACCAAGTGTTGCCACGTCAACCGAGCCACCATGAGTGCAGGAAAAATTGGTGCAAGTTTTCGAAAGTAAAATTTTTCCATCTCGTTCGTCTGTTCTGAAATCGAAAAAAGTCTGAGCCCACGCAGAATAATTACAAAAGAGGATTAAGACTTTTTTCATTTCGGTCGAATTTTACTTTTGAAAATGCGCGGAGGGTGACCGTACTACCGAGTCGATCTGATTGATGGCTAAAGTGTGAACCATTTAGAAGAGAACTTGGATGCAGGATTCAGCAATCAAGACTAGCTGTTCGTGTGCCATTTCGTCTTAAGACGAAAGCGAGAAATTTCGTGGGTGTTTCGACGTCAGCTGCTAGTCTACTGCTCTCCTACGACGGTAGGTTATTTCTGTTATTAACGTTATCACGATAAAGCATAAAAGAGGTACGCATGGTCGATAAACCTATACCTCGGAATCAAAACTATTTCGACTCGGAGGATTTTACATAAGTTTCGATTATTAATATTTGTATTTTTTTCTTTTTTTTTTAAATAACTTGTTTCCTTTCGTTGGGTCTTAGCGTCGATGAGGAAAATGCAGGATTGAGGTAAGGATGGTTTTGTTTGTTGGGAAGGTCGCTAAGATGTTAAGCAACGACCAGCATCGCCGAAACGAAGTTCTTTAATCTCGCTAAACCCTTCAATGTGTCCAGAAATTCCTCTTTTTCCTCCTCATTTTCCTTTTCTTTATTCTTTTCGCCCTCCGATTCTGCTTCTGTGCTTTGCGCTGCTCGAAAAGATCTCGAAATGTCTCTGCGAGCCCCTGGCCCAAGGACGAACTTCGATTCGTTCTTTCATTTTGACGCTCGACCAATGAGAATGGTAGGTTTTTATTTTCTCATCAAAAAACGTATTGGAGTATATTTGCTATTACTTTAGCGGTGAATCATGTGACCACGCTTGAGGAGATTTAGTTCGACAATCGAGAGCCTGGGAATAGTCTCTTTGTTGCTTATTTAGTCGAAGAAGGTAAATTATTTTTAATATATTTTTTTATGCATTGATTTTGATGTGATCTAAATTAAATGAGGCAATCCATAATTGAATCTTCCCGATTGAGAAGCAAATCATACGCAATAAAAGAAATATTCTCCACGTAGGCTTCACGATATTTATCGATTCTATTGAATTTACTGAACGAACGTTCAGGAAAAGTCAACTTTTACGTTTTACATCGTCGAAAATCCCGTAAACGACGATATCTTTTTTTTTCCTTTCTTCATAAAATGAAAAAAAAAAAAACCTTCAAGAGGGAAAAACTATTTCCGTGAGAAACTGGGCGTCGCGTTATTCATCAAACAAAACAACGATGTTCGCCTAAACGCAGTACAAACTAATAAAATGTTAAAAATGAAAACAACTTTATCGATTATCTAAGTAACAAACAATAGTATTTTTTTCTTTCATTCGTATTTTTCACGTATTTCTCTTAAAAACGCCCTAACAAAGGTGGCTTCGTACAATATATATATAAATGTGTGAGTTAAGTTGGTTTATCGCTTAATAAACTATTTAGGTATTATTACCGCTTATCAATTGTTATTTATAATTCGACTAAGTTATTTAGACGGTTGGCTCTGCCTGTGGCATTTTATCAGACTCTCGTCCTTCGTAATCGTCGGCGGATAGTATTATTTTTTTTTCATTTTCTCGATTTTCTTTCTTTACATTTTTCTCATTTTTTTTCCATTCAACATACGCGTTGCGATGATTTTATTGACCCGTTAAACACGCGAAATGCGTAATTTTCCTTGAAAATTACTCTTGAAAAAACGAAGGAAAAACGTAAACAGTAGGATTCCGATGCCGAAGTGATGTAAAAAAAAATTAAAATGATGAAAAAAAAAGAAACTTCCGCAACGACGCGGCGGAGGCGAAATATATTTATCTTCTTTTCTCTTCATGGTGAATCCTCTAATCACGGCATATCCATGACCAAACCAGAGCAAAGAATTTTTGCCCAATCGACAGAAAATCGGGATCCCCCGATCGATGAATTTCGTGTTTTTATCTTTTCGTTTATTGTATTTAGTATACGCGTATTGTCGTTGTCAATCTCATCGCCGAGGACCCCACAAGAGTGACGAATCGCCAATTTCTCTAATGGTTACGGCCACTGACTGTACAGCGCGAATTGCTCGCGTGTATAGCAAGCTGAAAGGGGCTTTACGAAATGTGCGTCCACTGCACGACAATGTGGACACGGGAATACGCGACTGTAGTCCGAATAAAAGTTCAGCCGTTGATGGGGATAAATCAGTGGCTTTTGGCAGCTGTTGCACTATAACAGATAGAAAGAAAAACAAAAAAAAACACATAAAACAAAAGAAAAAAATGAAAATCGTCAATTTATGATTTTTTTGCTGCTGAGAAAAGCGTTTTGTTCTGGAATAATTGACTGAATGTTTTTTTTTCTCAATGTTATCATGTTCAAGTACAATATGTATTTGAAAAAAAAAAAATTAATAAATAACTGAACCATTTCTTCGCTCATAAATCTAATGACGTTTGACTGGAGATTATTGATAATTGGACATTAGAATAAATTGAATCACAGAACAAATGCTCGTATTCAGAACTTCGAATTAATAAACATTTGTAACGAGTAATTACCTTAAGACGTTCAGTGCAACATGGCATGGCTGCAAAAATATCGTAGCTATACATTGTGCCAAGAACGAGGCTCGAACCATCCCAGGCCTGAGTGCAACAGCGGCAACGAACTGGAGCTCCGCTACTACCTTCCAAACAGCTCATGCAAACGGCTGATAAATATTGTGTACGCCCCTCGACCTTGACCTGCAATTCCATTCACAAATGTCACAAATGATTTGTTTTGACAATTTTTTTTTATGATTCCTCAATAATTGTGCGTTTATTTAAAGGAAGTTACAAACTTGGGAGAAAAGAAAAGAATATCAGTGAACGAATTCATTGCATCAAATATATTAAATGTATCCAAGTTTATTAGGAAATAGTTATCATTCCAAAAAATGAGGATATTAAAGAAAAAACAAAGTAACGTCGATGTACGAACCTCAGCGCAAGAGTGGGAGTGTTGCCGTGGCGACAAAAAAAAGGTACCATCAACTAGAGGATACCTGTCGAAGACTAGCATCGCAGCTCGGCAAAGAACGCATGAAACCCTTGACCACTGGAGGGCAGCGAGAGTCGACAAAATAAAGCATCTAGTGTCGTCATTTCCATGATTACCTTCATCTTCCATCTGTGAAAAACAACAAATAAAAAAAAAAATGTAAGACTTAAGAAACAATTATGATGAATTGTAAAGAAAAATTAAACACCAACTAAAATTCTTCTACTAGCTGCTTCCAGACAAAATATATTTTTCTTCAGGGATATGATGCAAAAAATAAATCATATCGTCGAAGAAATAAAACAAAATACTTCAGATCCTTTTCAAAGGCCTTTTTTTAACCCATGGTTTTCGATTTTGGATAAACAATTGAAAACTGACGAAAAGAACATAATTTTAATGCCGGAATGAGTACAAAAATAATGGCACGAGGTTAAGAAAAGATTTTTCAGTCGGGGGCGTATTTGAAGCCTTTATAGGAGCGATAAAGTAGGTTGGACGAGGATAATTCGAATATTTGGTGGGCGTCTAGAGAGTCGACAATACCCGTGACACTATAACGGTGACTCCGTAGCGTATAAATACGAGGATGTAAAAGAGCGGTTTGGCGAGAAGGAAGACATGTCAACAAAGATTGCCTCAGCACGTATTCTCCGCACTGGTCGTTAAATTTGCTGCGAGGTTCCATGCCCGTGAAGCTGTCGGTCGCACAGTTTGGATATGAGAGTAAGTAAGTAAGGGCTTCGCGGAAGCTTCACAGTTCTCATTTTCATCGTCCACGAGACTCCCTATTGTTCGCAGAAGGAAGATTCTCCTGTCTCTCTCGCTTTGTAATTCCCTTTACGCCTTGCGTATATACGCGGACATTTACAACCACCGTAAATTAAATACGGCCTCGATCGTAAGCCGGGTTATGCGATAGAGAGGAAACGGCTCTGGAGGCCGCGTAGCTCGGTGCTCCGTTTTCTCCCTTCGAGTCAGAGGAATCGCAGTGATTGGGAGACGAAAAATTTATCCCGCAACGAAGCCGAGAAACAGAGACTACAAAAAAGAGCTCCGGTGCAAAGACATTTTCTTGGTGAAGGCACAAGGTTTAGAAATGTGATCAGAGAACTACATTGATTAGCCAGAGGCATATTGAAGAATCCATGCGATGGAGTCGCATATTTATGGTTAGCAAAATATGAAATAACTCATGAAAAATGTTCTATGGTTCGAGAATGATATGAGGGGAAAATGAGTCGACAAAAAGCAGGGTATAAAAAAAAAGTGAATCATTGGTTCACTGGATTATAAGTGAAAGGCATGGAAAGTGGACAATGACTGTCTGGCTCAGGCAAAAGTAACGTAAGAACTTGGATGAGGCCGTTCGAGGGAAGAAAGCTCTTTGAGAGCTTCTTTCTCCGACCCTCGCACCATTGTTAACGACCCGATAACGTTACGATACTGCTAATTCCGCGATGCTCGCGCGAAGCCGATTGGGCGCATTCACCCTGTTTAATTACGATCTGTCGAACGTCGAGGGTTAGCATTACGAGAATTGCCCTCAGAGGGAGACTTCCAAGACGGTATGGATACGTAAAGAGTGCGGATTTCGTCTGAGCATCGAAACAGAGCAAAAGAGTAAGAATATTAGACGATTGCAGTGATGCGAGGAAGATAAAGAAAACTTCGAGACCGAGGGTCAGAAGCATCGATGCAAGATGCCTTTTCATCACAAATAATCCATCGTAATAATTCCTTATCGCTCCACTCAGTCACTATGCAAAGAACAACAAAGACGACTCCTCCGTCCGATTCAAAAATATAATAATAACTTGGCTGGATACCGTGGTAAATTGTTAAAAAATCATCGTTGCAGGGTGGCACCTCAACAAATAGAAAAAAAGGATTCGCCAAATAGAATAAAACATTAAAAACTATATTGCTGTCGGAAAGTTTATACGCCATCACGCGGATTTAGCTCTGCGTGGGCAAGTGTCGCGCGCAAAAACATCCCTTTACCCTGACCAAATGGACAAGGGGGTTGTTCCTTCCGTTTGTTTCCCAACGTCAAACTGTTTGGTTTGGTTTTACGGGATGCTGGAACAACTTGCGTCTGACGAAGGACGTGTACCCCCGATACTGGACGTAAAGAAAAGCCAGTGAAAATATAGGAACGACAGGAACGACTTGGGGGTGAGTTTGGCAAAGGGGCTCATTCTGGACGGATCACACACTCACTCCCTTTTCACCCCCGGTCCACTTTCTCTGTTGCTCTTCTTTCTTTGGATGTTCTGCTTCGTGAAAGACTTGCTTCCCAAGGGATTTCGTAAAACCATTCCTAAGGAAGCTCTTATTTAGAGCTTTAACGCCACGAACGACGGTCTATAGGTCCTGGAGCGATAAAAGTACGTTATATGGACGCTTGTAAAACGATCCGAACGTGTGTAGCCCGTCACTGTCCTGCTAAGCGCGTACTATATATACGACCTACGATCAGGATAAGGAAAGATATGAGGTACAGGATGGTGGAGAACGAAGGATGGATAAAAGAGTGTGATCCAAGAGGCTGCGCAAATAATTGCTTGCCAAGCCAGGATTCCGTCTTTGTCGTTTTTTCGTGTTGCACGCTGCTTCCTCGAGATAAGGCTAAATAGCGTTATGGATATGCTGGATATGCTTTTTCCTGTTGATTTTGTTGTTGTTGTACAATCAGACAATAAAATCTATGATTTCCATACATCCTCGTGAAAAATCCTTTGCCATTGCGTCAATGTCGTTTGAAGTCTTGGAGTTTTTCATGCACACTGATATTCCAGCCTAGAAAATCCAACCGTTAAATCTTCAGCCATCCTTCTCGACGTCCGATTTCTCTCTTCGACTTTTCCCAATATATTTTATCCTTCTCACGTTCGTCTTGATAGATTCTTGAATCAAAAGCATACGAATACGTAAATAGGCAGAGTGAACGAATGTCGTATTCTCAATTCTAGACCATCTCTTTCCAATCGGACATTCACCCTTGCCCACCAGAAAGGCGCATGGATAAGGTCAGCACAGACATCGAAAAAGCGAGCTACAAAATTGAATTCCATCGGGCGTACTGCGAGGACAACGGCGAAGCTTTACGAGCTTGGGAAAATTATCGGTTGGCTTTCAATTTGATGTCAGACGTGTGATGACCTCTAGGAATCTTGGATCCGCCTTAGGATAGTATTTGCATGCTGTGCGCACATCGAATTTCAATTGAGCTCATAGATCAATTGACATTTCAGGTTTACAACGGTAACTGACGAAATGTAAACGAGCATGATATTGTATTTATATAAGATTGGTATTTTGATTGAGAATCCGGATCTTTTAACGCTATCTTATCAGATTCTGAATCTATCATAAATCATAACTGATGAAGAATTTATTTGATCTTTAGTCCCGTTAATTGTTTGCTTGACAAAGCATTTAAGTACAGCGCAAAATCTTCGAAGCATTATTTCGTAGTGATCTTGAACAAAAACAAAGATCAAACGAAGAAGCAATGATTCATCAGTCGAGGCTCTCTCGGGCATATCGTCTTTAACACTGGACAAAATGAACAATGCTAAGTGACTTCTCTGCGGAGGGGTAAAGAGAAAACTTTTTCTTCGTTATGTCTTTTGCGCTCTTCCCATTCGATGTTCTGTCTTCTGATTTGTGTCTTAGGGTGAGCACGGGCTAGTAGATGAGGACAACAGGCGAAAAGATGTGGAACAGTACGGTGACGACGAAATCAGCGAAAGCGAAAAACCAGCCGCAAATTTATGGACATCCTGTCTTTTTGCACCGGATGAAGAGATAAAGAAAAACATTCGTGACAGTCTTCTCGTCGCCTGGCACCCTCGACCTACGGGAAACGATAGTTTTTTTTTTCTCACAATCTCGTATACAAAGACCAGAGAAGCGTGTGAAACCCAAAAAAAAAAAACGAGAAAGCTGTAATGTCTCCTCCAGTGGATGCGGTGGCTATACTGTAGGGTTGAAAGCATCGAAAGCTTCCTAAAGTTTTCCGTAGAGTTTTACAGCATTATTAGGGGAAACAGAGGACGTTGCAGGGGTCGAAAAATGCGTCTTCCTAGTGTGGCAATACACAATGTGCTCCCGGTGACCCACTGCTATCCTTACCGCTTCTTGGTTTGCCAATCCAGACAAAGAACACGACCGTCGCACGCGTAACAGCGTTCCTCCCCTTTTCTCCACCCATCTAAGTACTTGGGGGTGCTTCTTCGCGCGTAGAAAAATAATCGTTGGCGTCCTAGAGCCCCTGGCTCGAAATGGTTTTTATATATATATCGTAATAAATGCGACATTTGTCGACGAGTTACTGCAGACGACAACCGCTTCGTCATGAAGTCTTGTTTCTTGACGCAGCGGAAACGGAAGTCGATAGTGAAGGGGAATATCTGAAGAAAAGGGAATAATGGCACAAAGGAACAATGAAAAGAATATCCATGTGCAAGGCGAAGAAAAAACAAAGCCTCCTTACGGGTCCTGTAAAGCTCTAGTTGATCGGATTTATGATTTTATATTTGACATATTCTTATATGATAAGAAAATAAGCTCAAGTATTAATCAGATTTTATTGATAAAATAAGTCGGAAACGACCGAGTGTTATTGTCATTATGCTGCTACGATGTGGAAGTCCTGAATAAGTAAATGTTTCAACGATCCTTGATCTTATCACTGAGTTATGAGGACACATAAAAATTGTTATTCGACGAGATACGAGGTTAGCTTATGAGTTGAAATAGTTGAATAACTGACGGAGCGTATATACCAAAAGGGGGTTTAAGCTCCGTGAGGCGCCGTGAACACGAGGAGTCTCAAGAGACATGTACATTCGTACAAAGGAAGAAGCTCGTTGCAAGATTTCTACTCTTGGTAATCCAGTTCCATTTTACCGGATGTAAGCGCCTTAGAACGTAGCAGCTCGCGAAAGGACGATTACGGATAATTGGGATCTGTGAAATTCGTTTCGCTTCTTCTTCTCCTGCCTGGTTCTGTTGGCTTGTACGCAAAGCGAGTGGCTCACCTCTCGGCGTGGGGCCAACAAAGACCAGCATTTTTTTATTTCCTTTGTTCAGGCGATCTCACTTTTCTACTTTTCTTTTCCATCTGGGTATTTGTGTCTGGTGTGTAGGAAAAGCTCTTATTCTGGGGCCTCAAATATTTCCATTTGTCTTCGATCTGCGGCAGGAACAAAGAAATGTTTTCTACGAGTGAGATAAGGGCTCGCTATCCAACCTTGGCACGCGTGCCTATTCTGTATGGCGCTACGGAACAATGAGAGTGAGACATCAAGAAGAAAGAAAGTGAGAGAGACCGAGAGAGAGAGAGAGCGAGAAAATTAGATTTAGGGGGGAAGAGAGATGGAGATAACCCCGAGCACCCTCGAATCGACCTCGGAGACATTGACGTATGGGGGCTGCGGATGCAGCTCGCGAGTGTTATTATCAAGCCCCTTTCGATGCGTCGTATACCATATAGTATCCAACCCTGCGGCCAACGACGCAGTACACCGAGTTCCCTACGTACACCGCAAATCCCCCTCCGAGCGGTATTAATTATGCAGCAGTGCGCGAGGGTGGCCAGGAACTCATGAACACCCAGAGCTGCGAATCACCGGCCACCGAATACGCTCGTTAAAAAAATCCAATATTGCAGGATAGCATATAATGGAACTTTATTCTCTATGGCTTAATGCATACATTTGAAAAAAAGCCCCCGATGCTTCCAAAAACTCGTCCCAAACGGTGGAATAGTGCTTTCGTTTTGATTAGGGACAAAGGGTAGAAATCATTGGAAAGTCCACCTGTCAAGGTGGACGGTTGGAACATGGGCTAAATGGGGATTGAGAGACCGAACTATTTCGCGAATGACATGGAGTTTGTGATGGTTCTGGACATTTTTCGACGCAAAACCGAACCCCTCAATCGTTCAACGGATTCTCTTTGTCCTGAAACCTTTCTTCCGAGTTCGGTAGCCAGCATTGGAGCTCTACTTCGATCGATGAAATCGCATAGCTGAGGCTCCACCACAACTACCGGAAACTCAAACAGCATGTATGTACCTGGGAATGAGTCGGATTACCCATTGGAATCCTTCCACCCTCTGTTGCAATAACATAGCAGTCCTCTGCGGACCATTGATGCTGAAATTGTCGAAGGACCAAGAACAAAGATGTCCGCTGAGCACACATACGCCAAATGTTTGCACTAGGGTTTTACTCGGCTCAAAGAATATGTGTATTCTTAGTAGAATCTTTGATCGAATCACTGTATCAGAAACTATCGGTATCGCGTATTGGCAAGAGATTCCAATCGATGATAAGCTTATTGGAAACGTTCGTGTGATAGCCAGAGAAATAGTATAGAAATCAAGTTTTTGGATGGTATGGAAGTACAGAAATCCAGTTCGTGGCTCTTGAGAGAATTCTACGGCACGATAGAATATATAACGATATATGTGTGGCCTATCATGGGAGCATTGAAGTGACTAGTGATAAAAAAAAATCGTTGTGTAGGAATGAGACTTACGGGGAGGATCAAGGCGTCGTGTATCCACGACCGGATTCAACGTTCTTCCCCAATAATACTTTTTTCTTTTGTGCTATTCATATTAATAGCATAATATACCCACTCGATTCTCGGTGGGTTCATTCGGAATAGTTCCAGAAATGAGTAACATGTATCCCAACTGTAATTATTATTCTGACGCCATCATAGCCCATATTTTATTTTTCCCATTAACAGTACTTTCCTCCTGCATTCGTTGCCTGAAGAATACTTTTTAAATATCTTTTGCACTGACATACTTCATAACCCCACTGGTGAAAAAACTGGAAATAACGTTGCTGACAGCCTCAAGAGTACTCTCAACCCCCTCATCGTCCTTCTTTCCGCGAAGGAACCCTCGCAAAAAAGTAGAAAGACTACACTGAAACTTGCAATCCCTAGAAGCCTAGGGAAAGAAAAAAGCCACCTTGTAAATCAACCGCGCTTCGACGAAGAAGTTAAGGATGTGAAAAAGCTATGCGGCCCTGTTCGAGGTGCCAGCCGAATGCAAAAAGCTTAAACTCTTGGCTGTCGCTGCCACGAGAGTGTAGAATACTTGCACGTGGCATAAAAATATACCAAAGTGTTTCTAAAGTAAACGGTGTGGTACAGTGGTAACAGTTGAAGAAGATAAGGCGTGTTGGCTTTGTGCGAACTTCGACAGTGGAGGGAATGTTGGAGGTTCAAATAAAATACGCCTTTCGATTCTACGGGCCGGCCTACAACTGGTGGAATTGGTTGGTCCGGAAATTAGTTGTAATTATTATTTTCAGCGAATAATAAGTCTTGCAGGAAAATTACTAGATTTAATGGTAACAACTGTTGACAGGAATTCCACCAAGTATCGGCGACTTTCCCTTCCACTGCAAAAGCATTAATGTACTTTGGATATTCCTAAGACTGTTTGAACCATGTATATAGATATATATAGAAAGAGTTATCGGCTGTTTATGCTGGAGAGGAGCAGCAAGAATCTGCCTGAGAAAATTGAGATGAGAGGTTGCAAGCATCAACCCAAAAAGTAAAGTACCAAATAGAAGAGGGAGAGAAAGAGAGATCTGGAGCACTTTGGCTAAGAAGCTTTACCTGCACTCAGCTCCTTGATATTTTATTAATTCTCATCCTTTCTCATGCACACATAATCTTCTTGAGAATATTTACAGGGTTTCGCTCCCTTCTCTGCTGGAACATCTTTCTTCAGAAGAACTTTGGAGACAGGCTAATCAAGACGAAAGTTTTTGACAAAATAAAGTCATACTAGAAATGATTAATTGTGCACTGCGGTAAAAAAATGTAATCAATGATAAAAATTAAAATTTCATTGATTCCTTTATTGCCGATAACGAAATAATAGCGATGATCGGGTAATAGAAAATCCAGAAGGTCAAGCGAAAATAAAGTAACAAAGTAAACTGTCAATTTGCACGAAATGCAATTGACGTCCAGAACGAAATTCTCACGTAGTTGGCAATTTCCTCGAGAGTGATCGATCTCAGAGGAGATTACTGTGTGGTGGGTTTGCGGGGCGTGTCGTTGATGGGTAGTGTGTGACATCGGTCGCGTTCCCCTATCGCAAAATGTACTTCTTTGCTCGTCCGAGCCACATCACAACGTACCTTTCGGTCCTCGAGTCTTTTCCATTTCACGGTCTTTCATCTTCTTTTACTCTCGTCTTCCTCTTGAGGCTTATCGGGTCCAGGGGAGGTTTTCTATAACGCCTCTCGCTTCACGTTTCAATATATGCGAAACTGGCGACCGTTCGAGATTGGGATCTTCCACTTCACTTGCCCCTCTTTGCCCTCCGAGAATCCTTCAATAGCATGAAGATCTGTATCGCAAATAATTTTCATTCTTCGTGGTCAGTCAACCCGGGCTCAGGGATTCGCTAGATATCCCGGAAGGTTCCTCTCTTCCAATTATATTGCCAGATATAAACTCAACTACGGATTTTGTGAGTGGGAATGAGATCTCATGCATTCAAGTTTGTGATTTTCCGGGATTGTCGTGTAGTTCTCAACATAAAGAATATCCATAAGAAATATTTTGGCAGCTTATAAAATCTAATCAACTAAAAAACTGCTCAACTAATCAAGATTATTTTTTATAGAAAAATTAGCAAACATCAGTGACACTCAATCTAGTTTCAATCGTTCATCTCGAACAAGATGAAATTGTGTACAAGGGCATCGAGAATCTCGGGATGCATATACGTCTAAGTCACGACCTTGAAAGTAATAAGGGTAGAAGATTGAAGCGTGGCACGAATAGCAAGAACAGAAGTTACCCAATAAGACAGGATGTGCGCAGATGTTGGTGGATTACTATTAAGATACATCAGAGACACGTTGTTTGCATTGTCTGTTTGCGCATTCGTTCATGCGCACGAAACAAGACCTTCATATTTATTCCTGCTTGTACGATCTATCTTATATGCGACTGTAAGCTCGCTGCGAGACGCTCGGAATTAAGTATTCATTTCAGCAGACAAGGAGTGCCATGTCTGGTAGACCTGACGGTCTGAACTTGAAGATTGAGAATGGAGAAGGACGGGATGATACATTGTGCTGAACAATGAAGAGAAGGCACGAGTCGAGAAAACTTTGTGAAGAAGCAATGGAGGAATTAGTTGAGCTAGCATTGACAGAGGATTTTAATAATAAATCGATCAAAGATTAAATTAATCCTCGATGAAATCAGAAACAATTTCTCTCACGTGTAGTGAGAGATCTTGGATGTGTCCTCAAAATAAAAATAAAATTAATCTCGTTGATTTCTACTAGAAGTAAGTTCCGAGCATCAGCAGGATTTACAACAGAACACCATGAATTTCCTCGGTATAGAAAGTTCAACATAATAAAATAAAATAAAAAAGCAAAAAAAGAGAAGTAGAAAAAAATTCAAGAGCAGAGTTGAAGTCGCAGACGGAGGTGGGTAACCATGTGGACGGATGCAGGTTCATGTACATTCGAGGGGTCGAAGATATACTAGCTGGTCCAATCCTTTTCCAATATCGTGGTTCCAAGTGCAACGGAAGGTATGCGTTTACAGTGAAGTTGTGTATGCCGGTATCATGTGACCGGTGTACGAGTATGCACGGTGTATTGTTCTATATCGCATTAAGCGGTATATGCCGGTAGGACGAGCGGAGCACTGTACAGTACCGTATAGTTCGCTCAACCCATATCGCGAGTTCTGGCAATGGATAAAGGGTGTACGGGTAAGCGGCTGGCAATAACCCGACCGTAAAATTGCGACGTTGCGTTTTGCCAGCGGTTTGGTCTGTTTGCAAGAAGCATCCCGATACAACGGAGCCTGCACAAATGTACGTATGTGTAATGTACATATACATGTGTGTATAGAAAAATATATAGAATATATGAAATATGGCAGCTTGAAGCAACCCCATGCTCTTGGTAAACCTCTCGTTCCTTCATGTTCGCTCGTACCAAGCGATAAAAAATATTGCCCCTACAAGTTCTCATTCTGTACCCTTTCCTTTTGCCAGCCTGACGAGTCCTAAAAATTCAGCGAAGTAAGTGACGTGAATCGGTGAAATAATATCGCATGAAAAAGCAGGCGTGTTACCCAATATTTTGCGTCATTTTCATAACCCAAGGGCGTGTGTATTACTCACTATTCGAGTCAGAAACCCCGACGATATTATTGCCCGCATAAAAAGCAATGATGCGAATTACTATTCGAGAAAACGGTGAACCCTTTACCACTTTACTATGCGGATTAGCATGGAGAGTGGAACATTTGGCATGATGCTGATTTACGCCTCGGATAGTCCGCGCAGCACCTCTGGCACCAAATAAGGATATTCTTAAATTTTCACGGGCACAAGTGCGGATTCAATGGTTTTTACCTTCTGGTGCTGGTTTTAGATTCACCATTATTCGTCGTTTGATTGGCAATCGCATTTGAACTTGTGGCAAAATGATCAAATAAATAAAAATCAAGATTGTCAGTGAAAGCGTCAAAACGAAGATTAATATAATAATTTACTTCGCTTTTCGTTGCTGGTTTTCTTTGATATTTTTATTTGAAAAAAAAAAAAAAAAAAAAAAAAAAAAAAAAAACACGTTTTAAAGGATTGGCAATGTCACGAAGAGAAAAATAATATGAATTCTTTACCACGATTGACATGGACGAAAAACCGAGGAAATTTAAGCTGTGTCGAGTCATTCGCAGCCGTTGCACAGCCTGCGTCTCGCATAAACGCGACCGTAAAGCTCAGACGCTACGACGGCGTTAACTTTAGTACTCGGTAAAGTTTACCCAGAGCGCGGAGGGTAAAAAAACGCGAGGAGCTTAAGGGCCGTGTCATATATCAAGCTTCCATCGATACACCTTCAGGAGCGTGGAGACGAAAATATATGAAGTGTCCATTGGGACTAAACAGCACAATGAGAAAATTCTGGCTTAGTTTTATTCACGAGGACATAGAACTTGCATGCAGGATTATTTTATTGGCTTGATTGGTCCCACGAGATAATTTCACGGATATAATCGTGAGCTGACACTGGCAAAAAAGTAAAAAGTAAGACAACGAAACAAAAACTCGAGGCCCCAACGGAACTCCAGCTTCAATTTTTCTTCCACCAACTTTCATGGCATTCAGGCTATTACTCGAAGAATCTGGTATCGAGCTTAAACTCAACTGTCCATAAAAAGAATTTCGAAAAAAAAAAAAATAATAATTGCAACCCTATTTTCTCCAAGCCATTTATTGGAAAAATGTACTTGAGCGTGAGCCTGGACTGATTGCGAGGCTTATCGGAAAAAAACACACGGTGAAGTAGTCGGAAATCAAATTACCCTGGAAATAGGATTATCGTCATTGGCGAAGCTGTAGGTACGCACCACATCGTGCCTGGAATTCACAAACTTCGTGTGCAGCACTATGAATTCTCGTCGCTGGAAGTAATAGGAGAGGAATTTAATTCCGTGTCTAAGAAATAAACCGCAGATGAAAACATACATATACATATTTACACACATAATGTGGTGAGAGAATTTTTTTCTACCTCCAATTTTCCCTTGGGAGCTTTAAAGAAAATCGATCATCAACCAATACTCGATATCGGTATTTTGGTGCCAAATATGACCGCGTATCATGTCGTAGTTGAACGGAAAAGGAAAAATCAGACTTTTATTTGTGGTCTTTCGTGTCTAATTTTTTTATTTTTTCCAATTCAAGTCTAAATAAATTTAAACTTCAAAACGTGTACCAAATTTCCTGAATACACGAACATGACCCAATGGATTCGGGGTTCTTTTTCATATTTAGGCACGACTTTTCATCATATTGAAAAACTGCACAGGATTTTTCAGACGGTTTCTTTATCTGGAGAGTTTGAATGGCGCATTGGAGGTTTTATGTATGCAAACGCATACGTGCGTAGCTGAGCAAGAGTGTGTGTTGTGGGCATTCACTTGATGTACTTGGCACGCATGCTGATTCTTTGACCCCACAACTCGGCAGTGCATTAGCCTGAGGCACGCTCGTACGCATTAGCCAAATCATGAAGCTCGTCAATGTGTATGTGTGTACGAGTTTCGTACTCGTATTCATGTGATTTTCATCTCGGTCCAACTTCTTCTGTGTGCTTCCCTCTAACATCAGGTCGAACATCCGATCATATATTTAGCGCTGTTGTGGAGTCCAAACTAGTTGATTGTCGGCTCGCAATTCTGAAGTGGAGTTTACATTCGTGAAGTGAACGTACCAGAGATTTTTCTCAAAGCTGTCGATGTTTTATCGATCGGTACAATAGATTTATGAAAAAAAAATCCTATGCAAGAATAAAACCCAAGTAATCAAAAATGCAATGGACCCAAATTTTTAGTTCTTTTTTTTATATCTTTCCATTCGTGACATTATTAGCATTCTTCTGAAAAAGAATTAATTCCAAGGAATCATTGTCCTGACGTTGGATCAATTGATATTTGGATTTAGAATAATTGGAATCTGAATGAGAATATTTTTCCTCCCGATTTTCGGGCAGGTGAAGCGAAAGAAAAAATTTTGCACATTGAAGCTAGAATACAAAGAAAAACAAAGTTTTAAGCGAATGAAGTAGAACTGGAGAACGTTGAAAATGTAGGTTTGAAAAGTTTTTCAAGGGAATGGAGAAAACAATATTTGGGCGCACCTTCAGTGATGAGGTTCATATTGAGGTGAATGAGGCTTTTACGAAAGAAGCGAACCCGCGGGTGAAGGTATTGCAGTAATTGGCCGAACGTGAGTTACAGCGCGAGCGATCCCGTCTCGCCGTAAAGCGTGGACGAGAAGGGACGCTTGTTGTGTCATGAGTTAGTGTATGTGGGTGTGTGCATGTGCGAGCAAACGGGCGATTCACGGGCTACTTTTGCTTTAACGATTGTTCGTTTGGCCTGGGCCCGGTTTGGGATCGGGTGAGAGCGACTTATTTCACGACCTCTTCAACCACTTTCTTCGAGCAACAAACCTGCGTGCGTTCTGAACTCACGATTCTTTCGTATGCCTCGGACACGTGAACTTAGAGAAAAGACGAGGAAAAAGGACAAATGGAAATAAAAAAGAAAAACAGAGAAAAAAACTACTACCGAATGAGCTCCGACGTTGAACCGTCGTTTTCCTCTACCGCCACTACTTTCTTTATAGCCAAGAGCTTCGATTAGGTTTTTCTTATCGTTCGTGCCCTCCACTTTTTCCTTCCACTTTCTTTCGTGCTTGGTTTCATGGCTAGCGAAATACGAAGAAGCTCCGAGTCGTCTCTCGCGATCTCCATTAGACGGAGACTTAATTCAGCATTAAAAAAATCTTTAACGACCGAACGCAAGTCACAGATTTGGTAATAGACTACAGCTGAGGTTATACGAACGAAGAAAATTTTCAAATATATCTGTATTATTCTTCAGCACTTTTCCACCATCGTCGTTTAATGTTTTCTCTCGAGTGCCCTGCAATTACACCCTCCCAGACTCCAGTTCGCTTCCGAGTTTATCCTCTTCATTCTTCCTCAATCGAATATCCTCTTTCACTTTCATTTTGAAGATACACCCTGTACATCTAATTATTTAGCCTTCTCCCTACCCCCACTCAGTCCTACAAAAAATCAAGTGCCTCCCATTTTGGACAGTCTTTCAATCCACGTGTATTGGATCCTTCAAGTCGTTATTTCGTTTTAACAAGACGACTTTGCGATGAACTCGTTGATCGAGTTCTATAAATTCGCCGAAATACGCTGGCGTTCCATCCAACCGCTGAAAGCTTGAAACTCACGGAATAGTCATTTTATTCCCGAGATAACTGTGGTATCATCGGAAGACCGTCATTCGTGTCTCTAAAGCACCGTCACATTTTCCTTGAAACACTGTCGCTAATTATAAAAATGAAAATGGCTATTATATACTTTACGACTTGGTTGAAGAACTTCTGTCAGAGATATCTGGATTTCCGTAGAGAGCATCAGGAGAAAAAGAGACTTGAATTTGAATTTATGTGTTTTTATCAACATGAACGTTGGGTTCCTTGCAACTCTAAATCTTTCAACGTCAAGACGTGGATCTTCTGTGCTGGAGAATTATAGAAACTGGAGTACGAAGAAGTTTTTCGGGGATCAAGGCCCAATTGTGTCTTATTTCAAATTTTCATTAACAGTGCATACGATAATCTCCGCTGTATGAATTTGCCGTGGAAGGAATTAATTCCTACAATCTTGTCGTCGAAAGATTTCCTCACGTCGTGAACAAGAGATCCTCTTCGCTTGGTTAAGTTGCTATTCGAGAACGAACCCGCCGACCAAGACGAGGAAACTGGACAGGTCGACTTTTTCTTGTTTAACCGGCTAGGAGACCACATCTCCTGAGACGACTAGACCGGTGCGTCGAACGAACGTTCAAGCGTTCGGTTTTCGTCTCGCTTCACTGATATTCATGTATGTATTACGATCTCAACGTATGATCTCTATCGCAAAAGAAGCGAAGATCTTTGCATCAACCTTCACCAAGTATCTGAGAACCAAAGACTGCGGTTTCAGACGCGTCCTATTGGAAAAGAGGTCGGCTTAGGTCAACATTATAAAATCAAGATCATCAAATATCAAGACGTCTAATTTTTTCCTGGCCCGAAGCGTCCCATGAATTAATCTCTATCGTTGAATTGATTGATCATTGTTGAAATAGGTGTCGAGCCACATTCCTTACCCAAACGTATTTTTGCATCAAGGATCGTATTCATTGACTTTGGAACTCTTTAAAAAACTCACCAGCTGCTGATTACTCATACAGTGCCAACGCTAAATCGTCGAAGCAGATCTTCATCGAACTCACCTGAAACAAATAGAAAAAGATAGCAATTAATGTCTGGTATCGAAATTATATCTATTTTTCATAATAATCAAGGTTTTTCTCGAACAGTGTAAAATAAACTCGTTAGCAATTAAAACAAAAAATAGTTTTCTCGGTCAGCAATAACTCAGTTGACTGTTTGATCGTCCTTCGAACCCTACAATCCCTTCGTCAGTTCACAAAGGACTTCAAGTTCGCAGCTGCATTTCTCAATCATATGAATTCATTTCACATTAATAATGAAAACAAGAACGAGTAAATTCGAGATGATCTGATGTTCATCTTGTTTCGATTAGTCACCGGATTTTTGAAACCACGTACGTACACCACGAGACGGTATGGTAGACAGCATCTCGGTCAAAGATGCATCTTCAACTATCATATGAACTCGATTTATATATAAATATATATCTGCCAGCACGATGTATTCAAAGAACAGAAGAATGCCAAGTCACGTGGGTTCGCATATTCGCAAGAGCGAAGATTAAAGTCTTCGAGACGTTAAATCTCTCCCACGTCCTGGCCACTTCCTGCCATTCATAACCATTACACAAATTTATGTATCTCATCTATTGCAACTAGTGGTATATCACGAACAGATACGCTATATGCTGTAGTTTATAAACTTTTTGTCCTGTGTACTACAAGATTTCTGCTCGAGTTCTTTTACGACAAGTATATCGTACTTCGTTGCACTGGAAAATGACATTTACTGTACCTGCCCATACTCGAATGTAGGCCTGCATTTCGCTGCAGGCGAGCGCAATGAAAAAAATTGTGTCTGGACCACCAATACGTGCATTTTTGAGTAAATTTACAAACTGTTCATTTGCTGGTAAATATCACGAATTCGCGTAGTGCACGCATAATGGTTTTGTTTGTATAAGAATTGAAAATCCAAGTTCGCTCACACTATTTTCAGGTCCTCAGTCCTTAATGTGGTTGTTCATTAATGATGAAATCTGTGCTTCAGAAACTCCTCTTGGTTATGGATTCCCCGATCTCCCATTAGACTCTACTAAAGTCTGCGATTAGGATTAATCTCACTATAGGTACAAGTTCGTGCAATTTATCTGTTGGTACGAAAGTACATTCATTCCAGGCATGAAGCAAAGCTCTCGAGAGAGCCAACATCTCGTTTAGGAAATACATGCCCTCCAATGTATACACCTCGCGCGAAATACCGCAGGGCCACGATTGCGTGACGAAGGATAATAAATATCCTTCGTGGACGTTAATGTCGTTGCAAGCGTGCGCTCTTAACGTCAACGTGACTATCATTCCGCGTGGCCCACGCATTTCGACTCTCGTGAAACCCTATCGCAAGATGGAATTTTAGGAGAATTTTTTTCTTCTGAAAGGATTTAAAAAAAAGCAGAAAACACTCGAAACTTTGCTCCAAATGTCACTGAAACGGGTGGAATTTATAGGTAAACCGTTCAAATTCACAGCAAACATTTCTCACTGTTTACTTGAATCTGTGAACATAAATTTTTTTTTATTTTTTAATTTTAACCATTTTAAAAAGCGATTCTGTTTTATTCATAAATTTAGTGGCTGGATCTGCGATAAATACTGAATGGAAAAAGCTCAAACTTAAATAAAATGAAGCCAAAATGAGAAAAATATTGTTACTTTTTAATGATACGAACTTCAACATTATCCAGGCAAGTTGCATTCATATCGCAATTACTTTTAACTGTGTTCATATTCTTTGGACTATTCCTCCTCCTTCCAACGACTCTCTCGAGCTGAATATTGCTTTTAATTATGGCTTTTAATTTGTTGCGAAAGTCCGTACGAATACTCGGTTAAACTCGAGGTACCACTCGATCTTTACAACGTGGAATAAGGAAAGGGGGACACATGTATCAACTTGATAATTATTATTGCTCGCTAACAAGGCACTCGGTTATGTAAAATATGCGAATAAAAAGGAGGGTCGTTTACCAGAGTATTTTGTGGTTGTACAGATGTATGAAAACACGGAGAAATATTCATGATGTTGTGTTTATATGAACGAATGTATAAAAATACGTGGATGATACAAAAAGCCATTGTCGTCGAGTTTTCCGCGGGCAAATGACGTCAGGCTCGTAATTGATGTGGCTGACTGATTCCATTCCAATCAATTACAGTTGCAACGAAAGGGAATCCCGAAAAAAAGTCGTATATCGAAGGCCGATTGGATACGCTCGAAAAAATTAAATTCCTATAAAATGTTACCTCTGGTTTTGATTTTTTTATAATACCATTATCATAATCCTAAATTTCGGCATGTTACAAGAGGGAATCCTATCGATCGATCACGACGAGTTGGAATAAATCCTTTAGGCTTTACCTATTTGATCGTAATGAATCAAGGAAAATATCCCATTAAGTTTATCCTTCCCCGCCCGTTGAACAGAACAGTTCCTCTTTTATTGGAGACGAGGCACTTTCGGAACTTCAGCCCTCCATCGCAATTATACGAAACGTATAATTCGTCCTTCCTCTCCCTGATATTCGACCAGAGAATTCTTTTAATTGCGATTTGCATAGTCTATAGACCACAGGAGGACTTTCTGGGAGGAATATTTGCTGCTTTCCCCCATATTTGATGAGGAATGAAGAAGCGAAAGTTAAAATACGACATTGAAGGACGCGAAAGAAAATAATGAATCCACTCTTTTTCCTTTTTCATTTCCTTCGTTATATGTTATGATCAGTCCAAGAGCCCTTGACGGATGAAAATATTTCAATAAAAATGTTTGTATTATTTAACATCCAACCACCATTCCAATGCCCTTCGATCGACAAAAAAAAGTCACATGTGTGTATAAACTTAATTACGGACATTAATGGCAGATCAAGCCTCGATAAATTGTGCAGTTGGTCAAGAAAATTCCATTGAATTTATATTTTTACTCCATCTCCATCTTCACCAAATAAATTAAATCAGTGAATCAAAAAATGTTCTCAGGGAGTCTTGATCTTTGTGAATGATTTGAATTGATTATCACACACGGACGTGGGATTTTTCAAAAACAAAATAATCGAAAAACATATTCTAATCAACTGCTTTTAAATCGATTATTTCATACTAACTTTCCAGGAACAAAAAATATAGAATTTCCAAGGTGCAACGTATTAAAATGATGATATAAATGTCCCATTAAATTATCATGCCCATGTCCGTAGGAGTATTTGGCGCGGACATATTGAAGGAAAATGGCTAGTGAAAATTGCACAAAGTTCACAGTGAGGTGAGGACGGTACGAACACATTAGCAATCAATTAGGGAAGAAACCTCTGGCGGCTGGTGGTGACTGTGAAGTGAGGAGAGGATGGAAATAACATACATGACATTGAATAGGCTGTCCAAGAGGAAGCACAAGAGGGATGGAGTAGGTGTATTATGAGCACAAACAGATGGAATTGTAACAATGTAAAAGGCGGATGTAGACGTCAATACATGTTGTAGATAGAAGTTACGCCTTTTTGTTAAACCAGGCCTCGATTTATGGATGGAAGGAGAGTGAAAAGAGGAAAGAGCCAAGAGCACCAAGAGTTCTGGTGCCCATGTTGCCTAGGCGGTTCCTGGGTTCGTTTGGAGAGTGGCACTCCCTGTCTGGCTAGTTGACTGCTCGTAGCCACGACCCACACGCCACTCTCTGGCTCCATCGACTCTCTGTATACATTTTGCACTCTATCCTGCGCCTTCTCCATGCACACAAATTCTACTGTATCTTGTTCCCGGCTCGCATGTATATCCTGCAATGTTATTATATCCGCTTGGTCATCTATCAAGTCTTGCGACTACCAGACGGAGATATCTGCTACGTATAATCAACGGCCTACACGATCTATTCGAGAGCATATGCGCAAAGGTTTTAAGAAAATTCTATCAACTTCTTTTTGGTATCACCCCAAAAGTGGCGAGAAAAGTAAATAATTAACCGCAGAAATCTAAGACCGATTGAACTGTTTTCCGGGACCCCGTGAATCTTTAAACGGCTTCATCAAAAATATTAAAAGGGAACATCTATCCAGTTTTCCATCAATATTTGATTTTAAATTTAATGAATCCGACGAAAAATCTTGTTCGTAAGAAAAAGAAAATGAATGGACTTTTTTACATCGTCGAGGGGAACGATAACTCGATATTGTGCAGAATTCGTGCGGGGTTGGGAATAAAAATGATAGTCACGATCTCGTTTCCGCATGCTTTTTTTTTCTTCTTTCACTCATTTTTCTCTCTTCGTCTCTTGGTTCCATTTTCTCAATGAAATCGATTTCCCCCCACCCGCTTCCCAATCGCAACAGTTTTTCAGAGTGGCAAGTCGGCATTCCCTTTTTTTCATCTTTCGTCCTACCGAGTGATTACAATTAAAATCCCCTCCTGGTGCCCCAAAGTCCTCAGTGGCGATACACGATCGGCATGGGACACGCTATCTTTATAGCCCATCTCATCCGACCGTAATAAATCATGCCTCGATTACGAAGATCGTTTCGCAACACCCACGATCAAGTGAAGCGTTCGAATGCCGCTGAACAACACACATATACACGCACACGCCAAGCTAGATTTTTATTTCTCTATCCTTGTTTGACGGGAACCAGCGGGTCCGTGCTAAATACAAATTACTTCTCTGCTCACTACTAAGCCCGGACAACTGTGAACGTATTCCTGGCATTGATGTATTTTTTTTTTTTTTTTTATCGTATTCATGGTGCTCGATTTCGACGGGGTGAAATCGGAAAAAAAGAAAGGCTAGTTACGCAACCTACAAAGTCTGAAGCCCCATCATCGCACCATGCTTCGTGTAGAATTGGATCAACAGAATTTCACTCACTACGTACGTTGTGAGCGTCAAGCGAGTGTCAAGCGAGTTCAGAAAGCATCGTAAATAATTCACAAGTGTGGCGAGGAAGAACAATGTCCCGCCCTTAAGGACATTCACAGAGAAGCGCATCCTTGTTCCAATATTCCCTCATTCTTGGGCACTAGAGAAAATCCAGAACCAATTATTAGTTTCTACTGAATAGTTTTTCTGACGTTACCTGCTTTTATTCGCTCTGATAACGTCGATGACGAAGAAAATTCTATTGAGAAACCCTCAAGTATGGTAATGTACTTTTCGTCTGCGAAAGTACCAGGCAAAGGGACGAATACTATCTCGTTTGCTTAATCGAGACGAGAGTAGTAACGGGAGACCCCAATCCAATACACGTGAGCTAGGGTTGAAGACACATTCCGGACCCTTGGGTCAAACCGAGATGCTTCCAGAGATGGCTAAGGGTTCCCATATCCGCAACGTCACTGCATAGAAACGATAGGTGACAGAGCCTAAGGTAGCGTAATGAAAATAGCCCCTCCTAATTTAGTCTGACCCGGGTTGACCGCAGGTCAGGTCCAAACGCCGTTGACACAGCCGCTGCTACGTCCGGTTCTTCGGGTTCTAGGTCCTCTTATCTAAAAATGACTTTGGCCTTTGTAGCGCGTGAGCGTGCCTGAACAACTGATATGACCCACCAACTTTGTCTGTCCATCGTCATTTCGTTCAGTCCCATAACAACATTGTAATAAGGGCACAGATCGTTCCAAAGACTTTCAGAGGATAACGGATTCTAAAATCGAAATATCAAATATATTTTTCTCAAAGGATCTTGGCGAATTCACTGGGGTGTGTACGATTGAATGGCAAAAAGGGATTGAACGTAAGATCATCATATTTTTGTTGTATCCAGCAGCAGGTAATTCTATGAAATCAAACGATGCACCGGAGGTCGTCATCCGTAATAATATGTTTAGACAGATGGTGTCTCGTTGCCCGGTCTAGCCACCTGCCCATTATAATTCTTCCGCAAATGAAATACCGTGTGGCATCCGCCCAAAGATTTTCTGCTATGAGCAGGATAAAAATGAGACAGAGGGATAAGACGCCGAGCTTTTTGGCACGTTGCAAAGAGCTGAGGATGCTTGGTAACGATAAATCCTCGCGTTAACCTTGCAGCCTCCGACCTTACGGTAGAGAGATGCTGGAGTGTCTTCGAGCTGAGCGAATAGAGAAGAGAACCGTAACATCAGGAAAGTGCCAGCGAAGCGAACCTAGACGGTACTACACTTAGGTAGGATAACAATCTTCTGCTTACTTCTCGTCTTGGGATTTCTCAGTTTCTTGCTCATGGATCTGGAGAATAAGTACATCGTGAGCTTAACGTGCTCCTAAAAAAGCTTGATCACACCGATCAATGGCACCTTTTGCTTCATAAGCTGTCAGAGGTCAAAAGCTGATGGCTTCCTAAAGGGCTGAAGTATGGCCAGCGAGGTAGTAATATTCTACTTTCTTCTAAGAGGAAAAGACAGGGTACAAAGATTCTAATACCAACAGTAATTACGTGGCGTTAGTTATCACGTCTCTGCAGTGGTGCTCCCTCATTGGAAGCATGTTCAAGAATGGTACGGAACGGGTATACCACCAAAAGTTTGTCGGATAAATGTAACAGAGCGATAAAGGGAAAAACCGCAGGGCGCAAAATTCACAAGAAAAGGATGAGGCGAAGGGAAGAAGTACCATTCGTGTAAGCCTCGCGCCACTACCAGTAATTAGTGAAATTTGCATATTTTGCGTATTAACGAGTACGACAAGGTGAGTATAAAGAGAAGAAAACGAGAAGAGCGAGAGAGTCACATTTGCATACGAATGCCAGTCTTATGGTTCTCACAAAAATGGTATTTCACCCTTGCTCTCCCCACAATCCAACGTCTCATAAATAACGAAGTGTTTACGAGCTTCGAAAAGAGGTCCTTTCTTTGTTCCTAGAGAATTGTAAGAAGAGGGGAAAAAATGTATGACGCACATGCAAGCGAATGAGACAGAAGAAAAGTTACGTGTCGGCAAAAGAGTTGAGTAACGAAACAAAACGCCGGAAATCTACGTCCGTTCGAACAGAATATCGAAGCAAAAAACAAAAATCTTGGTACTGAGAACAAGACTTAATTTATACGAGTGTCGAACGATATACGGAAAAAGTATGTGCATGCGCCGAAGGGCAACAATGAGCCTCATTTATTTTTCTTGACGGTTTAAAAAGCAAGTCTCACCCCGCACAAAGGTCACAAAATTCATGCAGCAACAGCCCAGAAGCCAGTTAAAGCTCCCCACAGCGGTGACTCCTTACCAATGAATTTATATCAGACCAGTGTAGGAACACGTCATTCTGCTAGAACTCCCTTAGCAATCCGCCTGCTTCCATAAAATCCGAAAAGCACAAGAACTGAACGAAGGAGGAAGGGAATATGCGCCTTGGAGCAGCCACGTGCCACTCGGAAAACTTCCGCTTCATTTTGCTGCCTTCTAAGCCCATAAACTTGCTCTTAAACCACTCCATTGCAACAGTTTACGATATTAAAATACCTAAATCACTATCAGGAAAGCCGTGGGAGGTAAAAATAAAAAAGGGCTGGGTAATTTCTAGAAAAACACTAAAACCCAAAACGATATATTGCGCATTAGATTCAGAATGGATATGGAAGTTGCAAGATTTTCGGTTTGGTGCATGCTTATTTTACGTTATACAGAAAGAAGTAGATGATGATGAAACTTTTATACCGCTACTAAACATGGACCCCGCCTGTACTAACATTTTCTTGAACAGCTCCTCGTCTTCTTTAGAAGTATGAAGGCGTTGGAGCTCTTGTTACACGAGGTTTCCAGCTATTTCGCATAATTTCCGATTAATTCGAAAATTCCGTCTTCGTTAGAAATTCGTGCTGAGGGAAGACGAAAAATTCCTCTCCTCGGCTTTCATAGTTTGAGCCTCCGTCGCGAACTTTTTGACGCAGCATTAACGACAGGTCCGGAAAGCTTATATAGAATGGCAGATAAAATGCTAGTAGGCAGGCTCCAGGGTCCCTGGAATGTACAGCAGCAACGACAATGCCTCGTTAGTCGTTAACGTCGTTCGCGGAAGAAGTGCGATTAAAAGTTGTAAACCGTCTTGGAAATTAGCAAACGTTCTCTCAGTCTGAACCCCACATTATGTGCTCCTATTTTTTCGGCGTCCAACGTGCCAGCCTACGTGGCATGTAAGAACGAGAACATTAGCGGGTCATGACGGTGACGCCGACGACGACGACGACGACGTTGTATCACTGTGGTTACCATCAAATGGCGTCTGTACCGGGTGTTTCCAGACCAGGGAGCAAAACTTTAAGTCGGATAATCGAGGGTGGTTACGGAACAAGGGTTAAGTCTTCTCTAAATTCCGGTTACTCAAAATAGCTCCAATTCTACAAGTGTACTAATCCAATACTACAATTTGGCCGTCTTCCTTTGTACTCATTAAAACTGAGCCTATGAAAGCTCAAGATTATTAGTCCAACTCATTTTGATGAAACCTCCAATGCATGGATTCGGCTAATCATTCTCTGATCAATATTCAACTTTGAATGGAATTAAATAGATATTCCAGTTCCAAATATAAATATTTAACTAACTCTACTACAGAACTAAGAATAAATAAAAAATGTATCTCACAGTTTCAGAGGGTATTGAAGAGATGTTTAATATTGAGACCAACGTAGCTAAAAAAATTTTACTACCCAATATACCGTTGACTCGCCTCAACCGGTATATGCCGGCTAGGAGGGGCAAGGTTGAGGCACCTGCTTTATTGCTAATGGGGTGTCGGGGGCCTGCCCCAGAGGTTCTCCAGTTTTCGAGAGAGGGTGCTTTTAAATTTCATTACACCTTCGCCACTTCTCTATCCAAGAACGGCTGTATACGTGTCTCGGTGAATCCCCGAAGAAATTTCTTCCGCCCCAGGTTACGTTAACATCTTCCGAACGGTTGGTTGAGACATTGCGTGCGATAACGACATTGACTCTCTCTCGGTGATAAAGATTTTTGGTTACTTCGCGGAGGCCGTAAGACAGCAAATCGAAGCAGAGTTTTGGTAAGGAAATAAAACCACTGGAGCCTCTATGGAGAAAAACTCATTCATTCTTGATCCTTGAAGTTTCTTGGCTATTGAAAAAGAAGCCTATAAATAATTTCATCAAAAGTTGGTGAGGTGTCGAGTTTTGACGGCTTCACCTCCCAAGCTATAATACACATGAATTAGGGTTCATTTCAAAAAGCGAAATTGAAAAGAGTTTGCGAGTTGCCTGCCTCCCTGTCGCAGAATCCTCACGCACAACCAACTTAGGTTTTCTCTTTGAAACTGCATTGACTAGTTTCCTGTTCTTTTTTTCCTCACGCTTTTCCTCGTAGCTCGAATGAACGATCTTCATCACGTGAAAACCGATTACCACACCTATAATGCTAAACCACACCAACTGGATCATGGAGTGTAACTCAGGCGGCACACCCTGGTGACTATGGGCCACAGCTTTTGCTGTACTATTATCTCGAATAACCTTCTCGTTTGAAAGTTAACTAACTCTATAAAATTAGCGAATGTGTGCTGGAGGCTTTCTCTGAGTAGAAGGAAGCCTCCACCTCGAAATGCGTCTTCCGCAGTTAGTTCCGGTAGGAGCGCAGAAGCGACACGGTAACTTTAACATTCCCACTTGCATTATAGATATAAACTAGGGTTGAACACGTGCCACGCCCGGACTCGTAAAGACCGAAAGGATAATGCCCGTGAACTTGGGCGCGATACTGGATGTTCGAGTCTTTGGCTTTTTTGCCAGGACTCTTTTGCTTTATCGTTTTGTAACTTATAAAGGCGGTTACTTGCGGGTAGGCTTGGAGTTGAGAACGCAAAGAAACCCTTGTTAGTGCTTAGAGTACCTCGTAAACCAAGAGACAATTTCTGTACCAGGTTTTTCCTAAGACAAAACGCCACTTTTCTTTTGGCTTCCACCCTCTGGTAGCGATTGTAAAAATTTTCTCAGACTCTTCTAATCTATGCAGGTCTATCCAGGATAACTTTGATAATGCGGTGGTACCATGAGACGGCCACCAAATCCTTCCGGCAGATTAAATTTGTCGCAACATACCTACGAAAATAATTATTTGGGGTAGAATTGAGGGTTTTTTTCTGGCAAAAACGAAAGATTTCTGTAAGGAAATTCTGCGACCGAGCTACAAGGGCCATACATACATAGCGTTTACGTGTCCTTTCGTTTGCGATCTGCTATATGAGCAAGCACGTAATACGAAGCGACGAACACGCCTCGGTCTCAGCCACATATGAATGCAAATCGGGACAAAGCATGAAATGGAAAAAAGGGGGCCAAGATTCCAACGTGAATTGCTAACAGAAGTACTAAAAGAAAAATGAATAATTTTATACACGCATCTGTTTATTTTGAATATGGCGGGTGTATTTCCTCAGACAGAAAGGCGGTGGTTGTGTCTACGACGTCGAGAACCATTAAGGATATCCCTTATAAAAGCAAGAACGAAGCTATGTTTTCTCTTCAGACTGGATGAGAATAGCTTCGTTTTGCACCTGAAGTATTTCCTTCGTGCAAATTGAATTATTTTCTTTTCACGCTCCCTTTCCTTATCCTTGCACATTGTGGCTGTATCTTAGGTGCTTTTTTTCCCTTTTGTGACTATTTCACTGCAGAACGAATCTGGGGTTATCAATGAGATGCGATGTGGGTTTATCGAGTTTATCTTCAGTCTCCATTATTTTTACGAGCAATGAAGTACTTGATAAACAGCGAGTAAATTCAGTCGTATACGAAATTTTATAATTCTAGACCGCAGCTTCGGAAAATAAGGGAATTTATTTAGTAGAAAAGAGCAATTTGCTTTTCATGTATTGAAATATATAAAAATGTGAGTACGTTAGGAAGAATCATGGGACGTAGCCTTGAAGCTGAAAAGTTTCGAGTCACGGTTGTAGGATCATCAAGAGCCCTCGGCCCCCGATGAAAGAAAAGAAACTTCACGACCAATCAAATTGACTTATCGCCGTTGTATCACGCTACCGCCTGTGAAATATTTACCATTCGGTGCTTCTTGGTGCGTGTGCAACCCTTTCCAAAATGGGATTCCCCTCGGAGCGAGAGAAACGTCGGGTAATGAAATTAATTGGTGGGTTGTCGGAAAAGGTGGGCCTGGTCGTCTTAACTGAGACACTCGCGAGGGAAGAGAATTCGTTGGTACACTTGGCTCGTTCATCGCTCCCTTTCTCTTGTATCCCATTTGCATTGTAAAAGAGTATCCCAATAATAAAGCCGGCGATTTCAGTTAACGAAGTGCCTTCCCCCAGTCTTTCTTGTCACATGGTTGCTTTGCATTACACTTGTATTTTCGAATCTCGAGGATTGGAATGGCGAGCTGTCTTTATCATGGGTCGAGAAATTTTTGTTATTCTAATCTGTTCTTCGTATTGTTGTTTCTTTTTTTTCTTTTTTCAATTCCGACAATGCAAATATTGGATTTTCGAACAATAATATTTTCCTCTCGTTCCGCATTATTCTCTTCTTGAATTTTCACTCAACCGAAAAACCAATGAGCCTGATAAAATACGATTTCATTACATTGACCAGACATCGCTCTATTCTCTCCCCATTCTCTCCAAATGTTAATATCACTACGTACGTGTTGGTCGATATATACTCGTGCGAATAGTATGACACGGCAGTGTAGCAACGACAGGGACAAGCGTCCCACCGAGTATTTCATCGTTGAACCGGCGTCTGTACGTGACAGTATCGCCGCGCGACGTCGACTCCGACGCCGGATTCGTCGGGAACTCTCGTCCATGTCGGTCGTCCTTCTCACATCATTTGTTGGGCTCGAGTTTGATGCAACTCGCCCACAAATGTATATAGAATTTCACTTCTATTCCGCTTCAAAAGGAAAAACATCTCTTCGTCGGTAAAGTTGTCGCTTTGTCCATTGTATTGTCACTTCTCCAATAACTCTCCAAGTTTTCCACCAAGATATCCTGTCAACGATAAAACTATATGGAGCATTCTTGTTGACATATGCTGGTGTTTCCGGTACTGAAACTTTGAGGGCTGGTGGTGCACGGAAATCAGTGTATCTTTGTGCAATTCCATTCAGAATAACAGTAGTTACTAGAAGGAACAACTGCGAAATATCTGAGACCAACTTTAAGATTACAATACGTATGGTTGCCAAAAGGAAAAAGTAGATTGAAAGCGACCCCGAAACGAGTACCTTTCGTATGTAAAATTTGGAATCAACACTTGAAAATAAAATGTGCTCAGACATAATTACAAAATAATGATTTCTTAAAGACTTCAACCGAAACGTTCTGATTCTTAGGTGATTATTAAATCGATCATAACCACCACACAGACTCTTGACAGCCTGCGATGAAAAGCATCTGAACGAGAAGAATTTTCGTTTTATATTTTTAATGAATAAAATACGTAATAACAGACGAAATAAGGAAGATGATAAATCGTTGCGATATGCGGTTGAGGGAGTGTTTGCGAACGCGTGTACATCCGGCCGAATAAAGAGGAAAGGATGCAAAATAAGTAGCCAAAATTTGGTGCAACCGGACGCCGGGTTTCCTGCCGTACCAATGAAAATTTTAAATCCCGAGGGCAATCCCGCCTTATTGCATTATGTTCCCATCACGAGAACTATACACAAGTAGAGTACGAACGGACGAGATATATGTACTTATTTTGGGGCTATTTTGTGGGCCCGTGAAGCACAGAATGAACAATGCAGTCGGCAAGTGCAGACACCATGACGTCGAATCCAATTGCACGTTGCATTTTGGTGCTAGACATACTCAGTTGCAGTACCTGCTTCCCTAACGGGATAGCCCCACGTGACCATTAATCAGCCACACTGACGTTCCTGGTTCTCGTGTTTCTGTCATTGTCGGTAAAGAACGCAACGGTCTCCAATGGAGTCCCTAAGCTACGAGCTTGTGCAACACTATATCTAGCTCACAACAAAATAATACTTTGTGTATTTGATATTTATGAGACAAAGGAAACAATTGTAAACTACGTAAGACAACGACTTTACGAATAAAGTAGGCATCGACTCGATTATAGTCAGATGATCAATTACTGCGGGTATCAAAAGTTTTATTGGAATGAAAGGCTTCTAAATATTCATCGATGACATTCAACCGATTCTTTTTTCTCTGCGTATTCCGAAATGCGAATTTCGTATTAATTGGAAAATCGAAAAATATAACTGGCCAATATAACTAACCAATCAACTCTGAAAGTACTGATAAGAGAGTATAATTTAATTATGAAACGAATCCTATTGGCAGCTGCATAAATAATCCAAATGGACGCTGGCGGGTCAGTGCCAAATTCCAAATTTCACCTCGTCGGTCATTGGTCTTCGTTGTACATGGGTTTCGGCATATTCACGATCCTGTACATCATCAAATTACACCTGGACTATTAGCAGAGATTTTTATCCCTGAGCAATATAATTGTCGGCGGAAATCGTCAATGAACCTGAAATCTTTTTGCTTAGTTGAAAAGACTTAGTTGAAAGATTCCCTGCAGTCCTATTTATTCAAGGCACTCATAATTATTATGGTTTCGGTGGAAAATTCCATCGTGAAGACTGAGTCTTGGTAGATAGTTCATTTTCCAGTCTACTGAGCATTGCTGAAAAAGAAAGAAAAGGCAAAAGCAGGGAACGCAGAAAAGAGAACTGCGTGGGTAAGTAGTAGAAATGGTATGGAAGGGTTGGTCCTAACTCGATGGTTCCAAAAGAGAGGAATAGGCTTTTTCGATGCGAAATAACCTGCTTTCGACGCGCGTTTCACCCCTTGTAGAAAGTAAAAAGCTAGGAGAAGAAGAGCGAATGGAGTCGTGGTTAATTGGACAAACGATAGGTCGAAATCCCTGGAAGCTTGAAAGCTTTGGAAAGTGGTGGCAGATGGGGAAGTGGATGCTGGCACATGTACATCGCACTAGGAGTAGCCATTGGTAGGTAGCATGGAGTTGGTTAACGGGGAGTGTTCTGTCGAAAATTAGAGGGCAAAATACATACCTAACTGTGTGGGTGCACTATCGCAGAGGTTTATATAACTATACGCATTTAACGACGTTACTCAAGCCAGTAAACTGTCCGGGTCGTATCTCGTACATACGATACGACGATACGACGAGATAGGAGAAAAAAGGATGCTCGCTATGGGGTTGAAATGGGGGTACGAGCTTTTGTTCATCATAGGGCGAGGGTCTAAAAAGCAAAAGAGCAAAAAAGAATTAACGCAGGGAATATGACGTTGGCCAATATCGTAGGGGAGAGTCCTGAACGACGGACATCTCGTATAAATGGGGTCGAGTAAAAAGAATGGATGATTATATGGTCACGGAAATGTAAAATTGCACTATTCCAAAACATGATCCCTTTAAAATGAAATTAAATTGAAAAATCAATAGAGTGCGTACAAAAACATCGGAATAGTAACAAAAGAATTTAAAAACTTATAACCTACTAAGGCCTTAGGCCTCAGGCGTCTAACAAGGCCGACAGTGAAAGACGAAATGAACATTGCTCAGAAACCACGAATGAACAATAATTTCATTAACGAATAGCATCCAACTTCTTCCAACCAAACAAAAGACTTTTTTAAATCTAACTGTTGCGAATAAAAGGCAACGATTGTTTTCCGCTTAATCAATTGGAAAGTATAGCGATATAGAAATTGAATCATGTAAAGAAAAATCGATATGCGTCAATTGCGTACTCCTATTATCGGAAAATTCGCCTGTCAAACACTCCAACCTTGTTATCCACAATTTCGCAACAAACACTTCAACCAGAAACTAAATTGTCCAACGCTCCACGTCTCACCACTCCAACACGTTCGTCGTCTACCAGACATATAGATATATGTTTATATATTCTTTGTCGACACTGGCAAGCGACGACAGCGTCGTATCGAAGAAAGTCTTGAGGGTCGTGCGACGATAATAGAAGACGTGGTATCCGCGTTCATCGAACATCGGCCCACGCTCTTTTTTACGGCAAAACCATCACCCTTCTTGCCTCACGTTTCGTTTCTTCTTTCGTTACATCGCCACAGTTCTTCTACCGATAAGACTCAGCACCACTTTCTTTACGACACACGCAGCCTCGCTCTCATTTTATTTTTCGTAGCTCATCCATGCATAACTACACGCAAGATATTTCTTACGCGCATACCTACACATGAACGCACACACGTCAACTTTTGTGCGAGCAATAAAATTTCTGTTGCGTACACCACATGTAAATTACACGGAAACAATTTTTTTAAAGTGCTACAAGATAAACACCATTGCCAGTAGTCCCCTTACATTGTAGCAAAAGTTCATTGTGTCGATGCAAATCACTTCCATTTGTAATATATTATCAAACGATTGGTGGCATTGAAGAATGCTTTGTATGCCCGGAAAAATACCGACAAATATGTCACGAAAACAAACGTAGTTCGGATTTTTTTTTCAACTCATATGAAAGTTATTTGTGAATAAAAAACATAAATTATTTACTAACAATTTATATAATTCAAAAATCAAACTTTTGTTGCCGGAATTGAAATTCTTTATAAAAAAATGTGATTAATAAATGAGGATTTATAGCATTATAATAATGTTGAAGAATAACAAATTAAATTGGTAGGTAAGATTTCCTGGTTTTATAGAAGAAATAGAACAATAACAGGATGATTTTTTTTGTAAAATCCAAGTAAGTGAAAATAAAGTGGTAAAAATGCGTCCCTTTCATAACACGATGTTAACAGTCGTGACCGTGATGATAACACGGGCAGAGAACGAGTCATCATCTTCATGAAACACCGTCCCACGTTGGACGTCAAGTAGGCTTTCACGGTTTATAATTCCATCGACACTGAGTTACTACAAGCTGCATAATTATACGTAAAAATGTGGTGAGGGATAAAGAGCCCATGTCAAGCCAGATGAGAGAAACGATGAAGAATGGTGATGAGATTTTCTTTGAAAATCGCGAATGATTTAATTTATTCAGCTTCCAAAGCAACGGACTTTACAAACGAGCCTGACTGCGCGGAATTAATATTTTGAATGTCAATAATTAATATTCAAAGTTGTTACAATCGGATTTTACTTTTATTACATTCGTCTGGATTGTGTATTTTATGTTGATACGATAAAAAATTGGTATCCTTTCAAAAAAGATTATTTAGTGAATGATCGTGATAACAACATTGATCTGAAAACATCTGAAAATATTTATATTTGTTTTAAACCGTTTTATACCGTGATTGCAAATGGATATATTAAATAAATGATTATCGTAAGAATTGCTTGAAAAAAAAAAAGTTATGTGGAATACTACTGCTGTGTCAACATTAAGATGACCCTAAAGACAAAGACCGTATCGACATACAATTATAGTTGGTTCTCCTCTGGCACTCGCGATAGCTGAACAAAAAGGAACTCATTGTGCATTTATGATAAATTAGAAATTGCCGAAGAATTGAGTTATATTTAAATAATTGAGGCGCTCGTATGCGTAGAATTAAATGAAATAGTGATCCGATACTTCCCTTATTTATCGCCATGTGTCTAGATATTTCACAAGCACACTGAATAAGTAGATAGTGCGATGAAAGTCATCGTAATTTATACTACGGAGAGCGGTTTTTTTACAGTTGTACATTTCATACAAGAAGATATCGAATAATTGGTGTGAATATTAATCGGCTTTAATATTTTCATAACGTTTATATCAGCAGAATGATGATATAACGTGAAGAATCTTAAAAACACAAACTCGACTTATAACGAACTACTTCTATTTTCATTAGTAACAATAATAGATAATTATTTTTGAGAATAATAATAAATTGAATTTAACCAAGTAAAAATGCTCCATTGTAACACGAAGGTCTGTATACACAAGTGATCGTAAGTAACGAGACATGTGAGGCTTTCCATTCACGGTTGCTGCTTCTCGTACTCGCGATAAAGCCATAGAGGAGCCAAAAGAGGGAGATATTGTTTATTCACGATGAATGAGCAGCTAAGGCGAGCATTTCGTTCTTTACAAGAAAACGTCCCGAGGGTTCGTCAGGCGCCAGTTCAAAGCCGATGTTCGAGAGAAACCGAGAGTCAAACGTATGCTCAAATAACTGTGTTTCATTATACCAAGTGTAGTTGTGTATCCACACATTTACATTTACTACATGTGAGGTTTGAGAAGACCTCCCCCTCGTCTTCCCCCCCCCCCTCCCTCTCGTCCAACTCGCTAAATGCTCTTGCTACACGGACGAGAATCTTTTGCGCTTTTCGCCGATGTCACCAAGATGCTTTCCAAGAGAAATATGGAGGCAGCACCCAGTGAATAAACAGTAACAACGATGGAAAGTCCCATCGCACAGTGCGATACGCGAATGGCGTCAATGTTATTCTAGTGGCTGTAGCGATGAATAAGCTTCATTAATATCGAGGCCAAAGCGAACCGTGTGCTAAAAAGGTTGTCGCTTTGAAAGAGTAAACATGGGAATAGACAAATGTTTCTAAAACTCTAAGTTGATCTCTGACGACGGGTCGTTCGACGTACGGTCGACTTCACTGTTTTTTATTCCATCCATTTTGCCATACGAAGGATTTGACACTTCATCGCATTCTTTCAGAAGATACAGAAGTAATAGTTTTTAGTAGAAAGTCATGGGAAAATAAAAACTATTTTCAGCTATAGGGGAACCTTCCTCTCATTTATTTTCCTCTTAATGTCGTCTGTACTCAGAGCAATTTTATTTGAAAATTGAGAGAAGCTCCGAGTGGTTCACTTCCCATCAATTTCGCGGACACACAGTTACGCCGTATTTTAGTGGAAAGTTGTTGAAAAGGAGATCTAGACTTAGTACTCAACAATCTACATACATACCGCAGCGGCCTTCAACCTCCAAGATACATCGAAACATAGGATACTTAAGTGAACACTTGAGTATACGATCAAAGAGATAATAAACTGATCAACGACGATAATTTATAATCGAGGGAGTTACTCCTCGGTTGAGCAGACATAAGTAAACGTAAACCACTACATTGAGGACATCGTGAGGGCGTTCTACATCGATCTATTTCAACTTCAGAAAAAATCCCATTTCGATTAATTGATTGATAAGTATAATGGATAACGCAGTCGTCTGGTCAATGAGAAGTAAATTGGATCAACTTATTTGTGAAGCAACGGATAGTGTGTGCTGCTTTCCCTGTATATTTTTTAATTAAAACATTTATTAATGATTTATAATTTTTTTCGAATGAAAGATTACTCAGAAAATTCTTATTTCCCTCATATCACGGTATTTAAGGATACATTTTTTTGCATAATTTTCTCTCTTTTAGTGCACCTGGAAACAGTTACCCCACTTGGCTATGTTTAATTTGTTAAAAATTAAAATTGTTACAACTACTAAACGGCTTAGCTTGACCATTTCGTATTTTTCTATTCAACCTCAAAACGATTGTACAAACAATCTTTAATAATTTCATTAACCTGCCTCGTAGCATTTTGAATACATGTTCCAAACAATCTCAACCTGGTACCTTTTCATTCTGCTCTTGATAGTCATCGTTGATTTGACATTTGTATAATTATTACAGGAATATAAATGACAGTGCAGATAATGTTGTCTATATCCAACGCTTCGACATGTTCGTTGATGTAGTCATATACGCAGTATGTGTATATTATGTTATACAGTACATGTAAGCACGACAATTCGTGTATAGATGGAAAATACTAAATTCACATATGCACTTATGTATACGTTGATAGGTTATGTGCTATGTGCCTGGCTGTCGAGACACCAGAGCTCGGGCTTACGTCTTTCGCACGAAGAACTCGCGCGAATGTTGGTCTAGCTGTACAAACAGACGTGCTAGTAGGAGGCCGAGTGAAGGCGAAAAGAAAGAAAAAGGAAAAAAGCTCGAGAGAAACAGCATGTATAAAGACCCAAGGGAAACGTTGAGCAAATGCTTTCTGTGCTATAGCACGCAAGTTATATCGCCAGTGTTGATGGGTTGGGGCATAGCAAAAGAGCTCTCTCGCATCAATGACATCTTCTTCCGGCAATTGTCAATTAACGTTATACAGAAGCCTCGTCTTGCGATAATATTATTATTCCTAGTCCTTTAATTGAATATCAATGTAAAAAATTTATAAATACATATTGCCGTTCATGAGTTTTTCAACCCTGACAGTCGAATTTTTAAACGATTTATGATCAGCAGACTCAACATTTGTAAATCCGAAGCCGAAACAGCTTCGGACTGTTGGCTTGAATATGGTGTTAGTGGAAAGTCAGGCTGCTCTGGACAACTTATCGTACCGACACATGAAGTTTTCGACAAATCGGCACGTGTATGTGTTTCTTTTGAAATGTCTCTACTTTTCCTTGCCAACCTTTTGTTGTTTTATAATCGATTTGGGATCTTTATTCTGCTATAAGTATTTATTTTGAGCCTTGGAGGAATGAAAGTACGATAAATAAATAGAGTTCTCGTTCTATCTCATGCGCTGCTATTGCCGTGGTATTGCGGAGGTGTTTCGGGCCAGTTGACTCGTTCATTACGACAATGAGCCGAATCAGGCGTAGTTAGAGTCTCGAACGAGTTGCCTTTCGACATGGGGTTATGTATATACGTATGTATAAATGTAAATATAACGTATATAACATATGTACTCAGCCACAACGAAAGCATCTCGTACATTCGAATTGAACATTGCCAGAACTTCGCTCCGATATATATATACATTGCTAATATCAAGAGTAACTAACTCTTGAGTACGAACGATTGCGTGGACCCGTATATTTATTGCAAGATTTATTGCTTTTCTTCGTTTATGAGATGTTCAACGACCAAGATCGTGTACGATCTCTCGTCACTGCTTACAAGACTTATTTTCCTCATCTCTCTTGTATACGTTTGTGGTCTTTACGAATCTGCGAGAACAAGAGACCCAACAATGAAGATAGAGACAGACTAATTTTTTATTTTCATTTTTTTCTTAATACTTTGTTTTTTTTTTTGTTTTTATTCGTAGTCTCCGTAACTGTGACTCTTCAAATGATGTCAATCGAGTCGCGGCTCTCATTGTTCGGTCTAGACGTTTGGAGATCCTCGCTTTGCGAAAATATGACTCCGCATATATGTATGCTACGAACGAGAGGGGCCTGCTGAACGCGTGAACCCTTAATTGGTATCCGGTTTTATGACCGAGATGCCAACGTTCCCCAGATACCGGCCCTCGTCATGAGCATCACGCTTGAAGAAAAGAATGCAATTACGAAAATACAATCTATATATATCTTTATGTGTTTGTGTATTCTCTAATTGGATAATTTTCTTGTTTTCTTAGCCCGCGCTTTTTCGGCGATGCTTAAAAAAACATTACAAATAGAAGACGTCAAACAAACATCTCGTTCTTTATCTATTTTTTATTGCTTCGACATCTTTTTTTTAAGAATTTTTATTATCATTATTCATCTGAATCCCAGTTGCTATAAAATAATCATCAGCTTTTTGCAGACATTTGGATCATTTCACAAAGATCGTGGATCCAAGACCGTGCGATAAAAATTTGATTGAAACAGGGCTGTTGGTTCGTCGTGTCAAAATATGTAATAGCCTTGAGTTGATAAATCCATCGGTTTCAAGATTCTAGGCTCGCTTTTTGCTTGCTTCAAGTCCTGAGTTATCAGAAGACTGTGAGTCTTGTCTGTCTATCTGTCTGGAGGCGCGAGATCTCGAGAGAAACGTGGTGAGTCTGTGGCGCTGAACAGACTTGGGGAGGATCGCTGGAGGGAGGGACACACAATGAGTTCCATTGTGTTTCGATTTCCACATGCTAAATGTATATATATGTCTATAATTGTGCCATATAATACCGAACTACGATGATCTGTGCGTTATTTGTCATCGGGAGATCCTTCCCAAGTACACCATCGCACTTTATTACTTCTCTTTCTTCATTTTTATCATTCTTTATCTTTATCTCTTTCTGTAGCATTGCTTTTTCCCTTTCGGCCTCCACAATATCGTCATATTCAAAGTTCACTCACCGACTACGCTTTTCATCAGCATTCGCTTCCCCTATACCTCCTCGAGTATAGGACCCTTTCGCATTCAACGTTCGTGACCCTCCGGGGCCACATCTCTGTCGGACCTCTACACTCTGTTTCATCTAGTCTACAATATTGCAATGAAATAGCGCCGGTAAATGCATCTTTCCAAAAGTAATGAGAAAAAAAAAACAATCAAATTTGTATCCTAACCTGCGTCGTATTGGAAAATGTACGATTTGTACAATATTTTTAGAATTTATTTTTATTTTCTTTCTCTGGGGCTTAAATATTGTTTTCGATTACACTTGACCTGCTTCCTCGTCAAAATTCGTTATCGAGAAATCAAAATAAAAAGATTGACCAAACACCATCAGAAAAAAGATCCGAATACTAGTGAAATGGGCTGAAATGTCAAAAATATTTAGCTGCTGAATATTGTCACCAAGAAACTTAACATAGGGGACGTATGTTCATTTAAAAACACTTAAAAAAATCACCTTCGTTTTACTATTGTTAAAAAATGGTGGAAAAACACAAATCCATCAAATCTGGTGGTAACTTTTGAGAATACTTTTAGGTCCTCTCCGATGAGGTGTGTTTCAATCTCAACGAATAAAGTTTTGGCGACAATGGCAATTCATTTTGTCACATGAAAATTACGTCTGTGTAACGAAACCCGAGTAAATATGATTGCGGCTTCATCGAATTTTCATATGCAAATTCTTATACGTGCATATGTACGGATATCGGTTTAAAGTTTGCTGATTTGAGACACATTGAGAAAACTGGTTTTCTTCGTTCATATGATTATGTAGATTTATTATATTAATAGAATATTTGTATGCATGGATATGATTACATGTACATATATTGTGAGGACCGAGGACACATGCACGTTGAGTATGACGAGGTGCGTACGGTAAACGGTGAAACCGGGTCTTTCGTGCGATATATATTTATGGGTGCGTGTGTGTTTGTAATGGTATTCAGCATCAACATCTTGTCTGTCGCGACAAAACGAAAGACGTTTGCTGAACGTTTTCCCTCGCTCTTTTATCTCTTTTTTCCTGTGCGTGTCTCTCTCTCCCTCTCTCTCTCTCTGTCTCTTTCTTTCTCGCCATTTATTTGATGTTCAACACGTAACCGGTTTCCCGAACGGTTTCCGAAGACGACGAGTTTTCGACTAATGGAAATGCAAAGAGAAGTCTTTTCATGCGTGCATAAAATCGCATGTATCGGAAAGTGCAATAAAAGGACTTGGTTCTACCTGTCACTGTTTCTTTTTGCGGTTACCAATTCAATTTAAATACGTTCAACGATGTAGAAAAATGAGAAGAAAACAAGTTGTGCTCAATGTCATTCGGTAAACATTATAAAAATCATGGAAATTATTCGTTATCAGCAGACTGATGGAAAATTGAAATAATTTCAAGTAAAAAACTTGAAATTAATAGTAAACTACAAATCCGATAATACTACGAATATGATATCATATTAAAATATAGTTTTATTTAATGTAGATTCGTAATAATTGTAGGATGAAACGGAGAAGTGAGTCTCTAACTAAACGGGGCCATGTTAAGGTAAAACATATAGTATTAACGCATCTTGATCCACGAACGGAAAGCAAATAGATTCCTGGGCAGAGTCTATCATTACCACTAACGACTCGGCATCAACATCGTCGCGGTTGTCGTAGTCGTAACCGCTTGTCGACTGCACGTACCATTTGTGCTTGTTCCAGTTACTCAGTTTGCACTTTTGTAACTCCGCACTCTGCTATGCGGTTAGAGCTTATTACTGCTTGCGGTGACCACGGTTGTCCGATCCTTCGAACTCAATTGTGTCCCTGTATCTACTTTTATTCGTTTTTATGCCTGCTTCTTTCATTGAATGCAAATATATGAGCTAAATGGCCACTCGATTCGAAGAGATCGGTGGTCTTCGTTTTTCCTTGGCTTTTGAAGTTTTCTCGTCGTTATCCACGAAATGACAGAGGCAAAGAGAGAGGTCACTTCAGAGAGTTCATTAAAAGTTAAGCCTTCTATCAATTAAGAGTTCATTCATTTTTTTTTCCAAAACGAATGTCAGAGAAATGAATAAATTGCAAATCATTCGATTGGAATTCAGAGGTGAAACATGAAAAAAAAATAACAAGCATCTCCTTTTTTCCAATTGAAGGTTAATGCATTCTTCTTTCTGCGATTTGTAAGGATATGAAAAACAATAAAAATTCCAGGGTGCTGTTAGAGTTTCGCGACTTTTCTGCAGCACCCAATTTCCGGTCGGTTCACGGTCTACCGGATGCGTGGTCTCGCTCGTAACGCGTTTACGAGAGCAGATTGCACACTTATAAAAGGATCCCATATTCCGAGAAGAGAAAAAATAACGAAAACTCGTCTGTGTTGGAAATGGACCTCGTGGATTGTAACACAGCGTGCGTTGGTTGTAGGCGAGATAACAGATGCGAGATATCACTTCGTGCGTCCATTAAATATCGAGCGGTCAGCGAAGGACCCAGTGAAAGAAGAGAGAAGGAGGAATAAAGAATCCAAAGCGGACAGGGGAAGGAGAAGAGTGGCACGGGAGAGATACGAGTGTGTATTTCTGTTGGTGATTATTTATGAATTGGCGATAGAGTGTTCGGTCATGTGGTCAAGCCTTCTCCCCCGCCATTTTGAACGATTGTAAAAAATAGTGGATTTTATCAAGAACCGGCAACGAAAAAAGTAGGAAATAAAGTTCTAATACGTGGTGCGCCTCAAATAAAAGCAGTGACACAATATTTGAAATTTTCATCGAGTTCACTCACCGGGAGTGTGCCTCCTACATCTTTCGTGTTTATTATTCGTACCATTGCGTTCTATTTTTTCGTTTTTCATTCATGCAAACGATCGTATACGTATCCAGGATCGATAGAGTGTTAAAAAAAATGTCTATTTTTTCTTACAATTCATCAATAATATTCATCAGCTTAAAAGTATTTGTAACCAAAAAAATATCGATTGACGAATAATGCAGAAGTATCTCTTAATTAAATAGTGTCAGGTAAAGAAAATGACGTAACTAAATTTCCAAAACTTCATAAGTTTATTCCTTATTATTATTTTCCATCAAATAATTTCGTCTCTTTCCTTCGTTCCCAATTGTCTGCCCTCGTGACATCTGCCATAATACATTGAGTTGCGAACGCCGGAGATAAGTGTTGCCAGAGAGGGAGAGAGAGGGAGAGAAAGTTTGGTCATTGTGGCGGTTGCAAACGTACTGTAACTACTAACATGTCCGGGAGGCCATTGCCCTTTCCGTTTCTTGACACGACAACGATGACACTGAAGACGGCGACAACGTGGAATAAGACGATGTAATAAAGTAGTGTGCAGTCTTTTACGAATGACGGAGATAAAGAAAGAGAAAGAGATAAATGGAAATGCACAGAATGAACGAAGGCCAGGGAAGTAGAAGCTGCCGGGGATCTCGGCAGCCGGAAAATCTACACGATCTACAACCACTAGCAAACTCCCACGTGTGCTCCACATGTAGACACGGATCAGCGAAAACCTCTTCCCCACATACCACCCCACACCGTATAAATTATGCAATCACTGACTGATTATTTATTTATCGAAAAACAAGACCAGCCGAAATTGTACCACCAAGTCATTGTCTTCTCTGTCTTGAGAGTATTTTTCGTCACGAAAGATGAATACTTTGCCACTGGCATTGACGATACAGCATCGAACTTTTTTTTAAATCGTCCATGAGGCTGTCTTACTTTGTGAAATTCAATTGTTCATGGGTCTGCATTGGTTTTCAAGAACATTTTCATACCAAGCTGCATCCATTTTTTACGATTTTTATTTTCCATATCTATTTGATTTTTTTTTCACATTGGACGTTTCTACATGCGAAAAGAGTACGATCGTTCAATATGCGTATTTACGAAGTAACGATCCAATAAATCACTCTACGAGCAAACGCGTTCAAAAACGAAATAAGTGGAGAGGGATTTGCGCACGATTAGAGCTGACAGTAGAAATTCGCAAGTTATGATTTTGAAAGGCACACCCTTGATATAATTCAGGGCTATTGTACGATATATGTATAAAATGTGCTCGCGAGATAAAAGAGGAGTCACGTTCATCAAAACTTTTATTTCACTCTCACTCGCTCTCCTCTTTTTATATTCTCCGTCTCCTCCTTCTTCTCGATGTATAAAATACTGAGTGCAGCGCTCAGGAATATAACGTAGGTATGCATGCACACGAGTTCTTAGTACGAAACGTTCAAGTGCAGATTGTGTGTGGGTCATGGAGAGCGATGACTGTACGTGCAACGCCGGATCACGCAATTGAAGGGCAGGGAGGAGGGTTACCCCAGGCGGAGGACAAAAACAAGAACTCGAGGGTGTGATGAGCATGTGAGAAAAAAAGGACCATGTACAACGTGGGCAGACGAAGACTGGAGGATGATGCACATAGAAATACAGTCAATACAATAAATATTCGAAACACTGAAAATTTCGAGGAATTCCGAAGAAAGATAAGTTTGGCACGAATCTGAACTGCTAAAAGGACTGTTAAAAATGTAATCCTCAAAAAATATTACCTATTTTTTAGGGTAATAGGCAGTGTACGTCCTTTTAGGATTAGGATATTAATAATTATCTAAGTACAGGTGTAATACGTTGAAAAAACGTAAAATTTTACGTTATTAGGATGAGAAAAAGCGAGAAAAGTCTTGTGGGGTGCTCTGCTCCACGTAGATCGATCTCCAATTAGTATTGGATGTTAGCTCGCTCTGTTTTTGCTCTTATTTTCCAAAGTCTGGGATATTTAGTTGCAACTCTCAACCACGAAGACCGCCTCCACATGTTATGTATGTAGTACATTTATCCTATACGTGCAATGTCTGTGGGATAAGCGGAAAGGGTACGACGTTGAAGAGAAAGAGATCTCGAACGGATCTCATGTGCACGGAAGCAAACTAAGCGAGCTCAATAGAAATCGGTCAGATAATTGGTCGAGTTCCCGGTCCATTCCACTCGTATATATATCCGTATAAGCTCTGTACAATAAAATGAACCAACGAGGCTATTGTACTATTGGAAAGTAATGGCAGCAAAGTTCATCCATAGTTAATTGCAATTCGAGTCAATTCTTTTGGAAAATTGTTCGAAAAAATAAATGTTAGAGGAACGATATTTTCGCTCCGTATTGGTCTGACTTTGGCTTTTTAATTAAAACTTAATTTACGCATTTGCTACCATTTTATAGAACGATGAATGTCGTCGGTCTGGCAGAACAAGTGTGTCTGATTAGTAAATAGACATCGAATTACTAAATGCATATTTTACGTTTGAAAAAATCCTTAAAATGACGAAAAACTGGAACACACATGAAATTCCAAGCTAATTTGGTATCAGCTGTTGAAGGGTTGACGCGGATGAGAATAAAAGTCACGAGACGTTGACGAGGCTTCTTGCTGCCCCTGTCCCCTTGCTTCTTGGCGGGAAGTCAAGCTCGGGCGATTTTCTTTCCCACGACAGAATAAATAGCCGACTTCTCTTATGGGAGACAAGCACGGCGAAAAACTCGTCTGGGAATATGGCCACATAGTTAGTCTATATACTTGAGCAAGTTAAACGAGAAAAATATATAGAAATAAAGAAGAAGACCCTCCATCACGATTTCTGAGCTCGTTCACCCCCACACGTAACGTTGTTGTTTTTTTTTGACATTCCTTTAATTTTATTTTGTCGTATCTCGTCTGTTTTTTGAGCGTAATATGGATACATATACATTCCACGTTTCGGCAACATTTTTTTCCGAGTCAAGAGTCTCTAACCCTAAAATATTGACAATTTTTTATTTTATATATTTCTTCCTCTCTTGCCCGCACATACACAAAGAAAAAAAACGGATTCTAGACACACAAAAACGATCCAGTGATCACGAAACGACGACCAACGGCAAAGACAATCCGGACAAACGAATCAAGTGACCCACATATTAAAAGAAAAGAGAAAGAGAGCGAAAGGAGGGGGGGGGGCGTGAGAGTGGGGAATGACTTCCATTTCTCTGCTCTTTTTTCTCTTCAGTTTCTTCTTGGATGCTTTAATTTATATTTCTTTTTCTTTTTAGTAACGCACCGAATTTACTTGGCGATATCCCAGGCAAAGAAACTTCAAAACACGTGTGAAATTTTTTTGGAAATAAGTCTGTGCATGGTGATCTTCTCATGATTGTCGTACGACTGCAAAACTATGTACATTTTGTTTCCATAAAATATACGATTGATATGAGGAAGAAAAAATTCCCAAATATTCCATCTTTTTTCTCGTATTATTTCAATATTAATTAATACACGCGATTCAACCACAAGCCGAAGAGCATTTAAATAGACCATTAATAATATCAACGTGTGTACAAAATAAGAATGAGGATCAATGTCCCATATTGTATGTGATTGCAAAGAATAATCAAGCAATGCCCGTAAAGGTACACCCAGTCGACCCGCTTAAATCGTTCTTGCCACATCATCGCGCGTTCTCATTTTATTCACTCATTGAAACTTCAATTACAATATAAAGGGGATGGCCCGAGTAAGAGGCTCGCACCAAATTTGGCACAACTGCCATTAACGTCGTCGCTTATATTAACGCACTTTTGAATTGCTAAGTGAGCTTCATTTAATTTATAGGTTAAGCGCAGCGTTTTTATTTAAAATTTCGATCATACGGTCCGTTCGATCGAATACTACATTATTCGATGAATATTTGTGTGCATTTTTTATTGGAGAGTCCAAATTTGGAAAAGTAAGACAAAAATATCTGTGCCATAAAAATCGAGGTAAAGAAAGAAGGTAATTCTGTCATAAGGATTCTGATAACCTCTGACATTCGTTTTCGATAACACTGGATTATTATTTGATCCAGCATTGAAAAATCAATTTTCGTTATTTTGTTTAATACAACTCTGAAGCTCAAATAACTGACATTCTAATATAGTTTGCTGTTCGAATTCCGGTCGCATCTCTATTGAGATCAGCTTTCCTAAATGATTAAATACTCGATCGACCAAACTGGCCGTCCAAACTTTCCTTAATGGAAAAATCGATATGCATCGCGTCGAGAATGGTTAGACAATGAGAATGAGTTTATAATGATAGCAGGATGGTTCGACGTACAAATTTCCAGTCTGACACATGTCACCACAAAAGTGCACATGATGGAATGGTCGTGCCATGATCGTATTATTATCAAAATGTTGTTTCATTTGATCACTTCGAAGGTTCATTAGGATGTTAATTTGATGAGCAGACTTAACGTGAAAGAGGCTTTCACCAAATTTGTTTGTGGGATTAAGAAATCATATATTTATAGATTACATTAGGTGCGTCAACGTGATAATAAAACATAATGAAAATATGGATATGTTGTTTTTCCAGCAAGTGATTATGAAGCAAGGAAAAAGACCTCGGATGGTTATAACAGGAAAACGAGTTGAAAAAGTGACGAGTCAAGAAAAAAACATTAAATAAAGAACGGGAATAAAAAACATTTAAAAAAAAAAAAAAAAAAAAAAAAAAAAAAACAAGAGGACAATGCGTTTTAAGATGAAAGGAGAGAATAAAGAAATTCATGAAAGAGGCTGGGCTTCTTGAATGCATGCATGTATAGATCATAAAAAAGGGATACGGTAAGAGTGAAAAAATACGAGAATGTACATTAAAGCGAACGACGGCGCGCCTCAAAATGCTATGACGTGTTCGCGTTCGTTATTAGAACCACACATCGGGTCTTCTTGCTCACGCATACATTTTTATGTTACATTTTATCTCTGTTTTGGCTCCGTAAATATAGATTGAAAATTTAAAAAAAATCAATAAACAAATATTTCACGTCAGTGGTTCAATTGCTTTAAAAAAAATGTTTATGAATGATTAAACATTGAACTTGTACAAATAAAAGCCGTGATGAATGTTGACTTCCCGTTTACAGAATAAAATCTGTTAATAACATTTTGCAAAATTTACGTACAAAAAAACTCACGTTTGAAACTCAATTTTTGGCGAACAAATACACAATTCGTGAATCCAATGATTCATTTATTTATCTTGACCATAAATAAATAAATAAAAACATGTGCAAATGTTTATTATTGACGTGAAGCAAGCGAATTAAGTTACGATTGAATTTCAATTCCATTAAGCAATTATTATTATTAGATTATTACGGCCGAGTTGCCTCGCAATTCCAATGCTCGTAAAACTGCAAATTCGATAATAAGACCCACAAATAATGGTCACTTCGCGAATCATTGTATTTATTTATTGTACTGGAGAAAAAAAAATGTTGCTGCGTTTTTATCAAGCAGACTGTTGTGCGCAGCGAAAATGAAATACGTCAGATTCCATAGTGAAAATAATAATCCCGCGTTGCGGTTAATCACTGCTGATAAGATTTCTGACACATGTTCGCAAGTGTCAATATTATTAACAAAGTGAAGAGTTGATCGTGAGTGAGAAACGCCTTATTTTGATACGCTCGGGGATGTATAGCATTCTCAAATGTAAACAAAAGGATATTCTTCAGAAATCCGTAGCATGCCACTTAGAAAAAAAAAACAAAACCCTTGAAAATTCAATATAATTAACCATATGTTTATTATGTAAATTTATTGAGTGTCTGTAAAAAATATTTTTAAAGGAGTAGAAAAAAACTCATGAAGATTTGATGCAGAGCAGTGCATGTTCATCTCATAAGACGAATACGACTCTAGGTCACGATCATGAAATAAAGCTGAACTGTATAGATTGTAAGGTCTTTCCACAATTCTGGGATTGAACGTGGAAAAGATCAACCAAAAATGATAAGTATGAAGCAAGTTGACGCTTGAAAGATTTCTGAAGATAGAAGTGCTGCATTGAGATAAAATTCATGAATGCAAGGCAGGCAATTCCATTCGGAGTTAAAGTACGAGATTGCTTGGAGTTGAAGAGTCTACCATTTTGCTAGGAGTCTAGATAGACATCCGGCTTACGAGGATAACGATCAGCAACTTCCTTTTCGCTTATATGGCACACGTTCGGGTAAACAAGGTAAAAAGTATGACGACGAGAAACGAGTAGATATGAAAGTGCAAAAGCAGCTCGAAAAATAACACGGAAGGTTTGAGAAATATCAGAGATCCTAGCAAAACGCTTGAGACCCAGACGTTTCACGGGGTTCAAGGGCATTGCTGTATGTATTCATGAGTTGCTCCACTTACCAGTATAGTTCGTATACAGCTCGAGCACTCATAATGGAGGCCCTGTCGATCAAGATCGTTGATACGGTGCACGCAACCGATGCAACCCGTTCGCCGTATGACAGCCAGTCGCTATTGAACTTGACTATCCTGTTGTTCGCGAGATCATAACAACTCTACGTTTTAGCAGATACATCGGATTCATGACGTTCAATTATTAAAGAAACATCGTGCAGGAAAACAAATCCAAGTTTTATCTTCGAGAAGGCGGAAATTTCGACCTTTCGGACTTCTCCGTTCACAATTTTTCTCATAACGATGTTGCAATAAAACGGTTATGTCATATCGAGACTGATTCAACTAGAGATTATAATAATAAATCAAGTCAATTTATGAAGAGCCTCATAGAGGTTCGCTGAAAAGTATCTTGTACCCATGATCCATAATAATTGGTCATTGATTTCTGTACGAAAATAGCTTCCCAATGTAATTGAGTAATTTGAGTAATCCTGATGTAACCTATGACTTGATCTACATAATTATCGGATCATTGGCGATAAAAATATTAACGCAGACTGAAAGTCATCAATCTGCTTCCTCAAATTTGGAAAACTGGTCGTACAAGGACGTGAATCACAGGTAAAAAAATCATATCTGTTGGAAACCTCGTCATTGTCCTTTTTCAACCCCTTTCGAGGATTTCCGTCGTGATTGAACCACCCTCTGCGCTCCACCTCCCGAATTTTATCACCGGATGAAAAAAATCAAGGATCATCGTCGATCTGGGGGGGAAAAAGAGTCGTTTATAGACGTTGCCACGATACTAGCGAATGTGGGACATTGAGGAAGCTCTGTACTTTCATATTATTTCCCTATTTTATCGCAGTTTTCATCGTGTGCATAATCCAATCGGCACTTATCACGGTTCAGTATTATTCCTGTTGAACGAGAGAGCAGTTATTTTCTGTCAGCCTGTCTATCCAATGTTATTCGTGCCCCTTAAAGTTTCTATTCTTCCTTAGACATTCCATTTTTTTTCTAGATATTTAATTCCACCCTTCGCGCACTTCACGTCCACGAGATTTCGTTTCAACGCATCTTTTTGTACTAGGGTCGATTTTTCTTAACGGGATTGCCTCTTTTCAGGTTATTATGCGATTCGAGGCTTTCACTTAAGAATACTTCATCGATGACTTTCCATCCCACTCTCATATCGATGTTACAGTGCAGATGGAAATATTCACTGTCATCGGGAACAGAAAACCTTTGGGTCTCCTTTACATAAAATCGCTTAGCTCGCCCTCGTCGTCACCCCCTGAGGCGCGATAATGGGGATAAGATCGTAAGATCCCCAACTCATCCCTTACGCCCGGTTACTCCGGCTAACGACATTTGAATTCTATTAAGTCTTCTAAACAGCGCAACACGTAATCCGCTCTCCCTTTTTAAGGATACTAATCAAACTTTTTGATGAACTAAAAAAAAGTACTCTAGGTGAATTAAGTAAATTAAACATGATTTTGATCTCAGTGAAGATACGGATGAGAAGATGATTATTTCGCGTCGATCAAAAGTAAAAACATAAAAAGTAATGTTGGCATTTTTCAACAGTAATACTATTCAGCTATTCCCTCGACCTTAATCCAAACCCTTGAAAATCCACGGAGACAAAGAACGAAGCGGCGTATCTACTGAACGAAAATTTAATGAATTTTCCTATTAAAAATGCACGGAGGCAATACGCTTGAATTTCCCTGCCGCAATGATGGAGACGAGCAGTGAAGACAAAGAAAAGAATTAGCAATTCTAAGACCCTACGAGTTCTTCTTCGAAGATCGCATAACTGTATCGTGAATGGAAAGAGCGACCGATGGAAGGAAAAAAGAAAGCCAGCGAATTCGATCTTTCCCCTCCCGAAGCTTTCCGCAAGTTCGAACAAAGGAAAATCCACGCGGGAACAAAGATGCGCGGTGGTCGGCGATAAATCGTTGGCCAGGCGACGCGAAAGTTGTACCACGCGAGTACCGAAGAAAAATAAGAGGCGAGAGGGGGAAGCACCCTCTTTCGCGAACAACCCCCAGGCTTTTGTCTCGCAGTCTCCAAACTTTCTCTCTTTTCTTTTCAGGGCTCTTACACTCTTTTGTCTTCATGTGTTTGTGAGAGAGTATGTGCGCGACGTGCATAGACGGAATATCCGTGTTATCACGGGTGAAACTACCCCGGAGTGACTGGGCGTCGTTGGTAATGGCTTCTTCGGGACCAGTCGCTTCTCTTACCACGGCATCTCATTCTCCCAATCCCTTCAACAAGCTCTAAACCCCATCGGCCGTTGGTACATTGTATTTGCATATAAATATCTGTCGTGCTGTCGGAGTCGCGTTTCGCTACATCCAATGGGTCCTAAATGCGTTGTGTGCTGTACACATACATTTTCAGAGTCCTAGCTGCCAATATCTTGGCTTCTAGGCTGTTGCTTTTCGTATCGTATTTATTTGAATACTCCTAACACGAGGTTTCACGCACAGTAAGCTTTCCAGACCATGTTCAAAGGTACAAACGGCATGATATTATGCAACCTCAAATAATTATGTGATGGCTATCCAACCGAGAGATCATAACTCTCTTATATTCCAGGCCATCGAAGTTCTTTCATTGCTTCATTTTCGATGGCATTCAAATCTAAGATCAGTGCGTTTTTTTTTCTTTAGTCGATGGAACTTTGATTGGGGGCTGTCAGTGAACTGTCACTTTGAAGGAACAAATTTAACGAGGAGGAGATTGATTCGGGGCTGAGTAGCAAATAGACTTCATAAGCACATGAAATACTTCGAACAATTTAGACTCTTTTTCTCATCGAATTGTGGTTTATTTTTATGAACATGAACAAAATACGAGCAAGTGAAACATCACTAGCTTCGACTCACTCCGCTTCTTATCAGTCCATCTGATTGCTTGGAATTTATTAATAAATATATTTTATCAGCAGTCTTTTGTAAATAAAAATACGTAAGTGGATTTTCCCTTCGGCATTTGGTAGCGTAGATATTTATTTATAACTGAAAAGCAGTTGTTTCGTGACAAGCCTTTTCATAACAATGTTACAGTAATTCCCAGAGACCTGTACCTGTTTACTAACTGTTTTAGCTTACAATACAATTCCGCCCAGCTGTGTACTCGATGATTTTCAGATACGGTCTCTCAAGGTCCTTACTCAACACATGCCAAAGCTGTGAGATTATATCATTTGCGTGTACGGTACACACTTTAAAGACTATCAATTTTATCTTTTAGACACTCACACCAATTCCTGCTTCCGCTCACTATCCACGATCCTCCGCCAACTGAGTAACGCTCTTAACCGATTTCAATTGACTCGAGTCTCTTTATTTCGCGATATAATTCCCTCGTAGTTGAAAGGTTATTGATTCATATAAGCACCTTTTTCGGTTCCAATCACAAACTCGTACCGATTGATGTCAAGAACGATGAGAAAGATGCATATCATTTTACTTTCGAGTTTATTCCAATTTAAGGGTGAAAAACAGATCAGAGCATTTGGATTCTCACTTAAGGATGTAGATGAGCAGAGGCAAAGCGTTTCAATTGATAAGTAACTACCGTACAGCGAAGTCTCGTGGCAAAATACTGATGAGTCTCTCATGTATTATATGCATGAGAACTGATATTATCTGGTTACTCTAGGACTTGCAAACGAAACTCGACACTGTCCGCGACCAGATGAATAGAATGAGAACAAGGGGACGTGGCCTTTCTTGCGGTCCGTCGAGCCCAAAAGAGAGAGAAGTCACGTGTGATTGTATCACTCACAAGAGGAATCGAATATCGAATGAATATAAATGGTGGTCCAATGCAACAAAGTCAAATAATCTCTCATTGACCATTTTTGCTTTATCACTTTTAATACTTTCCGCACTCTATAATTCGTAATATTGAGAAAATACAAAAATAAAAAAATTATCGAAACGACTTTTCGACATCTATAATAATTATGTTGAGTGGCCTTTGATTCTTATAAGAAAATCAACATATACGGAATAGTTTATATAGGCTTTTGCAGATGAAAATAAGGCTCGAGAAACGTCTGTGAGAGATGATTACCTTCCACTTCGTTCCATGTACGTCTTTCGTTTTCTCATTACTTATTCGCTTACATAAGGTACACATAGACATACTCTCGCACCCATCTTACTATATAAAGTCAACCGCCTTCGAGGCGGTCGTTGACTTGTCCTCTATACTGCCACATGCCACGATAGAATTTTTTTTTTTTCTTTCCTATCGTACAGGTGCATCCACCTCGATCGGCTACTTGCGCAAGGTGTAAAAATATTTGTTACGCGTTAAAGAAAAAGGTATGTTTCGCAGTCGTGTCAATATTTTTTTACGTACTTACTGTTGGCCTCAAAATCGATATTGTCCGAGAAAACTGTCGTGGTGCATGGTCTTACCTGAAACAAATAAAAGAAAATCTTTTTAACATTCTTTTTCTCATTACAAAATATTTTTTATTCGTATTTAATGATTTTTTCTTCTGATTTATTGGTATTTAGTTGGTTGTGAATGTTCTTTTTGCAATTTTTATTTGAGCTGCCTGTAAATCATAGAATGTCTCAATATAAATAGCCAGCGAATTGTTAAACTCGTTTTTGAAAACGTCACTATTGAACTTAAGGTATTTTTATCGGTCGTCGTGCTATTAACACGGCTCTATAACTATTTTGCGATATTTTACAGAAATCTTTGTTTGCACACAGCTCTCAAGCCTATCTCGAGTATTAAGGAGCAAGGCTGGATGTCTGCTTTATCTGCACAACCATGCAGAAAAAGTACATAGTCGTCAAAGATTGTCTTGAACACGCCACCACTATGTCGCTGTCCCTGCAACCTCTTTTCCTTCTTTTTTTTTTTATTATACCTCTCGGACCTCCTTCTCGTCAAGGCTCGCCCGCGTGTTCGAGTAATTACCACTTGAGCTACAACAAATCGAGGGAACTTTGGATTCTGACGTCGGAAACAAACGTTCATTCTAATCCGGTGCTCGATTGTACTTGCGAAGATATCATCGCAGTTAATCGTGCATTTCCATTGAATGGTCGGCACGTCCCATTATCAATCAAATTCGAAACTTCGTATCTAAGGAGTATGGGAATTAAAAATAAAATCGTAAGCCCAATTAAGCATGTTCTATGAAAACCCACAATGAATCCCTTTTCTCACCAGCGGGAATTTGAAAATATTTGAAGCATGTCGTAAGAAGAGTAAGGGGATAAAAATGGGCAATTGACAATCCAATTCAACAATATCTGATGACACTCAGAAGATAATGAAGACGGAGGTGAAAGAAAAAAAGATTTTATAACGAAATCAAGTAATTCAGAACCTGAAGGAAGCGTCTACTAAAAAAAAAGATGAGGGTTCGAGAGTGGGGCAAAGCGAAAGAGAGGAGGAAAGAGGATGAGCGGCGAAAAACTGGCTGTGATGTGACAATGATGTCACGCTATCAGACATCCCTGTTACATGCCACTTTAGACCCGAGTTACTCGTGAGAGTCCTCGCACTTGTTTAAGACTATAGCCATAAGTGTATGCACCATCGATCTACGGTGTGCTATATTCTGGTATAGACAGCAACTTATCGAAAAGGCGTCATCGGTAAAACGTTTACCCATGTAAGACATTTTTCCAAGTAAGACGTCGAGGAGATGAAATTCAATAAAAAAACAAGCATCATTCTCATCGTTCCGCATATTTACAACGTTGCGTTGATGCCAATTAAATGTTACTTCGATAAACTAATTAAAAAATGTTTAATAAGTCGACATTTAATTGGCGATATTACCAAATTGAGATTAGTCGGCTTCCAAAGAACGATATTCCCGGAGAAATACGAGTCATTCGTTACACTTGATTCTCTACTTTTCTGTCTGAGACGAAAGAATCGATGGAAAACAAAAAAAAAATGGAAAAACTGGAGAAACAAGTGAGAAACTAGATCTGGAACAAGTGTGGACGCACGTTCAGGATATGATACAGATGTTGAAGCCCGTGCGGTGCAAAGCCTGAGAAGAGAAACGCGTACGACGAGACATTCAGACGAGAGTCACTGTGGCGTCCTAATTTTTTTTAATTTTTTGGCTTAATTCTTTTTCCATTAGGAGTCTCAAACCGGTGTATGTGCTATAAAACCGCGACGAGATCTGGTGCAGTCCATCGGAAATACGAATCTGCCACTTCAATCGGCTTTCAGAAGCGCGTATATATCTTGATCGAAAAATATTGCGAGTGTTTCAAAACAACCGATAAAATGCGATGGCAACGTAAAATAAGTAATTTCTCGATCGTCCAAAAAATCAATAAAACGACGATACATCGAATCGAGTATTTCTCAATCGGCCACGCGAATTGATAAAAAAAATCATCATCAATTGAAGTGTGGACAACAAACAGTCTTTTGATGTCCAGTTCCAAATTTCTTTCAGTTTCTTTATGTTTTATACAAATTTAAATTTTCATTAAATATCTTCATTTGTTACTGAATAAAAACGTTACTAAAAACGATAAATTCTTCATTTGAAGAATCCCACTACATCTTATCCCCGCACAATGTAAGCGTCCTTGACGATCGAACAATTTCGAGTGTTCGTTCGAAAAAAAAAGTGGCTTCCATTAGCAGATGCCACAACACGTGATGAGTTAAAGCGAAAAATTTCATGCCAATAGAGAAAAAGTGTGATCTTTTTTATCTGTTGAACATATACATGTCCATATGCGTGAACACACACACACACACACACACACGTACATACACACACATAGGAAAAGTAAAGGTAGAGGAGATCGGGAGGAGAGCGAACTAGAGCAAATCACGTAGAGAGGAAAAAAGTAATACGTGTATTCTCCAGGCATACAAGGAGACGACAGTTTCCGTCTATCTGTCTGTTTCTTGTCTGAGAGTGCGAGTTCACACGCTCTCGGCAGATTTTGCTTCTGAAGTCAGGACAAAGGGATTCGGTGTCCCCTCCCATTTTCTCTGGTAGCTTAGCTCTCGTTGGAAAGCCCTTGCGGATTTTGACGTCATATATATAAAGGATCATAGTGACAAGCACTGTAACACTAATATACTGAACATGTATTTATATGTATACACTTCTTGACGTGTGTGTGTGTGTGTGTGTATGTTATATATTACAACCGAAAGTGTATACACACTCATAGGGTATCAGGGAGAAGCGTTGACACCAGTAACAGTGCATTGACACGCGTGTCAAACAAATTCGTTCCGCGTTGTCACCATTTTTTTTTTTCCATTCTACTTGTAGACCTTTACACATATCCCCAATTGTGGTTGCAAAATACTCCACTTCAAGGTGATTTCAAACTTCCAAGCATCAGCGAGAAAGAAATGAGTAAAAAAAATATCAATGAACGATATTGTATTTACGTATAAATTCAAGGATGCATATAACTTTTGGAAATGTATCGTTCAATTGAAGTTTTAGCTTTAGTGTTTGAATACGGGCGTGAAAAACGCATCGATGAATAAATAATAAATAACACGTGCCGTCATGGAACCTGTGTAACTTTTTGTGTAAGGATTGTCTTTCGAAAAAATTGATTACGTTTCAAAGCAATTTATGTGCATATGCGTTTAAACGTCGACTGCGGTACTGAAAATGTAAAAATGTATCCCGGAGAAATTTTTGTGAAACTGTACAGGTTACGAAACGAGAAAACAGAAGGCAATGTCGTTGTAAACTTTTCGATTAAGTTTAACGGCTGGCTATCGAACCAAGCGCGATCGAGGATACGTAGACAAAAACGAATTCAGGCACTTTCATTGAGTCACTTTACTGCTGGGATTGATCGGAGTACCATTCTTATTGCGCTATTTTCTATATTTAGGGGTAAGCATCTTTTTTCAAGCCTGAGTTTCATTTAAAGTAATGTTTATTTAGTAAATTTTCGTGAATTTATTTATTCAATTACGCGCCTTTTGTCAGATTTTTTTTTTAAACAAAGTAAAGAATTTGTTTAGGACAAAAATGTGCAATAACAACAAGAAGACATGAATAAAAAGAGCCGAAACGGTTTTCTTTCAACGTTGATGATTCTCTCGGACTTCCGGTCGACCGTGCGGGCTTCTTCTCATTGCGCCAAAAGAGTATGAATATAGATATTGATATGACTTCTTCCGGGCTGTGAAGGTTTCGTGAGCCCTTCGCTGATTTTGCATCATCACATTGAGCGAAATCCACCCTCCTTCGTCGTGCAAGTTCAAAAGCGCTTCCATAGACACAACTCACATACACGCACGTGCTAAAATTGACGTACACGACGTTTCCGCCAGGGGCGGAAGTGCCGAAGATGAAAAAAAAAAAATAGAAGAAAGGGTTCGCAGCTCCCACGAGGGCAGAAATTTATGTAAGAGGGAAAAGGAAGAAGGATATTTCTGTCGTTCTCTCACTTTTACGAATCTTGAAAAGCAGCTGCTAGGCATTTCTCCTCGTCATGGAGACACATTCCTATTTATACATATATGAAGAGAAGAGATACATTCTTATGTGTATAACGTACTCTACAGACAGATTTCTACGAAAATTCACACATTACACGACCCTGTAATTCATGAGTCAATGTGCAAATAAATTTGGATTAACGAAGGAAACTAGACATTTTTTCTCCATTCTACAATCTTCGCAGTTTTTTTTTCTACCAGTATATTTCGTTAGAGATATTGCATATCGTAACATTTGCAACGTTTTGCATGGTTAGGTAAATTATTTTGATTGTTATTTTTTGTTAGCTCATCTCATCACTTTGACCAAACTTTTCCCCCACTTTGCTAAGTTGCCTGTTCCTCGGAGAGTCCGCAAGCCGCTCCATTCTCATGAACTATAATGATATGATTTTCAAACAATATTTTTTAAATCGCATAGCGAAAATCCGATTGACGACTTGAAAAAAAAAGAAAACCAAAAAGAAAAATTGTAGAGTCGCCAACAAAAATGCCACAGGCAAGTTTTCTTCTACGATACTTAAAAATGTTTTTGTTCCACTCCTCCTTCTTCACTGTTATGAAAGATAATCTGCGGGCCTTAAGGAGGTTGAAAGAGCGAAGAGACGGTGAAAATAGTGAAAAAGAATAGAGGGTAGGTCACGACGTTTCGCGATGGAGAACGTATACCTGTAGCGTGAGAAAAGATAAAAAATTGTAAGAACGAAGGTATTTTATTTGAAAAACGAAGAAGATACCGCACCTTGCATGCTCTTTACCATCTTTTTTTCGTCCACGTTTTCCCACTTTCCCATCCTTTCTTATATACTTTTTTTTCCTCATTTTTCTCTGCTTGCTCTATCGTAACTTCTCTTTTCCACTCTGCAGAGCGACGAGAGTGAAGCCGGAGGGCCATAAGCAACCCCCGACTCCCTTAACCGTCTGTCTCCTAGTGCACGGATTTAAGAGGGAAAACATTTCTTGAAGAGAAACGGGGGAGAATCTCCTCGCGCGTCTTCAGCCTCTTCTGACATTGCGAGAACCGAAGGAGACCTCGGGGGTCTCAGGGAGAAGTCCGAAGAGCTCCGAAGAAACGAGATCCTGAGGCATATTAGGAGAATAGAAATCGAGAGAGAAAACGTGAGAGAAAAGGATGCTGGAAAGGCACGAAACGCGTGATGCAGTCGAGCGAAAAATCACGAGAGCAGTATCGACTGTTATTCCTGATTTTGGGAGAGCTTCCCTTGTCGTCGGCGACATTTCTTCTCATTGTCTTTTATCCTTTCGAGATCTTTCATTTCCCACAAAAGCCAATAACCATTCAAAGCAAAACTCACCAATTCTTTACCGACACCATCAATTTTGTGACTAATGAACAAAATAATAATAAATATAGTAATCATCAGTATCTGGTTTAATAAAAGTTTTAAGCCCTACAGTACTTTATGGCGCATGTGTAGAGTTTTTCAATATTTGACAATCAGACCAACGGTCGATGTGAAAACGAGAAAACACTCGAACATAAATGTCTCTGTTGATTGTGTGTTCAAGGTTGAAGAAAGCCTGTTGGGATTCTGTGACAACCGGAAATTGTATCGAAAGAAATAGGGAATAGTACGTGTCTTTGCCCCTCTCGAGGTATACGGTTCTTTGGTCATTGAATTCTTACATAACCAAGGGATTCCTCATTTTATTCTCGCACGAACAATTCAGACAAATCCAACAAAAAAAGTAAGACCTTACCTCAACGTGTACCTACATTTATTTGCAGGTCAATGTGAGTGTCTATTCATATGCACATACATTAACCTCCATACATACATAAAGTATGGGCCTATGGACATTCAGATACGAGCTGACGATGAAAAAAGGTCAGAGAAAGAAAATGAATATATCGAAAAATTCCGCTGTACGCTCTCCATGTGTATATTTCTGTAATAAAATCCATGGTCCATTTTTTCCCTTCTCTGGACAAAAAAAAAAACAGATAGAAACCGACGCTGATTGAATTTTAAATCATGTAAAAAAAAGGTTATTTGAGAGACCGTTCTCGTAACAATAAATACTTGATAAGAGAGACCAGAAGTCTCGTATTTATTTTGGCGTTTGGTAAAATAAATTTTGAAATAGCTATTTCCACGTTTCAGTCAAAATATTATAGTTATCGATTAAACTGTTTTATCGGAATCACACATTCAATAATTGTGAATTTAGTACCCCAAAACACTACAAATCAATCATCCAGTCATTTTTGAAATGAATTACATGCAAACCTGAAAAAATGAACATCTCGGAATGAATAGACTAGAAATTAAGATCTCGGAATAGAAGGAAAAATAGAAGAGGAATCAAGGCGTAGACGATAAAATTAGGGACCTTTTATTTGTTCGAGAAGCGATCGTTTTACGTCGATCACTATTTGGACCTTTTGGAACTTGGATCATTCACTGCCTCGCTTAGTCTGCATTGTGAAACTAACCTTGAACTCACAAAGAAGTTGGCACACAGGCTCGCACATATAGAGAGTTTTTTTGAACATCTCGGAAAGTTGTCCGAAAAACTTTTCGATTAATCGAATTGTTGGACGATGATACACACGATACAACGAGTAAGAAATGGTGTAAGAGAGGAGTCGTGGGATGCCTGCTAGCGTTTATCTCAGCCCTGTTCTTCCTTTAATGCTCCCCATGTTTCCCGGATCGTCGTCGAGACGCTCATAAGTTTTTCCCCTTTTACGGAGTCCCATCGGTTTCACCAACAGAACGATTCGTTTCCTTTTTCTCTTTCTTCTCTACTTTATACCATCAGCAAACGTAGATACTTTTCTATATGTATACAAAGAGAGATAGAAACACATACTTACACTCAGAAAAAAAGTACAAACATTTGATATTGCATCAACCGTCCAAGAGTGTTCCACTGGGACTAAAACTGTCAAAAGAAAACCCATCAACCCCTTGGAGCAATGGAAAAAGGATAAGAGATAAAGGAACGTGCAGAAGGGCTGGATTATGACCGATGAAATGCTCTGACCGTATTAAGATGTCTATTGGCTTTGAAGGCACCTGGTGTTCCTGCGACCTTCATGGATGCTCTTGTAACAGGATACCAAATTTAAGGGGTATAAATTACATCAATAAAGAAGTATTCGCGAGATGGAAACAGAGAGAGAAAGGAAGAGAAAACTCCGACTAAAATTCGTGTTTCCATTCAATTTTTGTAATGGTAATTCCTTTCCCTTTATTTTTCGCCTAGCAGATTGTCATCATTTTGAGTTTATTTCCCGGTTTGAAGAAATGAATTGCTACTTATTCTTATTTTCTTACTTTGAACGATAAAAAAAAAGAAAAAATGATACCGAACGCAGTATCTGCAGTTGAAGTGTTTTTCAGTCTTTTAAAAAGGCTTTTTTCTAAAACTGGCCGATTGAATAATCAATTATCAAGATACAGAGGGTGGAAAGTCTGGTCGACGGAGCCCATAATGGATTGAATGATTGTGAGAACCGGCAATACATTATTATTGGCAGACATATATGTAAAAAAAAAAAAAAAACCGTTGGTTACATGACTTTACCGAATAAGGCTGAATTCTACAGTGAGATAAATTGATGCTGTACGAATATATACGTACATATTTGAGTGGACTTGTATTAATATATTTATCTCTTGTCCGATGAAAATCTCTTTGGGTGAATCGCTGAGTTAGTTTCAAGATGGAATTTTCCACAGTTGTGTGCCTTCTACACGCTCGAGGACATTGGCCCGTTGAGGAGGAAAAGAGACGCGACATATTGGAAAGACGGGTTCAAGTTGTCGACCGATAGAAAGAGGCGAGATCGATTGCCTTGGGCTTGCAAAAAGATGTGAAAGTGCCCGATACAAAAACTGAAGAGTGTTTTTTAAGACCGTGTAGACATAAAAAAAAATATTGGTTCAACTATAAATGACTGAAGATATTTTTTTAACAGAGTCTACCGTTATGGGTGCAGTGGCTTAATTCTTGGTTCGTTTTTTTCGATGTTTTCATAAGCGAAAAGAAATAGTGGAGAAAATTAATGAACAGATTTGACGTTTATTGCAATGGCATCGAATAAAAAACACCCGATGGCCGATCGTTGCTAAAACAGTCTCAATTTTTATGCAATGGTTCGAGACCCGACTGACGTTCATGCATCGAAAATTTGATGGCTGTGGAGAATCGTTGGCATTTTTATTTGATCATCCACTTAAATCTTCACACTAAATTCCGGTATGAAATTTCCATTGGTGTCGTTTCAATTTTATTGAGCCATCAAGATTTAATTAATTCGGCGTTACTCGATCGTACTTTTCTCACTAGAGTTGATTGGCAGTCCGGTACGTTCATCGTATCGTTGCATTTATAGAAATTTATCCCTACATACTTTGATGGCGATAGAGATAAATATTTATAAATATATTTCTTTAATATGGGGCTGATATGAACAATCGAGGACGCAAGATACCGTAGACTCCGATTGAATTTGTATAATCCGATTGACTTTGTTGACACACTTTTGCACTCGCACGTTGGGACATTTAACGCATTTTTAAATGTCACATCGACATGCCTCCATTTATCATATTTCCAAAAAAACGAATTATAATTGTTTCCACTGGCCATAAAACCGCATAAAGAATTACAGAAACAATTGTTGCTTACGCAAAGAAAAAATGTACACAACTTTATCGAATCAGAGCGAAAGAAAATCAATTCCAAAATCCCGAATTCTCCAAAAACTTTTAAAAATTTCTTCTCAATTGATTAGTTACGTATGAGCGAATAATCACTGTCCCATTTATCGCGAATTTATGTAGATCGTGTCTTTCATTTTCACCTTTCAAAATTAAAGAGTTAGTATATTTCATTTTCAATTGATCAATAATTAGAAAAGGAAGAAATCAGTTCCTCTATGAAAAGCTCGATGAAAATGAGAGTATTTCGTTGGCGCGAATACTCAATTTTGAATGTCAATGTGGTTTCGAGCGACGATCTTATTTTGTGGAATTTTATTTGTACCCAGCTTATTTAGACGTCACTTTCTGAATAGGGTGAATTTTTTTTTTCCAGAAGATGATTCTATTCGTCCTTACAATAGATAATCATGGAGGGAGTCGAGGAGAATTTTTGTGATTTGATTACAAAGCATCCTGGTTGATTACTTAGAAACATATACAATACTATTAATCCAAGAGTGGGTGTTCATCCATTGAACACAAGAGTGACAGTGAGGCCAAGGGTCATCAAAAATATGGAACGTGTATGAACGATTTTCCATTGACGAATTGGTTGCCGTATAGGGATTCGTGACATAATCCCATGACAATCGATGACGTGAGCCGATCAGAAAATGTCCTTTGTGTAGTGGATCTAGTTCTCTGTGCATAGAGAAAACATGAAGAGGGTTGTAAAAATATGTACCGGTCGTATTTAGAAATGAAAAAAAGGTCTGAACCGGCAATTGCAATAGGGCAAGCAACCCTCGAGGGTTCGAATAGAAAAATGGAGAGGGAAAAGCAGCGCGTGGCCCATTGTCCAATTTGACGGACAGACCCCCTCTCATCTCTTGAATTTTCTGGCTAGTCTACAACGTTTTCTGCACAGCTGCCATTCGCCATGTGTGAGAGAAAGAAGAAGGCAGAAAAAAAACACAGAGAAGAAACAAAGTCTCCTTAATCCCATACCGAAAAACCCCCGGGGACAGTAGCCACACGCGCTTCGTGTGCTCGCCTTGTTCACCGGATGAAAACCACCTTAGGAAAAACGATTTTCCTTTCCTATTAACTGGTCGACCGAGCGTGTATATACTTTTCAAAAGAAAGAACACACGCATGTCGGACTCGCGCGTGACTAGCTTGTGTATTTTTTTCTGTATATGTGTGCATGCGTATATACACGCCCATTGATCGAAATTAGCCGGATTTTCACGCTGTTCCAAGAGGACAAAAAGTAAAGCCGAATGTTATTGTCGAAAAAAAATGAGAACAAAGCAATTTTCACGATATTCTTTTCTAAAAAGAACACTTATACTTCCATGTGCAGATTTTACCATGAGAAAATGCACAAAATCGATTTTAGAAATGAAAAATAATCTAGATCAGGATTATAATACAATTGCTCTTGGAAAATCGAATTGAAATGATAATAATTTGCGCATAAATTGAGTCTTGAGTATTCTAAGAAAAATACTGCAATGACTATGGAAAAGTCTGTTCGTTACAATTTCTCGAGATATATTTCATCTTTAATCGAAATCACAAGAATAATCATCGATTTGAAAATAGTAATTTCTAAAAGATAGAGAATTGATTAAAAAATCGATGAATTACATTAAGGTCCTTTCAAGAGAAAGTGAAATATTCTATGAGACTATCCTTTACGGCCTCTTTCGTCGCCTATTATAATGCATTTAACATATTTTCATGAACTAATCGTCACGTAAAGAAAATCTAATAACTCGATGCCACATATTGTAATCATGAAGGTTTTCCAGCACAGACTTTCATGCCTCTTTAAATCCCACATTGTCGCTCTCGTTCCCTCTGCTCTTTCTGTCGATCTTTCTCTCTTTCAAGTTGTGAACAAAGGGCAACTTATATGGTCTCAAGGGAAACATGAATGCAAGTCTTTATCTAGAAAAAACGATCGTTACATAGGGTTCCAAAAGCATAAAAATTATACAGGGACGAAGGGTGACGAAGAACGACGAAAATTACAATGGAGTGAGAAAAAAAATGTGGCCTTGTTTGCACCGGTGGTCTTTAATCGTCTATAGAGAAGAGCGTTCCCAAAAATTCCATCTCCATGCATGTCACAAATGTAGAAAAGTATCTGATCTTATTCGCAGATAGAATAGCTTCTGAACACGTGTCAGTTTGCACAAAATTGCATCAAAGATTATTATCAGCTGTTGGTTAGTGCGAGAGCAAAGAGATGCTTACTTAGGGTCCGTTTCGATTTGGAACGTGTGTTATACGAAGTGAGCGAAAAGATCTCGAGAGAGGAAGAGCAGATTGCAAATGAATGTGTGTGCGTGCGAAAGCAAAAAATGAAAACAAGGGAAAAAAGAGCAACAAAGTGGCAGAGGAAGAATTAAGGCGATGGCGTTAACCACCCTCCTGCCGGAAACCATCCAGGATCCCTTTTGCTTCACGAATGACCACGATTTTTTCCCTCCGTTACCCCGCACTCTTATTCTCCCTATCTCTTTAACAACCTGTCGATAGATTTACACAAAGAGCCTACTCTCGTTCCATATGTAACCACCGAATTCAGGGGAAGGGGGTTGAGTTGACGTTTTTTTTTCCTTTCGCCCCCTCGATTCAGCAAGTCTCATTTTTCTTTCTGTCTTTATCTCTATGTGATCCCTCTCGACCGCGAAATCGTGTCACATTCGTAAGCAATCAAGCAACAGGATAGTTTCCGGAATCGTAGGAGAATCAGGACCAAAGCAGGGGGCACTTTTCAAGCCCTCACGCGGGACACTTCTACCCTTGAGCAGACATGTCTTCACACATACGTGTATTTGAATAAAGGGCTCAACACATCAATAGAATGACCCGATCCGACCGAGCCTTCTCGTCAAATCAAATACATCGTTCGACATTAGCAGCTGTCGAACCTGATCAAGATCTCGTGCCGCATTATACTTTTTTTTATATATATATATGCTTTCAACTATATCGGTAATGTTACACTCAAAGATCACGTTCTATGATTAGGCTGATAACGAAAGATTGACGTGAAAATGAGAAAGGTCGCTCAACAGTAACTCTGTGATAGCATCGGAATAACGCTATTTCCATCCCCTTTAAAATAATTTCGTATACGGTCGGAACAGAACAAGGCTTCGAAAGACTATGTGTATGCGAAATCATCGAAAATTACTCAGCACAGATAGAACGTATGTAAGTTTACAAATTTTAGTGAATAAATTTGCCACTGACTGAGCTCTGATAAATTTTCACGATATTCACATTAAAGTTTGGTCAATATTTTGATAATTGTGCAGGCTAACTATTTCTGACCATTATTATAGTGATTATATCATTCTTTTTTCGCATTGAAATAATATGTTTATTTTCAATAAACTGTTGAAGTAGATGCTCAAATGAAATAAAGTCTGAATGTACACAAGTTCAAAGAAACTAAAGTAAACGATCATAAAAGTGGTTAAAACGTTTCTGTGATTAACTCGAAAAGGCATCGACGAGGAACGGATGCTGCGTGTGTTTTCTGGAGTCATGAAGTTTCTACACACAATAAGCAACGGAAATAAATGCGGTTAATTAGATCTAAAATCCGTGTATGGACCGAGTGTGGTATGAGATTCTTGGACGTCTTAAATCAGGAGTTTCTAGTTTTATGAAGTAATTCTTTGCGATTAAGTGTAGAAAAAATTATGCAGAATGTTCCGTACGAATCGATAAATTGTTCCAGTAAAACAGACCAAATACTTTTTGAAGGGAGAATTTCAAACCTGAACATCAGAAAATTAATTAGAAACCTTTAAGTGAATTTTTTGAATTTCGAGTTGATGGAATATAATTAAAGGCAAAAAACCTTTGGAAAGAATCGATAATCAATGACAAATGACGCAGTTGTGTGGAATGGTAGAAACAAGTCATATTTTGTGAACGCCTATCACGCCACCTAGTTGATAAAAATCAAAATAGTGCTGAAAGGCACCAGACCAACCAGCACAATGAGAGACATTGCGGTCGATTTATTTATTAAACTTTTAATATCTATGTAACGTCACGTGCGATCTGGTTATTGCAGAATTTATCGAAAAAGCTTCAGGTGGACCTTTGCTACGTGTTGATAAGCGTCATTAAAAATCGCACGTCAGCCTCTAGACATTGAATAAGCAAGAAAAAAAAAATCCATGAACATTACTATTATCACTTGCTGTTATCTCGTCGGTCATAAAGTCGTTCAGAATGATCTAAAAGTGCTAACAATAAACATGTGGTTGCAGTAACTTTGTCTTTGAAGATCTGCACTGGCTGTAATGCGCACTAAAATCCGTGTAAACACGCCAAGAAGTTGAGAAATATTCTACAATGAAAAATATACATTCACAATTTCAAATAATTGTATTTTGCCCCTTGAAATTACGGAATGGAGGGAAAGTTCCCTATAAAATCGCATTGTCAATTTTCCATCACTTGAAAATCACGTAATTACAGAAACAAAGTTTCCAGTGAGACTTAATGAAAGCTTCATAAAATCTTTCGATGCATTTGCATAATAACATTATACATGTATAACACTAAGGGTGTGGCGGAGTGGGTAAAAGAAACGATTCAGTACGCCTCGCACTGCAATCAGCGATGAATTGTGCAATAAATACTATAAATATATATTGTAAATGTTGAATACGCTATGAATATGTAAATATTTATGTTGCTACAGATCGCCACATGTATACTCGCCGCGCAGCCACAATCGCCGGGGTCTCTTTTGTACGGTTACAAACAACTTATATAATAACGTATATTTATCTTCAGTGTAGATAGATTGAGCTGCTCGGCATAGGTTTATGGGACTTTCTGTATTTAAGTAAAGTTCTTAGAAATCGAAATTTCATTTTGAATAATAATTGAATCGTTCATCAACATTATGACTGATGAATTCATTCAGACGTCATATTCAATCAACAAAAGATTTCATTAGATTTATCAACGTTTGAGCTGCTTCACTACGAATCGACGTCAAGTATTAATATAAAGAAAGACGCTCTCAGTGGCACTGTACTCTAATTTTTTTTTTCAATTCTCAGTGAGAAACTGGTTACGTAAGCGAAAATCCGGTGGCAGTTCATTTATAAAATGTTATTTTTTTCTTCCTATTGGTCCTTTTGAGGCGTGAAAGTCCAACATTTTGGAAAATTCTGTATGTTAGATTTTATAATGACATAATATAGTGTTAATATAAAAAAATAAGAGCCTTTGGTATTGTGACGCAATAATAATGGGTGATTAAAAACGATTACTTGATAATAGAAAAAACTGATGGCAGTGCATGATATTAATTCTTCAAGCTGATAAAACTATCTACGTTTGACATGAACTAGTGCGTCATCGTATAAAACGTTGAGGCAAAAGTAATTGTGACTGGCAGCACGTTCCTCCGTTCTTGACGTATACATTTTACATTTCTCATATATATGTAATATTATAGCTCTATCGAGCCAGCTATGCATTTACGTAATATAATGCTTTGAAACTTCCTGCGCCACAGATCCTGACCTACACGACGTAGTTTTTCATAGACCAGGTTTCATCGCATCACGTTCCTTCTCTCTGTATCGGCGTGTTTCATTGTGTAAGAACTCCGACACGTTCAAACACTCAGGAACGACGTAAAACAACGAGAGAGAGAGAGGGGGGGGGAGGGGAGAGAGAGAAAGAGAGAGAGAGGGAGCGATATCGTTCGAGCAAACACCTACACAAGTTCTAAAATTGCGATGCTGCAGCCAGTTCTCGCTTGGTGCGTCTAATATGCGAGTCATCGTCATCACGACAAGTCATGAGAAATCGAATGAGAAAATATCTGTCAACTGCTGCACCTAGAGCCTTATATTTCACTTTATGTGACGATCGAAACCAAATAATTATCAGCTTTCTCTTAATTCATTAGTTTAACCATTTTTCTAAAACTGTATATCTTAAAATTCTTGAACACCAATGTCATTCGATAATCTTTATTATGAATGAAAATTTCCATCGAAAAAATAATCAATAATTAACGAATTAACCGCTTAATACAATGTGCTCCAAGCATTTTATTTATCTTCCAGCTCTCGAGAAATCAATGTTCGATCTGAAAAACGAAAAAAATTGGATAATTTCTTAGGTGACCCGATTTACCCTAAAGCACATTCACAACGAAACTACTGGCACGGAAGAGGTCACTCTCACAAGCTCGGTTTTCTAGCTACCAGTCGATGGCCTATACATACGCATACCTCGCTATAAGTGCACTAGACAAACACACACACACACACACACACCCACACGTATTTATATTTAATCTCATCACGTGACATAGCAAAGCACGTCATGGCACAGAATAGATGCACTTTAGTATTAGAGTGCATAAGAGAATTAGTTCGTAGTGGTACGCCACGACTAACACTGACCTAGGATGATATTGCACCACTTGATTGCTGACCCTGACGTTTACGTAGACGTTCGCTGATTACAATATGCTTTTTGTTGTACATTCATATACCAAGTGCCAGACGATGCGATGCAATTGACAAATTTTCTACATTAAACTTTGAATTCAATTATTTGAAATGGAAATTTTCGTAATACATGAATAATTTACACTGAATTATAGACAAAGTCGTACATTACGTTATCGTGTCTGCATTTATTGTTTTTTTTTTTTTTTTCCAAGTGTGTTTTTTTTCTGCTCGATAAAAACACTTCGAGGCTAATTTGTCAGCTACTGCGGAGCGTGACCTAAATAATTGTTTGTGTTTTCTAAAAGTTGGAGGTAAATGAAATTAAATTACTCTCTCTCCCTCTTAAAATAATGGGGTGGGATGGGGGAATATCGATATGGGGATAAAAATTTAGGAATTCGATCAACACTAGCAGGTTATGTATTTCGTATTTCTTCTTGGAAAGCATTATAACGGTTTATTTATATAATGTTTATGTATGCAAATGAAAAATCAATCTCTATAAACATGAGGCTAGAGCCAGCAATCTTGAAACTTTCGTGAAGCATCGTCTAGCGTAGGAGGAATTCTAATTCCGTACTTCTAACGTCTCGCTTGTCCTCTTCCTTCCTCTCTGCTCTTACTCTCATTTTCTATGTCTCCACACACTCTCTCATCGCTCCAAGTATTCTTATTGCTACGAACAGCCCAAAGGTCCCTGACACTAGGAAACGTTTCGTGGATAATTTATTCGCATCGCAAGCTTACGGCTGACAAACGAGAGAACTCTAACACCAATACTGAGAGAATCGTAGCACATATAGACACAAATTTCGTAGTGATAAAGTGTCATTGGCCCTGAGTTATTTAAAGCGCGAGATTGAATGCACAGTGAAACGTGTGATCAAATATTCCGTTCACCATCCATCTTCCGCTTAATTTGATTAAATATCGGTTTATCGATCACTCTGTAAATGGAAAAAAATCAATAAAAATAGCTTGAAATTACTGGAAACTTTTTAGATGAAAAAAATGTCTTTTTTTTTACACCGCAACGTAACAATACGTTAATATCACTGAATATTTAATACAATTTCGCACAAAAAAATATCATTGTTTTTATTACTTTATAGAGGCTTTGACGTTCTCATTCCTTTGGATTAGATTTCTGAGAACTTTTCACGTTTTCCTCTCTTTCTATAAATCCGTTTATTTCTTTCTTTATTTTTTCTTTCCGTCGGTTATTTATTTTCACGTTGCTCTTATTCGTCCCTCGTTCTTAAAATATACGCCCGTTCGAATCATCCACACGACAACGTCAGCGTAGGCGTGCGAACAGTCCCGATATTATAGCACTATAAATCTGATTCACGTAACCATGAACCGTGTCGAATTCCATAAGGAGAGAGAAAGAGAGCAGACGCGTCGCTCGGAAGAGAACGAGTGCATTCAGCCTGACGTTGCTGCACCTCTGAGGGTCAGATGATCGATTTTCATCTCCGAAACAGAGAATGCACATATGTTTTCGTCGCAAAGATTCAGAGTTACTCAAATAAAATTTTAAAATCTTTAATCTCTGTTCCTCGATCTTAAAAGGATTGAAAAGGGATTCCCGAGTATGAAATAAAACGGCTGTAATCAAACGAATATGAATGCAGAAATAAAGAAGAAGAGCTTTGAATATTCACGAAGCATGTATCTACTGCGATGTATTAAAAAAAAACAGTGGAAATTGTGTGAAAATTGCATTTGAGTTTTTCAACTAAAATGGAAGTCTTGAGGAGGAAGAATTTCGAGCACCAAAGTGACGATGAAGATTCTCATCCTTCGGGATCAAAAGGTCAAATTACCGAGTCTTCATACTTCTCACTATGATAAATAAGTTCGAATAAATCAAGACGAAGTATTTCAAGCTTTCCTCGGGTTGAGAAGTGTACGCGGCTTTGGTTGTCCACCGTTATTTTTTGTGACTGTTTGAGTGCGTTATAAAGTCAGAAGCTGTCTGAGCGAACATGCAACACGTTCTCGACAATGTCTGCCGATAGAATTTACGAGCCATCGCGCCCTGAAGCGAAGTGAATTAGTCTGATCGTGGTGAGCACAAAAATAAAATAAGAAAAAATAAAAATATGACGAAAAAAGAAAACACCAACGAGGAGAACGATTCGTAACATTATTGCAAAACATGTTTGCCATGCTGCATCCCAGCGTTGGTGAGGTCGTGGCTTTAGAGTACGTGTTACTCGGTTAACGGTGTGACGCAAAAAAAACGACATAATCATAAACACATTCACAACCACTTGCGAATGCAGCGCTAAATAATTCCGGGGTCACTTGATGAGAAAGCCGGAAAGTCCGACTCGAGAGTGTCTACAAAGACTTTGGGTCATCGAATGGCATAAAATTCTTAAATTAATGAGACATTGGAAATTTGAAACCCATGTTTATTTATATACGAAATTTTTATCTTCCTGTTAAATTGTTCAGGACGTTATTATCGCTCTTGAGACTCAAGAAAAAAATGTATCAAGAGACGCGATAGCAGCTCGACGCCAAGTATGAAAAAGAAAAATGCCACCGTGAGCCCTGCCGCAATCTCACATACGCGAATATACCGGGTTTATGCTAAAAACTCAGGATATTGATGACAATTTTTTTTTTCTATCTTCCTCTTTTCTTTCCATCCGTCCATCCAGTGTCAATCTCGAGGTATGATAATTCAGTGCATTGAAATCAAACGTTTTGGGAAGATCGTTATAAAAATATTTTCGTTCGAGGTATACCAGGGAATAGTAAATGCAGTTAATACTCGTTTAATGAAAAATGAATATCAAAACTTGTTATAAAAAACAACAAAGCCTTGATTAATTGTACAGTGGCGAACTAACCCTCGAGTCTCTCTTGCAAACATCGAGGTTGCGCACGTTTTGTCTTTCTGCCTTGCGCACCTGACTGAGGGCTGCATCAGACCGACTGTTTCTCCACTTATAGGCTCCGACAGATCGATACAAGTTGCATAATACGAGCCGTTGCATTGATCGCGAGAATACATATCGATACTGTTGTAGAGTTCCAGAAATAGTTAAAAATATCAAAATATACGTTCCTCTGTGTTGTTGTTATATTTAACAATGAAATAAAAAATTAAATGGAAAGGTAATTATTGATTTGACTCTTGGGACGTACAACAATTTGGCAAAAACCATGTCTCGATTGCTCAACGTCCTTAAATGTTGTACGCAGTCTCTCAGTAGAGTGGCAGGACCAGCACGCCATGAAAAAACGGCTCCATTACTCACGACCATAGTGTGCAGGCGGGTTCGTTGCCCAAGCTGCGGCAATGAGTGATTAGTTAATTATGATGATGAAGGATAGTGGATAATCCCCCTAGACGATCCTTAGCCAATTTCCAATTATTTTTTCACTTTTTTTGCCGACTACTTTGGAAGCCAGATGAGCTTTATATACTTATATCTCTTGGAAGAGTCTACAGATATAGATTAGACAGTTGTTACTTTCTTGCTCGGTTCGGAAAAATCGAAAATTCGGTGCAGAAGCACTCTTACTTATTTCTCCAGGAAGGAAAAAAAAATCGACTGAAAAAAACGAAGAGAAAAGTCACTACGACGAGTAGAGGATGTTCAAATTTTTCTTGGATTTCTCGAACCCATAATTAGTAAGAACATTAGATAAAATTCGATTTTCTCTAATGTGTCATTGCAACCACAGAAGTTCATCGTGAGTAATGACCCTAATTTTTTCCGTCAGCATAAAATATTCCTCCTATGCAAGAATTTCTGTATGATAAAGTCTTCTTCAGTGACGACCGAGATGCTCAAAAATGTGAAAATGAAGGCAATTTGGAATTCTCGTGTGTTACCTAATTACCTCGTTCTTCGATCATCTGAGGTTTATTTATTTTCTGATGTACATTAGAGAACAAAATCATTAACTTACTAAAATGGAAGTTTATGAAAATTTTATGAAAACTTTTTCAAAGTATTACAACCAATGTCATGAGTTGTTGAAAATTGTTCAATTCCCTAAAAAAAGGTTAAAATCTCAAAAGTACGAAGATGGGAAGATCGTGTTTACTCTAAGCGACATTAAAAAACGATCGAATCAGTAGTTGAGCGCCATACATGGGACGTCGTTCAATTGTGATCCAAGTTTGGTGAGGCCAGAAACTTTGTTGGCAAACTGCTCCTTCGACACTCCCTGTTTTTCACGTAAAAGTGACAAAACGCCTGCGATTACGGGAAGTTAGACCCGTGGGGGTCGCCCGAAGACCGAAGCCTGATGACGCGCTCGGGACCTCTCGAGAATTAACTACCGTGTGGACCATCGTTTTTCAACCTAGCCTTGCCAGACACCCTCTTTCTCGAGGCTGTCTTCACTGCCTGAATGTGGCTCGTACAACACACTGTTGAGACAACATCACCGCACAATCTTCACCCCTGCTCCATTCTCATCTCGTTAACGCAACCTTTCCCTCGTATTGAAGGAAAAAGTGTCCGCTCTTCCTCGTGCGTTGATATGGAAAATCAGTTTTATCATTGAGACCTTCATTAATTCTCTCGAATCTTCATTTTACTTATCCAAGGATATGAGACCCTAAAAAAACTCGTCCAACATCGTAAAATCTGTGTTATCGTTCTGAGCCTTTTCAATTCCACATGTGGCAAATACTTTGGTTGATTAAACGTCTTGAAACTTCTCAGGCGAATATCACTTGAATTACAAAACTCTCATATCCACTTTATCTTAACACGTGGATACACAATGTATTGTGTTACGAAGGCTATGAACGCGCTGCATGTCGAATAACCACACGAACTCGTTAGAAGAAAGTATAGTTACAAGCGGGAAACGAGAGTGAGAGGCCGAAACGTGCGTGACATGTTAAATACGTTCTATATATCGGCTGTAAATCGCGAGTTAAGCTCGTCGGGTGGAGGATAATACCCATACGTAAGCCTACCTAGGTACCACACATACATAGATTCCTTCGATAACTCGAATTCGGCATTGCCTTTCTTGATAGAGAACGACCGTTCGAGGCAGCTCTCGTGCGACGCAATTACTTAGCACCACCCTCCCGTTTGCATATTAAGTAGGCCGAGGAACCAATTCTACCAGTAGAATTCACGGTAACGATCTAGTGAAATATACGCGCGGACTCTCCTTACTAAATCGTTGTTAAGTTTACACTAAATTGGAAAAATACATAAAGATTTTTTTTTACAAAACACTGTCACCTTTTTAATCTGTAAATAGGAGCTAGTTGTTTTGGAAAACTATAGTACAGGGAACTAATATTCCTGTTTTTAAATTTGATGTCAGTGCAGCCTGCTCGGACATCCAATGATAAGAACTTTTTTCCTGAGCCAAAACGCGCGGCATCGCAAATCAAAGGAATTAATCCGGGAATCTTCTTCAGTGGAGAATGATGTAGAATGTAGTCTAAAAACCTAACTTCTCAAGTTTGAGATTGAGAGAGTGAAGGATCATTTTCTAAAATCATTTTTATCATATTGAAAACATAAAAACGATTGTTTGAAAATGTTCACTGAGACTAGTGACGTTACTTTCCGACCTAACTTCGCTGGGAGCCTCAACCCTAGCGAAATAACGCTAGCTTCGCTTAATTAATTCGGCAACTTGAAACAATCATGCGAAGCAAGTTGAATCCCAGGATAATACTATGATAATTTTCTCATCTATACAGTTGTGGTAACAACTTGAATTTCAATAGAGGGCCTTTCGGGTTATAGGAGTTTCTCTGTTCGGGTTATTCGACCCCTTGGCAACGGCTGTGAATCTGTTGAGTTTTACAGCAGGACATCCCCTGATTATTCGTACATAGTAACAGCAAAGATGGAGGATGAAGCAGATAAGCCTTTCTGCGTGTAGTAGACCAGGACATTTTCAATATGTGTATATACAAACACCTACAAGAAGATATTCGTAACAGAGAGAAATTCTCGCGGTGATGAACCGTCCAATGCCTGGGGAATTATACGGAGGGCAATAACGGTGTCTAGGCCGGATACTACGACGACAAGGAGAAAGGGTGTGTCACGAGGTAATGGAAATTCGTGTTCACCAAGCCCACAGCTCCTCGAATTTAGGACATCTGGGTCTCGCACATACTTTGAGGTACACCGATGCTCCGTTTTGCTCTTTGCTTCTATAACTGCTATTATATTCCATGGGAGATCTTCCTGTAGTAACAAGACACCCGGCAGCGAGATTATCTGTGGCCCTTGTGAAGGGCACGATTGAAATTCGAGGGGTGAGCGCCTTCTCACGATTGCCGATTGTACTAATAAGGATGCTGATTCTGTTTTCAACCTTAACATCGGATCCAGGACATTATTTTTGACAAAATTGACAAAGAAAAACTCTCTGGCCTCCAAGTTCTCGAGAAGTTCGGCTCGGGATGATTGAATTTTTTAAAATGATTATTTTTTTAACGAAAAATCATTAAAGAATCAAGATGGTTTGAGAAAAAACGTTCTACCAGGTTTGTCGGAAATGTCGCCTTCGGTCTCTCCACAACGAATTCTGCTGGAGCCTTCCGACAATCTTTACGATACAGCGCATAAATAACTGTGGGTAAAAAATGGAGTCAAGTATATTGACACCGGAGTAAATTCCTGAAGAAAATTTAAAGGCATTGAGGCAAAAGTTGCGCACAATTGTCAATATATAAGACGCGTGAAGGCAGAAAAATTGAGGTAGAAAAAATCCGAAGAGTGTACGCGTACTCTTGCTACCGCTCCGAGCGTATAGCAGTAAAAGCATTTTAATATGACAAAATCCTCTTACTCTGGTCTATAAAAAGTTTAATATACCCCCGACGTTCCTGCATGCGCTAGCCCACTGTCGTTTACTATATTCGTCCTACCACGTGAAATTTAGGATAGATGATATGTATATATTACATATAAATACGTATATAGTTGTGTTTGATAAAAAGACGGCGACGTCTGAGGGCTTAAACCGCGGCAGGAAAAAGTTTTCGAGGATATAGCTAGCAATAAGCCATCGCGATGATCCCACCTTAAGCTCTCTATAAATCTTCATTATATCAACCTCCTGTGGTGGACTCTGCTGCAATGCTACTCCTTTTCCTTCTACTTTGGTAGACACAAGAATAAGATAATACTGTTTTAACGAGAAAAAAAATTGATCTTGAACATAGACTACTCATGCAACTTGGACTGGAGCTTCAAATCATCAAGGAGAAAAATAAACCCCCCAGTTTATCTGGGTATTCATCAATTTTTTTCGTATTTGGCAGCTGCGTCGACCCATAAATCGCGAAGAAAGTCCTTAGAATTGCTAAAACTCACCATAACGAGTTCAAGTTAATTGAGTGGCTAATTAACTCGATGAAGAAGACAACAAACGGCATAAAGCTCACCTGAAACAATCGAAAAAACGAAAAATTATTAAATTTTCATTCGGTATAAGTTTAATGTATTTCAGAATGTAAAGAGGCATTAGTTGAGCTTTTGAACTTCTTCTTCGTTTCTCCAATTTTGATGATAAGATTCATTGTAGATTATAATATCAGAGCTTATTTAATAAAATAACATAAAACGTTTAGTATGGATCAAGTTATCTCGTGGAGTGTTGCGAACGCAATTACTCTGTACGACTATTGTCTGATTCAGGGGAAGTACAGGATTCTTATTCGGGACAACGATGAGAGTGGGGTTTAGCAGACTTCTTTTGCTGGGCGCAATGAGGGAGGAAGGGTAATATCCTCGAGTATACTTTTACGGGGCTACGCCTGGCTGATTTTTCGACGAGGCGACGAGGCACGATTCTCATCGCACAATCGTCTTCACCGTTAAGAACTCACGTCTATGTAATAGGTATTATGTGAAGATGCTCCTACAAAAAGACGAGATGCCAACGACGAGGAGAACCTTGAGAAAGGTTCTCTAAATGCGGATGAGTGAACCAACGATTGTACAGAAATGTACGTACGTGTGTTTTTATATAAGGTATAGAACAAGGTTGCAAGTTGATGAGCTTGCGAAAATTAGACGTAGCTTTCTAGACGAGAATACGAGAAGAAAAGCAAGATTCGATTCTTACACCAGTTGAACTCTGAACACGTACTTGTCATTACAGAGCCACTGCTTTGTATGAGATAAATTATTTGGTTGCTGAGCGAATGGTAAACCAAAATATCGAATTATTTTGGAGCATGTTTCAGCACTTATTGCTCCTCAATATAAAACCTGAGTCTCCATTTGGCGCAACTGCAATGTCGTTCGAAGACAGCAGAAAGGATATTTAAAGTTCTGTACCAGTGCGCGAGTACAAGTTTCCGATGTGTATGATGTTGAAAATGTCGAACAGAGTATAGAAACATCTGTGAATCGACTGCTCTGCTCATGTACGATCAGCCGAAGGGAAGTTAAAGGAATAGGGACGAGATAGTGGACCGGATAAGCCCTGGAAACTATCGTCTCCTTCCTATCCTCCTGTAACGATCGACCGTTTCGGGTCTCTAATCATGCCATTGTTCGACGTCCGATTGCTGACGACCAAACGCTTCAAATCGAGCATGGCCCGGAAGGCTCGACTCGTCTCGAGTTCATAAAAGCTTGCATCGAACGCTTCGAATGTGAGCAGACAAAATAAAATGTAAAAAAGAAGGAGACAAAAATATTCCAACTGGCATGGGAAATGCCATCATTTTTATCGACCGTAATCACAGGAAAGTGTAAGTTAATCCAGTGAATGTAGAAAATTATAACTAGTTCTGTAAAGCAATTTTGTTTTTGGATTTTAATTTGATTTGGATCAGAGAAACTCGGGAGTTTTGTCGATCATTTCATTGAAAATATCGTTTTATTCAGAATATGTATATTTCTAAGTTGACACCAGAAATCCAAAAATTCTCAGATATACCATTAAATGGGTGAACTGGCCACCCCTGTAGGATTTGTGCTAACGCGTCTTTTCTGGCCTAGTGATAATCTATTTGGCTTCATGATACGAATAAGTACGTGTGAGTAGAGAAGATTTGTCAAGCAGAGACAGACGGGACACAGAGTCGATTAGAGGAAATTATTCGAATCTCCAGTTTTATTCGTAGAAGCGACAAACGCTGGAATTGTCATCCAGAGCCTCGTATGTCATGTACGGGCTCATAACTGTACACACTCGTGAATATGGGATGGAACGATTATGCCACGTATGAAAGAGATTCTGGGCGAGATAATCACACTCATTGGATTGGGCAGCTAATTCCGAGGAATTTGCGATTGCGGATGTACATAGGAAGAACAAAGTTTTCGGAGGGTTTTAATGGGCCACAAGCTCTTGTGATAAGCAACCGTCACGGGAGAAAGGACTGAAATCGAGTTTTCCTACACATCTGGACGTCGTTCTATGTGTCACACATTCGACATGTTATTTGTGAGCGTGTGTGTTAGTTCAAATTTCGTATTCAAGTCAGGTATGCTATTATTCTCTGTCATCTGCTCAGTGAAAATCCTGCGATCGTCTACATGAGTGCCTGGTAACTGAAGATACACTATACTTGATCATCATTGAAAAAAAAAGAAATGCCATAGAAAATCTTCAATTCGTATACCAGAAATGTTTGTATTCTATATTCTGATCTCATTTATTTAAAACAGCCGGAAGTCTTTAAACCTTTACTCCATTGATTCATCTTCCGTTCCGGTAGAAGATAAAAATTTGTTAATACATCTTTTCAACCATCGCATCGATTAATTTGGAGGGAAAGTGTATCATGAATAGTTCAATCATAACCAAACCCAATTATGAGCATTGGAAGAACGATCATAAAAATTCTTCCGATCAATGCATTGATGCCGTTGTGGAATAAAGAGAAAAAAAAGAAACGGTAGATGCAGGAGAGGATCCAGACTGAGTGTCGGTGGCGCGGAAGAGCGCATGGCGATCCAGCTACGCCGGCGTCGCCCGGGAGTCTGCCGGAGATTATCAGGGAAAGTAGCGGCTGTGGCGTCGGCGTCGACGGTGGCCGCGGTGGAGAGTCAAGGCCGCCCGGTGCAGCGGCCGACACCCCCGTCGGCGGGTCGACGACGCGACGCGGTGTGCAGAGTCGGCGGCGGCGGGGTGGCGGCTGCGGCACCGCGACGTGGTCTGGAAAGGGATCACGCGACGAGTCTCGCTGTGCTCCAGGAAGGGGTAGGCCGTGTCTGCGGGTATATGCTGCAGCCCGAGGACGGTCGATAGAATTGTCTGCGCACATGCGCGCAGCAATCTAAGGTCTCTCGTCAGCTGCGCCATTGATTCCCACCGACGCCCGGCCACCAACCCCCAATCCACCTACACTCAACAGCAGAACTACAACCACCCCTGAGCCAAGTTTCCACAGTCCTCAACCTCCCCTTTCCTCCCACCTGCTCCTCTTCCTTTCGCTTGATTCTCGGCATTGCGGAGCAGCAACCCCCGCCACTCCCTATTCGCTATTTCTGCACCGCCAGCCTCAGACCCAGCCCGTGTCCGCGTAGACTTAAAGCAGACAGCGTTGAGTAAAACCCCGTCTAATTTGTGTAACGTTGGAGGCCGTTCCTTGTCGGATGCTGATGCTTGCACGTAAGAAAACCCTACCAGTAGGCCTTCGTGTATGAAGAAGATCACGAGACGTTACAATAACGATAGTCGTAAAAGATGAAGAGAAGGGTGGCTTTCAAGAGTGTAAGGCAAATGGGAAAAACATGAGGGCTTTTCCCGGGTAGCTTTATCGTGGGATATTCTCCCTCAAGAGATAGAACACACCGTCGACGTCTACGAGTCCAGCGTTGGGTTAGGGTATATTCATTGAATGGTGAAGATCCTGCGAAAAAGAACCCAGTTTTCAGAGCAAACCAAATGATAGAAGGGGTGAGAAATCTCGAGCCACTAGGGATTCCATAGTGACCTTGTTTATGACCGAGACTTTTGAGTCACTCTCTCATTCGGATTATTAAATCGATTCAGCGATGTTATCTGTACCGTTTAAAGGGTATTATGAAACTGAAGAGTTTGCGTGAAAGTTTAATTGGAATTCTCCGGCTTACTATGCTACTTGGCTTTTTTTTACACACGCAATGTCGACTTAGTTGCTGATCCATACTGGTTGTAAACAAAAGAGAAATCAAAATCTACAACACGCCCTTATTTTAATTCTTTCCTTCTTTCCTTACATCTGAGGGTTGAAATAAAACCACGCGATTATATACTTGGTCCGCAAAGAAACATTCTTCCACATACGTGCTCTCCCCTACTAGGATGACCAACTTTGACCTGGACCATGAACTTGGAAGGAAATTGAGATTGGATCTAGTCGAGAAAGTCAGTAAGGGGATGTATTTTACCTGACCCGGCACTTTGCACCCGACCCACACTTACATCTCGGCACAAACGTCTTACAGGTTTGAACTTTTTGGCGAACGAAAAAAAGTCAGTAAAGAAGAAAGCTTCGGGCACACAAGCAACATTTTCTACACCAACGAGATTGGTCAATTCCATGTCCACTCAAAGGTCCGATAGCTTTCTTCATTCTATTCTTATATCACATGAAGCTACGACATACACGTCAGTTGAAGTCCCGCCTTTTCCATGTCTGACGTTGCATTCTCGACAGAAACCAGGAAACAAAAAGTGAAGCTTGGAAAAAAGTAGACTAACACTACTTTCCGTTTCTGCGGAATGGAAAAAGATTCTTTTTCGAGGAAGGTCAAAGATTAAAACGTTTATTCTAACTGGATGTGAAAGACCGCTCAAACTGATGCGTTCTACTCAATTTTCGCATTTTCCAATAAATAATTAGCACGTCACCTTAGACATCACGTATATGCAGTGGAGTTTCTAAGGATATTTAATATTTACGATCGTTTCAGCTATCTTAGCGATCAGCTATTCCCAAGAAATTGCCCATGATGGACTGTTATATCCTTCCAAACTATACTAACCATCATTAAGGATCATAGTTGAAAAGTTTCCGGAGCCACGTAAGTCCAAGTTATCGCAAATCTTGAAAATCGACCTTTGACGCGAGCATTGGACCTCTTGCACCACCATTAAACTTTGTTATTCAGTTTTTCGTCCAACCCAGAGTACCAGCTGCATTAAAAGTATGGGCAAAATTTCGTTCCACCTTTTTTCCACAAGTTTCGCATTCTTTCGATTATGAATGTACGCCAATCTTCGTGTCGAGGACTTTTATTGCATCAGCTTGAAAGGTTCGACATCATTACGCATGTACTTTTGTTCTCATATTTTAACCGCTTACTGAAAAAAAACGGTCATTCTGTTCCGCCTATGCATCGTAATTTCCCAGGCTGCTCGCTCGTATAAGGAAACTTCGAAAGTACTTCAGAGCCTTGAGCCCTCGGCTCTGGTAGTTAGAGTCTCGGGGTGGTTCTGCTTCTCATCCACCTTTTCTTCTCTTCGCTCCATTCAACTTACTCTTCTACTCGCCCTCCTTTTGCATAGGTACATACAGGTGTGTCGACCCCTGTTTTTATCACTTGCATAAAAAGCCAACTTTGCACCGCAGCAACTCATTTATTTTCTGTGAAACTCTCCCTCCCCGATTTTCAAACTAAACGAGAATACGGACGGAGTGCAGAGGTATTGATAAAAGTTTCCTTATTGTTAAACCCTGCCGGGTTAATTTAACTTCAGTTGAAACTCAATGACGATACAGTGCCAATGTGTATTCAATACTGTGATCGATCTTGAAGGTATTTTTTTCTTTTTTAGTTTCTACATGATCTAAAAAACGAGGTATTCCTAAATAGGATGTTGGCATACTGGGTTCAGCCATCTAGAAGACGATCACATGGGTCGAAGGGGTGCAACGAACGTTGAACTCAACATCATTGATATTCAGGATCCAAAGCGCCTGAAGGGTCGTATGGGCGTTAATGTCGAGACGAGGGTTCGTTGGACGACGTTATCTGGCCACAGACTAGTTGTCTGGAACGAAAGGAAAAGGTGAAACTGAGGTTTTCTGAGAATTTGGCATAGTGACATAGCATGGCTGAGGGAAAGGCGATGACCCTTGCATCGAACGTTCGACAGAATCAGCTTCAGTAACCCCTAAATAGCTTTTTTCGCTCTACTGTATTGAATGCACAAAATTTTCTTGAGGAACTGTATGTTTCATGAGTTCACTCAGATGACGAGAACACGAAACGAATCAGATTTCTATTCTACCTCATTGAATATCCAGCTGATAATTCAGCGGATGCCGAATAAATTACAATGTTGTATAAAACGAGTAGAAAGTCGCATCGTATTTCCGATAAACTTAGGACCAGTTTCTCTGCGGTTTCTCCGAATAGTGCTATAAAAGTAAGAAAAGCCTGGAGTGAAGGATCAAGTGAATTGAATATTCGGCAAGGTAGGCAAGGACGAAATCCAGGATCGCTGCTGTGGTGAAGAACTAAAAATGAAAAATATAAGGAAAGAAAAGCAAGCAGATTCAACATCAAGGATTCTCGTTCGCAGTGTTGATCCTCGTCGGAGTCCATCCCAGCACAATCGCAACTTTAGCAAAGCACCGCGTCGGTGCTTCGAATATCGACCACCAACCGCGCGCACTTTAACCACCACCTTCAACCCACTACCCACCCATCCCCACGATCGCACTGCTACCATATCTTCCATGTTCTAGCGGGCTAGCCAGCCAGCGGTTCTGCCCTTGCCCTTGACATTCGTAGCATTTCAACGAGGTTGCCATGCAAACACTCGACTTGGCTAACGCTCTACTCTGGACACTTGAGCAAAAGTTCGTTATCTAATTGAATTCCAATCATTCTTATACTGAACGGTAATCTTTTTTCACGAATACTTGAAAAAAGCAACGTTCCATTCACCGAAAAACGAATAACATTACTTGGAAGAACTTGCTATCAATAATCGTTACTTTCAGGTTTTAAATGATGATTCATTGAGCTTTTTCTTCCGCAATCTAATAAGAAAAGTACCTTTTAACACCTAATAATTAATCTTGCTCAAATGAAGATTTGTAATTTCCTGTAACCCTTAATTGACTTCGTCTCCCGAGAGCTCCAAGTATCTCTTCTTTCATCAAAGATTCTGCCTTTCTTCCTCAGACATGGGAGTAATCTAGAAGATCATTAAGGTTGCGGCCAGTCGGTAGAACTAAGATCTAAGTTGCAGTGAAAGTGAGATGGGTAAGGAGGAGTTAAGGTTCGAAAGGGTGGGCGAGATATTCGCCACTCTCGTAAATATCGCGAGCGAAGCCTAATCACTGGAGCCGCAACGAGGTTGCCGATTTATTTCACCCGTTTCATTTCCCGTTTGCTTTTCTTCGTTAGACTCGTCAACGATCTCTTAATGGCTAAAGTTTGGTTGTTCCTTGCCTATTCGACTAATCGATCTTTCAGTCTCGCACTTATTTCGTGGTCGTAACGTTCGCGCAACATCAAAATATCGACATGGAAACGTACAGAGAGCTAGTGAACACATCTGAGCCTCATATCTAACTGAGGACAAGTGCCGAAGCGTTCCATCGTTAGGTACTTCAATACAGATAACGAGTTTGGCCTCCTATACTGATCAATCGATCGAGTCCTCATCATCAATCCTGTTTTTCGTCTCGGCCTCGTCCACTTTTTTTCTTTTCGCATGACAACTTATACCCCGTAATATCTTCTCGCTGAATCAACAAACGCCAAAGAAGGGGAGTGTGCAACTCTTTAAAAAAATTGTTCCCATCGAGAGGTTTGCCCAAAGTGTGACTCGGTCGATCGATCAGAAACTGTCTATTTTGTGCGTGATATTCTACGATACTTTGTTAAGTGGTCGCGTTCAGCTCTTAACGTGTTCGACCGGCGACGACGTGGATGTGGATGTTGAGTTGAATTTCTAATTACTTTCCCGGCAAAAATATGTCTCTAGAAGTTGAAGGATGTTCAAATATTATGGTCTCGAATGGTTGTGTAGTTGAGAGGGAACGTAAAACATTTCTATCATTCATTGTTCGTATTTTTCGAGAGTAAATTTATGTGTAAGTCGAAATAAAAGAATGCCCGATTGCGGGAGCTGCATATAAATGTCTTGCTCTGCTATGAGAAAAGAGGAATCCGTTGCATTCCAGCATTGCAAACTTCAACGTCCTCATAGGTTCACGTTGTTGGACTTAGAAACAGAGAATTAGATAACGAGGCAAATGCTAATTTAATCAAGACAGAAAACTTATCCATTAATTTGAATATCAAGGTTTGCTACTTCCAAGATGATCAGCACAATCACTATATAACTACAAATGTCCGACACTCCATTTCACAAAAGACATGTGACGTAGTGAATCGAGGTAAAGGTCCCCTCAAACAATGGTTTTTTTTTTGCCTCATTTCGCTCGTTTTACGAAGAAATCCTGGTGCTTACCCGACAATAGATAAGAAAAAAAGAAGTCGACGAATGAGCGAAATAACACCATATATGAGTGTAGTGTCTCGAGCGAGTTTATCTCAAAGAAGAATCTCACGCTCCCTTGGACGACAGATGCGTTCGTCTTGGTGTGGGAAGAAAAGGAAGCGAGTCAGAGAGAGAGAGAGAGAGAGGAGAAAGAACGACAAAACGACAGTTACAGGAGAAAAGATATACATAGCCACAGTGAGTATCCAGCGAATGGACAGACATATGCGATAAAGAGGGTCGTATATGGTCTGGGTAAACGAGAACGAGAGATCCCTGGATGAGCAAGAGTGAGGCCAAGTGGGACTAGATGAGAAAGGCCGAAATACGAGGCAAAAAAGGCAACAAAAAAGGAGATGAGATGGAGCGAAAAAAACACCAGTAAAATGAGACGACCAAAAAGAGTGGCGAATTAAGCCGAGCAATACTCATCAAAAGATCTTATGGAATCTCATAATTTTTACGTGGTGGAATGATATGACAAGAGAAAGAAACAAAAAGGAGGTTTGGGTTTGAAGCTGCAAAAAATACTGCAGACGGACTGTTCTGATATTGCGGTGCGAAAAGATCAACCCCTGGCACTTTCATTTACCTGGAACGGTGTGTGTGTGTATGTGTGTGTTTGTGTCATCTCTCACACCGCTATCATACGACGGATAATAGAAAGGGAGAAATGGCAGGGACATCCGTTTAAGTTCCTGTCTCCACAGAGCTATGTAGGCATGTCTACGTGTATGTGTAAGGCTTACATGCTGACGCGAGTGCGAAGCAAGCAGTCATCCTTCTCAGCACTCCGTCACAGTTTAATACAACACACCCCAGTCTGGGTAGCAGCCTCGAGAGACAATGTATGGCTGGGAGGGAAGCTGTGGGAGGAACAACAAGAGCACTTTGCACCTTGTTCATGACGCGCACTCTATTCCTTTTTCTTTCTTTCGCTTCATGTCGAGTGGTTCCAAGGCAAGTTTGTCGCGAGGAATACCCAAATTCGGCAGTTACACGAAACATTCTTTCTGACACCTCTATGCCCTGCTTCAATCTCAATTTGAAGCTTTGTAACACACGACGCTCTACACAGTAGCATCCCTGCTCGAAATCTTGATGTCTTAAGGGACGATAGCCGGAGTCACATCTATTTCAAGTTCAGTTGATGGCGGCTAAAATTTCATCAAACCCGGACAAGTGAATGCTGATGATTTTGTCTCCTAGCATCTTAACAAAGGAATCTGGATGATGGTAAATTTCGAAGGTCCCTTTATTTGGGGGATAAATATATAGTCAACGAGATTTAATACTGCAGTAAAGCACTAGGGGTTATAGATAGTTTTGAAGGTTGCTCGTAGAGACCACCCGCGATCAAATTTTCCCATAATGTATGTCATACTTATGGGTAGCATAGCCAAGTACAAATATGTATAAGGGCGTGAGCATTCGCGAACAACGTTCCAATAATGGCCTAATAAATCTGACGGGGATGGGCCCACGACCCTTCAAGTTTTCTATCATATATATTTCTATAGTTTCATCGATCTTGCTACCCCCGTACTAGTTCTACCCACAATGGCGTATCGTCGCAGCGGGGGAATGTCTGATGCGAGCACAAGATGTTTGGCAGTAGACAGAGGCAACCTTGAATACTTGGACCAAAGCGGATATATCGATTTATCGTCCACCAGAAAGATGCAGATACACAAAGAAAAAGAGAGAGAGAGAGTGAAATAACAGAGCAAAGAATCACTGGGTGTAACGCCCATGCGCGTATTCAAACTATCTTCCTTCAATCTTACGAACTGAAGCGACCTCCTATCTCACCATTGACGTGGGCAAATGGTGGGTGGTTTTTTCTTTCCATCCCATATAATACGATGGAACACTATAGCTACGCGCTATCGAGACCCTTCGAGGGCGTTAGTTTTTTTCTTTCCTATGTTTTGCCTCTGAGCTTCGATAAAAGAAGTTAATATTTTATTCAACGTCGATATCTGGACGACAAATAATAACGATAAATTGTGTCTTCAACTTTTCGTACGGAAGTTTTGGCTTTTTCCGACCATCAAGCTCACTAATTATTGGGTTACGAACAAAATATCATCGAACGAAGTCCCACTCATTCGTTTACTTCTCAAAAAGTATCCATTTCTACTGCAAGGGATAGAAACTCTTCTCTGTGTCGAAAAAAACTTGTTACTCGGATGGGCCTATAAAAAATGCTTATATGATAAACGAAGTGATGGTTACTGTTGAATAACTGAAATCAAACTTGGGCACGGTCGGTTGAATCTCGCTCTCATGAAAGTATCTTCAATAAACTTCTAACGGCAATGGCAATAATTTGAAAAAATAAAAATCATTGTTATTATAATTATAGCACGATAATGGTACGAGGATCCTCGTATATTAAGTACGACGCCTATAAACTCTAGTTAACTGAAGAAATTTATTTCAGTTAGATCAGCAGGGAGGGGGGAGGCCAAGAAACGATAAATTCGCTGGTTCTCTGAAGAGTTCCGCGACGAATATATGAGCGAGAAAGCTTTACGAGGTTGTCGCAACTTCGAAAGGGGGAATTATTCGATATGGGAAAAAGGTGTATGACTCTGTGTACTCTGTGTTATGTATATGCCCATTAAATATATGTATATATATATTTGTATAAAGACGTTTCATTTCCATAACAGAATTTTATTTCCATTTTATCCAAGCGACTCAGGCATGCTCTGTTGTGAACTATGGTAAAAACCGAACGAATGCGTATGGTCCTCCTTTATATTTACTTCACTCTCTCTCTCTCTCTCTCTCTCTCTCTTTCTCTCTTCTAAAATATTTACATTCGTATCTATATATTTTTGAGCCTGAATCGGGCATAGATCGCGGGCGTGTGTTGAGGTGGATAAAGAAAAAAAAGATGGGTGGGTGCGCGAGTGAAAAAAAAATCAGGATTTATGTGTTGTCGTCTCTCCACGAATGAAAAAGAGGGAGGGATAAGATGCAAAACGCGATAGTGAAAAAAATATCGTGGGAGGGAGAGTACTTCGCAAGGAATAGCAAAAATTCAGGATATAAAGTAAGAAAGTCTCGGAAAAGTCTGAACCATCGAAAACTCCGATCAACGAATCTACTCAAGAGGGAGGACCGCGTCGAATGACCCGATTCATCCTTCTGATCATATACGCAATATATATCTATATATACAAACATATTTAAAACTGAAAAACCATGCCAATACCACAAGACCAGATAGACTATCGCTTCACTTGAAAAGTCGCCGAATCGGAACGAATTCACCAGAGAGGGTTCAACAACGAAGTATTGGAAAATATAACTCCTTGCCTTCCTATCAGGATTCTTTCTCCATTCGATAGAACTCGAGGAGTTTTTTATTCTCTCGGTTCTCCCTAAATCTGCATGTCGTCGTATCAACTATTTATAAAGCAACGATAGGCTTGATTTGAATCAAATACATGAATGTTAAATTATGTTTATCCAGCATGTCTCTTAAATTATCATCAAGAAATATTTCTATTTGGAGTAAAATCAAAGGTTTGATTCACTGACTACAATCTAGTCAGACAATGAATGTACTACATGAGCACAAATAATGAGAACAATCATCAGTAAAAGTATCGATGAAATATTTCAGCGTTCGCACACCTCAGAACTTTGTGCGGAACGATCGCAGCTTGATGGTGTTTTTGCCCCTGAGCCTTTTCGCCCCTAAACTGTCCTCAACGGAAGCCATCAATTCTGTGTGGTTGGAACGTCAATTTTGTACACAAATATGAAAATATTTCATTACGAATTATGTGTGTTGTTAATTGGTTTGTAAAACTAAGTCAGTCTCTCTGAAAACAAACGTCGAATATTCTTTCGGATAAAGCATTTCATTTTGCGATACGAGGATTTATAAACACATCAAGGTCAAGAATAGAACAAAAAAGGAACATGAAACAAGTAGAAGTAAAGAAACAATTTAAGAGCAAGAAGTCTGTAGATTGTCACAGTTCTAAAAATAAGTCGTCAGAGTATGGAATCGAGAAGTGAAATAAAAGGCGAGACGGTGTATAAACGCGTAAAAAACTGCTTTTTCGAGGAAAGCAGAAAAGAATGTGGATCGTACATAGTGCGTCGGGGATGCAATCAATTAAGCGTTTTGTAATCTCGTTCGAGAGATCGTGGAAGACCATGAAGGAGAAAAAACTGGGGTTTTGATGTTGCTGGTCTAGAGAAAAGTCCCCGGACAATAGCAATATCGTGATGTAGTTGTGTTTTTCGTCTTTTTTTTTTATCTCGAATGAGCAAACAAAAATGAGACTACACATGTACGACAAAAGTGCTTTTTATATTGGTTTCGTGATCAGAAACTTTGTCTTTCTGTTTCATTTTATTACCAAGTAGTCGGAAGAAAAAGAAAGATAGATTGAAAAAAAAGGTTGAGGGATGGGAACGTCAAGAGGGCGTCGCTAATCGCCGCGAGGGAAAAGAGCCCATCCACTCGGGATGAGATTCTCGTTCATTTCCGTGGAATTCAACACATTTTCCAAGCCCTTACCGAACCATCCTTTCGTCCAGAAAACGACAACCGTACGTACGGGACGTATGAGAGGAGAAGAAAAGGGGAAATTTACCTCGCGTACAGATTGATGAGGTTTCGAGGGTAAAAGCATTTCACCCACCTCTCTTCTTCGACGCTTCATCAATAAAGTCGCGCGAAAGAGACGACGTGTCTCATCACTTGATGCAAAAGGTCATGGAACTCTTGCTTTTGCACCTTTGATCATTGTTGATCTTTCTCTTTCTTTCCTTTCCTCTTATTCTGCTTTTACGTTCTTTTTTCATGAAGCCGGAGTAAAGTTACAGGAAAAATGATTTTATCATTAGAATTATCGAAATTTCATTACCATCGTGAAGGCAACATCTTTTTAATTAATATCGACTGCCTCAAAAGTTGCAAGACAAATTAAAAGTTCAATATTCCGAAAAGAACGTAAAATTTTGAATTCACTCGAATGATTTGCGATGCACAATTCTAAAAAGTATTCTGCACTTCGGCCTCATGTTCAACAATCATGAACCTGGAAAACTGGGGGCAAGAAACGACAAAATAGCGGGGGCGAAAAGTCAAAGGGTGAAAAGGAAAAGAAGGTACTTTGGAGAAAATCTTGGCGAGGACGGTGATATTTGTGGTATAGCTTGCGTGTATCGATCCGCGACAGTTGGGATAGGTCTCGGTTCACGAGAGGGAGAGTCCCTCAAGCAAACCACCCCTATAACTCGACGACTGGCGAAACTCTTATCCCAGTTCAAGGATGAATTTCAAGGGCGGCTCGTTGAGCCACGCACGTTTCGGCAGTTCATCCATGTAGCTTTTGCGTGCGTGTGTGCGATACTCACTCAAGAGGGTGAAAAAAAAAGATCCGAGACCAAGGAGGGAGAGAGAAAAAGGAAAGAGTGTTTTTAAAAAACCCTGAAATAAAAAAAAAAAACAAATTCTGCTCCGAGGTCTCGTAGTGATAAAGTACTTTTTCAAATTGCCACAGTTAGTTCGAATAAATTTTATTAGCCGATTGAAAAGAATTCTAGTTAAAAAAAAAATGTAATCTCTATTAATAATAAAAACTTTAATTGTCGTTTAATTCTAAGAAAATGTACAATGAACAGAGACAAACTATTAGTCAGAAGGCAAAATCTGTAATAAAACAATCCTGTTTTGATGTCTCAAAAAACGACCACTTTGTGCATTTATTTAAACTAATTTACTCCTTCATAAAGTGATTTTGGCATCAAGACTGATTAAATCTAGATGAAAGCAGCAAATGTTCAATGAATCTAAAATGAAAGCGTATTTATAATTCGGGATTTCTTTGATTTAGTAGGCATTTTTGATTCTTGCTTTTAAATTTGAACCTCGTGGGCATTTTCAGCTATCGACAATAGGGATTCTAGTTAAATCCGAGACTGCATCAAGTCTCTTGAGACCTGACGTTAAAGAAAGTTGGGTACATTTTCCGGGAACAACTCAGTAAGCATAAAAATACAAGGGTATGTGCATACATTTTTGTGGCTGTATGTGTTTACTTGATTTTATAAAAAAAAAATAGAAAGACCTAACGCACCGGGCACCCAGCAAACTGCAAACTTCCGTCGAAACTGCATACACAGAGAGTAATACGTCTTCTAAAGTCCCGGCTGGTCCCCTCTGCGCGAGCCTCTCTCCCTCTAAATTTAATCAACGCCTTTGGGGTAGCAGGGCTCCTCCACGCTCTCACGGATTATATTACTTGGAAACTATCTCGGGAATAAGACGGTAGAATGGTTAAACGACTGTGGCTTCTTCACACAAATATTAGAATCCCTCGATGAATAACGACCAAAAAAATACAAAAATACAACAGCAAAAAGAACCCTGTAGTGATCGATGAAAGCGTGGATACTTTTTTTTTTCAACAGTCTATGAATTCCAACAAAGAAGTAATTGGAGACGTCAATTCTGGAGAATATACTTCATGGCAAAATTTGGAAAAATCTTGATAACTAACTAATTTTTTTACTTGCAGTTATAAAAAAGTATAGAACTATGAAATGGTCTATCGTTTTCAATCGTCGAGAACGTCTGTACTGAATATTTATGATTGACCTGGATGTTCAATAAAAAATAATGGATGCGGCGCTAGTAATCGAAACATTCCGAAAGAAACGACTCAAAGTCGATGATATTCCTCTTTAATTAATCTTCTAACTTTTTCAAACATCCCAAAGCTTTATAAAACCTTTTCCCCTTTCTTTTCTGTCTCTTCGGAACTTTGGAAAATGTTCCCGGGGGGGTGCAAGTGGCAGAATAGGGATTGAAACCATCCTTGTTTTAAGAAAAGGGGTTGATGAGAAAAAATAAATGAACGTTCATCGTTCTCCTACCCCTAACGAAAAAGTGACGCCTTTTACCGATTCCTCACCCCTTTCCGTAGCAAAATATACCATGGACGATTTGGCGAGCCTCACTCCTCTTGAAATTTCAAATTCTTCGAAGACATTCGTTGCCAGCGACGACATTTTATCACGTCGAGGTCGGCCTGCGAATGAGACCAAAGTATAACGCGAACTCGACACATAACAAGTCCAGTAACGAAGTCCGTGCTTTAACGAAGTTTGCTAACGAAGCCCTATATGCGAAGCAATATAGGGTGAAAAAGAGCGAGAGAGAAAAAGCGAAACTGTAAGAAAGAGAGAATAAGTGAAGAAAGAGAAGAGACAAGGGAAGTGGGAAGAATATCTTGAAAAAGCCGAAGAAGGAACAGCAGGGGATGGGTCTTCCAAAATTCCACAGAACCAAAAGCTCGAGAAATTAGGATCGAGTAGATAAGCCTCCCTGTTAACTCCGTAATGCAATATTCATGACGATTAATTATAAGTTAAAATGTTTTTCCCAAAGTAATGTGATTAAACTGAACGAGTTTTCGAAGAAATGTTCTTTCTTATGTGCTCCAAAAAATGTGTAGGTTAGATGTCTTTTTTTGTTTTTTGTTTAGTCGAGCAGAGTGCGAAAAGTTTTTTCGTGTATAAAATAAGCTTCGTCACATATTAAAATCAGTTACTTCGAGAATCGTACAAAATTACTTAATTGACGAGTTTATGAAGCTCATTACAGACGCTATTTCTGCCTTCACTTGGCTTCATGGAGAATGTGGAATTAAAAAAAAAAACAGCCTTCTTCACTATTAACCCTGAAGGTGCCAGACACAAAAATCATAAATGCAAATGCTCATAAGATAAGTTGGAGTATGCTGGTTTGTAGAGGACGTTCGTTTCGCAAAAGAGCTTTGTGAAACGATAGTTTTTTCGGCTCGTCGCCACGTCGATGTTTGCACCGAAAAATCGTGTGGGTCGTCGTAACGCGGAGTCGTAAATCATTCCTTCGCGGGTTTGAGAAAAGTGCGAGCAGAAGGAACTTGACTCACGATGTGTAATAGAACGAGCAGACTCTCAAGAGACACATCTGCGAAGGGAAAACATCGTGCATCCCTTCAACAGGATAAACGAAAAAATATCTTTATGTCGGAATGAGCTTGGACCCGCTAGATTGCAAAAGTATCGATGCTTTCAAAAGCTTGTACAGTGAAAACAGAAAGAAACAATTCCTTTCGAACAAGACCTTTTGGTACTGAATTGTTATGAAGAAATCAGATGAACAATCGAAATAAAACAGTGGAACCGAAATAACGTTTTTAAGACTTCTTCACTTGTGAAGAAAGAATTCTGCTGTTCAATGCATTTATGATTTCGGTACATACGATTTCTAAAAATAATAAATCAGGGTCTAGATGACCCAGTGTATCAAGAAAGAGTTGAGACATTTTAACTCAAAATAAACTTTTTACACATCGATACGTAAAATAAAATCGAAGGAGAAAATCTACGCTATACTCCATAAAAAATCTTGCTGCGTCATACAACCGAGCGCCACAATTTTATTTATTTCGTTTACGCTAAATCATAGGGATCAGTGCGTAGTTCTGTGGATAAAAGATTGCAAGTGAGCTCCAAGCACTTGTATTGATTTTTGTTTCTTTTCGTTTGGGGTAGGGCGACGATTTAGTTTGATATCTATACGCATGAAAGAGGACCATCTCGCTAGTAAGGAAGTCGATATGGTCGTGGGCGGTGTTACGTGAAAAGAACTTGCCCTAGGGCTCCAGCACGGGAGGTCGAGGCCGTGGTTCAACGTTGCGTCAAGATTTATCGCCCAGTTGAGAAATGCACGAGGGTCTGAGCTGACTCAACCGGGGAAAGAAAGGAAAAAACAATCGCAGACAACCGAACGATAAAAAGAACTTTGATCCACAGATTCTTTTTTCCCATTTCATCGAGAAAAACCCGAGTTTCATCTTAAAAAATAAATTATTTTCGATTAAAACGCTACGAGTCGTTTTTAATGACACGCCTCGAAAAATAAAAAATTTGACGTATTTTTTGACAAGCCCTTGGGCATCATACAAATGCAAAACAAAAGTAACTTATTCCTCGCTATTTCCGTCGAAACTAAATCGAAGTAATGAAAATCCGCACACTCTCGAAAACACACCATTTTGTCGATATAAAAAATGCAAAATCTCGTACCTTGATATGATAGGAGTTGAGCTTAGTCCTAGGCAGACTGTTGAAAGCACTGAAGTCCAGACGACGTGAGAATATACCATTCGCTCCGCAGCTTTGCCTGAAACATTCAAAAATACTTGTTTAGAGTCTAATTTGATGAGAGTTTCTATTCCATATGCTAGAAAAATGTATTATTTATTATTTATTATTTGAAATACTAGTTCAATGATGAAAAAACTAAGAAAAAAAATATCAAGGTTAATGTGAGTCCCGGGACGGACTGAAGAGTTGAATGTATTGGTTTTTGGAATCACATTGTTGAAGAAGATAAACAATTTACCAAATTTTTATACATCAGTGTAAGTTTTCAACAAACAATGGTTCATTAAATTCCAGCCATTGGATTAGTTCAAGAATATAGTGAAAACACACGAGCTCACTTAAGTGGATAAATGTTCGAGTCATAAAAATGACGAATTCAATCAACCAACATTGGGCCTAATAGAAGATTTATTTAGAAAAATAAGCGAGAAAAACAGAATCCATAATGACAATATTTAACACATTCAGTTAGCATGTCCACGAGTACGAATGAGACGCAGAGTGACCTTGAGTCGCTGCGAAAGACCAAAACGTTTTTCAAGCATCTGGGACCAAATGGTTGAGCGTTTAAAAACGTATGAGTCTCTTTTTTTCAAAGAGCAATGCGCGTTTCCTGTTGAGGACCAATGCGTTCTTGAAAGGAAAGGGAGAAAGATATTCTCCGTGGTTGTATTTTTGCAAGATAAAAACTCTGAAATACATTGAAAAAAAAGTGTATGGACAAAATGACAGACGATTAAATTTTATAAAACATAGAAATTTAATTCGAAAGCTGAACTAAATAAATTCACTGGTATTTTTGTTGGAAAAAATGTACTGGAATTTGCTGGAAAACAAATCTGTAAATCCACATCGTAGTATTGCGACGAAAGACAAAAGAAAAATATCGAGAAAAAAAAACGATAGATAGACGGAAATGTGTAATGGCGGCCAATTGTATGGCCTTCACCTTGGCCTCGAGTTTCGGTTGGTCGTACATCAGTGACGAATCCCTTCTATCGCGTCTCCCTACTGTTACTACAAGCGGGCCCCCGGCTCTTATGTGCTAGTTATTTTGGGCAATGTCAGGCCAGGGTCGCGTAAATATTGCGTTGTACGAAAGTCGAGGGGGAATCGCGATTGTGGTGTCGGGTCTCTTCCGCAGCTGGATTTCGCGGGTGTGTGCAATTTCGTACGTATGTATAGAAGAAAGAGAAAAAAATAAAATGAAAAAAACATGCGAGAGAAAGAAAAACAAGTGATATCAATGGAAGTTACGTAATCATTGAATGCGAGACTCGGCACACACGAGACCCAGTCGATAACCTTATGTTTTTCATTCCATAAATAAAACAACCTGGTGGGAAAAGTATTTTTTTCAATTTCGAAACGTACGACCTGATATAAATTGTAAATTACTATAATTTCAAAGTATTTACATCGAAAATGATTATTAAGTTGAAGCAGGACGTTTATAAAGGTGCCGAATCTGAATAAAACATTTCGTATATTTGCGGTATCGTTAATGAAAAATGAAAACGTTGTAATTATTTTTTTATCGCGGTCGCTTTATAGAGGGTTCATAAAACGATTGACCTCAGGTTCCCGTTGTTGTTTTTGTTTTTTGTTTTGTTTTACACATCCATTCAATAGAAATCACAGGCTTTCAGAAATACCAGATTTTTCGGCTGTGCCCTCACTAAAAAAACAAAAACATGCTTATCGCAAAATTTAATAAGCAAAAATAAATTATTAAGACGATGGAGGTACAACGATACCCTTGAAATTCATGATCCAATTTAACGTCTTTGCACACGAACGATATGCAATATTATTTCGGGATAACATTTTAATCGGCAATGCGGGGACGCTCGGAATGTAGTCGAAAAATGAATGCAAAACACGTACGAGTTCGAGTCTCACGGCCTTCTAGGTTCTCAATCACAGGATTAAGAGCGTTAAGATGAAAAAAAAAAACAAAACAAAACCATTTTGGTAAAAATGTTACAACGAAAATGTACGATATGCTGCTGGTTGGAGAAGTGATAAAGAGTTTAGAAAAAGGAAAATAAGGCTGCAGGTCTGCTGCTTATTAAACGAGTCCCACTACAGGGTGCAACGAAAGTTTTATAGTCAAATTTATACGCCCTAAAGAAAAAGAGAAGTGCTGTGAGAAAACAGGGATGCCCAGGAACTGGTTCCATGAAAAGAAAGAAAAAAAGAAAGGAAATAATACAAACAAAAAAATTCCACCATGCGTCATTATTACGAAGCACAATGAGGGAGGCAGGTGATTTCGTATATTGGCAACAGTCTTTCAGAATGATAAAAATAACTTGTATCTGGTTGCTGAATAACGTTTGAACATTTAACCAAAGAAAAACATGTTATTGTCTTTTTTACTTAAGAAACCAAGTGGTGTCGGCATGTGGCGTTAAGCTTGCCTTATTAAAGTCCAAGATAATTAGAAGCTACTGCGATAAGATAAAAATCTAAATAGGGGAATAATATTAAAACGGCGAAACTTGGCAAAGTTCAAAATAAATATTATGAAAGTACATAAATAGAGAAGATAAAAATGAGTTATATTTTTGAACCTCTTTTTAAAACCGTACCAAGTTCGATTTCTCAACGAGGAACCATCCAAAATTCGATTCTGCGTCCCACAAACACAGAGAACCCCTTTTGCACGCGATTATGGGGACCAGAAGAGGGGGGTTACCGAATAAGGGAACCAGGGGCCTGGGACCTGTTTCGAAACAGGTTTGGCAGTCTTTTCGTCGAGTATTTTTTCGTTTCTTGATCGCGTGAGAGAGTACTCCGGCTCTTTTACGACCGCCGAACCCTTTTGGCAGCGAGAGGGACCAGAACTCGGAGGAAAAAACAACAGTGTGCGAAAGATACGAAGGAGGTGAAGCGAAAACGAAAAGAAAAGAGAGGAGCGATACCAGCGAGAGACCTCACAACAAAAAGATTAGCAAACTACAGGGGCAAGGGAATGTACAAGGCCAAATAAGCAAAATAGTGTTTGGAGGCCAAAGGAACTGGCTAAAAATAAAATATCTCTATTTCTGTTTTGCCATGAATAGAAGCCTCGGAGATGACAACATTTTTATATTTTGCAACCATTTTAATTGATGAGATTAATATTTTCCCTGGAGCATAAAAAAATCTCAAAATTTCAAGGTCTCAATGATTTTTTGTGTTTTATGGACAAATTAGGATAATGAAACGTCGATTCGTTTCGAATATGAAATAGGAATTCGAAATACTTCTACACGAAAGTCAGAAATTGGTGTTGAAGTATTTCGAATATGGCAAATCTTATGAAAACATCGTAGTGTTGTTGATCGCGTGTGGACTCGAGAATTCCAAGCCGGGACGAATTTTCATCCGAAAGTAGTCTTCCGTGTGTAACGAAGGCGATGACCAGATCGCGATCGTTTCATGTCACGCCCAATCAATGGCAACATAAGGCAACGTCTTGGAGAGGGAAAAAGAAAGAGAAAAAGGATAAGTTTTGAAATGAGGGTCGGTGGAGCGTAGTTATCGGTCGCATTGCTAAGAGAACGAAAACAAGTTGATCGAGGAACAGAGGTATCACGATTTTTCAATGTATGATGCTGCTTTCATCGCCTGTAGGAAGCTGAAGAGGCGCACGTGCGGCGACGTAAATACGCGCAGCAATTACCGCCATCTCCTCTTTTTATTCCAAGATTTCTGACTCGAGTCTGCGAGCACAACTGGAAGCACATTTATGAACAACACGTACACAGACGTACTTCGAGGCATATGTATTCATAGGTGGAACTGACTTAGGTACATAAGACGAGGGCACGTTCTCCTCTTATCCGCACATCCGGCGAGCTATTCCATAATTTATTACGCCTTCGGCAACAGCGACTCGCACGGTTAACGATCACATTGCTGTCGGTACGAAAGTTCGTATCCATTTTAGCAGCATGTGAACTTCGCTAAGATAGAAATTGAAAAAAAAAATTGGTCCATCGCCTATAAATCCGATTGAAAGGGCTTAGTAATCTTTGAATTTCGACGATTGGCTCTATGATGCGCTTTTAAGATCATCATCGACATTAACCAACGTCATTGCAGAGGCAATCAAATGCGAAATCCTGAAACACGATTTTTTGTTGTTGATGAACAATTTTCCATAATTCGATGGGCATCCATCGCCCAGAACTTCGGATCTAGTTGAAATCACTGAGCGAGGATAAATTTATTTAGGTTCGAAGCGAAAAGCGAGCAATTCTTACTCCTGGTGAAAATTGCTCGTGGTAAACGTACCGTACAATAATAACGTGTTTTGGGTTTAAATTCAGTGAGGTATTCCCGGCGGATATTGGCTGGAGAGCTCGCAACATATTTTTGTAATGATAATTTTCCGACTGAGTGACAACAAAAAATCGTCCACAACTGTCCCGTTCTCATCCCTATTAATCTTTTTTTCAGAAGTTTTTCATCGCGTAAGTGCAGTAACTGTTCGTTTACGGTTCATGGAACATTGGTGCTGACATATGTTTGAGTGAGTTACGAGTATCGTTGAAGTTAATAACGAGTATCCTACATTGTAAAGCAATGATGACGAAGAAAAAGTGAGGCGTCCTGTGAAACCGGTTGGAAGTTAAGCCAGATCAGAAAAATGGATTCTAAACGTTCTTCAGTTAACAATTTTTTTATCTCAATCACTCGCTAATTTCGATGGAAAAAATTGAATGTCAGGCTGCGACAAACTCCTAACTTCTAATCCCTTCCAGATAATCATATCGAATTAATTTTTGTCTGATTTAGAGAAAAACCGCTACGACTTTATGTATTGGCGGATTAAATATTTGTCGACGATGTTGTTGACCAACGATCCAGAGTCGTTGAGATGGGTTTTATATATACATATATATACGTATAAACGAGACATGTTGGCCCGCACGTACGCATCAGTATCGTCAACGAGCCAGTCGCGTTAGATAAGTGTATGATGTGTATGTGTACGTTGGGAGGCAGGAGGAAAATAGTCACACACTCTTGCAGAGGAACGAGTAGTTGTGTGCCGACCTTCCTGTTCGTTTTTTTCATTCCTTTTCAAACTCCTTCTTTTTTATGTGTTCTATCCCTTTCTCTCTCTCCTTGTCTCTTTCGATCTTTCGGTCTTCGCTCAATTCTTTTCTCTCTCTCTCTCTCTCTCTCCCTCTCTCTCTCTCTCTCTCTCTGATTCTCCACGCTAAAGTGACATATAGCTAGTCTTTCACTCATTCTACATATCGTGTATACCCGGTTTCCAAGCGAGTCTCCCCGCTGGTCCCTCGTCGATCCATTTGGTATTTACGGACTTCTCCCACCACTGAAACTCTTCGCGTAGTCAGGACGCCAACGTGGGTTTATTTATAGATAATAAGCTGCGTGTTTACGTACGTATTGCTAAGAGGGCTACGTCTTTCTGGCGACGCTGATCTCACGAGCAGTGCGCCTCCACATACATTAGCCTCGGGCGAGTATGGCGCGAAGAGACGACTTTATGTTTTTCCAAAGCCTCACGATGTCTTAGGTCAGACTCTCTCGGGCTTCGATCTTGACAAAACGGCAACAGGTATATCGTCATTTCTTCTCCCTCAATATTGCTGTATTTCACGTTTTTTTCTCGAATGGTGGGTGTGACGTTTGTTGTTATTTACATAAATCGGGGAATGGATACGAACGGAGACCTTGTTTAAAATCATTTGCGACTGAAGTACTGATATTGTGACTGTAACAACAACATGACACGAAAAGTCTGTTTACGGTCACGTGAAAAAATTATATTCCGAAGAGGATTTGAAGGTTATGTATGTCGAATCGAAGTTACGTTGTTCTGACAACCAAGATATGTTCAAATGTATGCCAAAACGAAAAGCGAATGATTTTACAACCGAATAACTGTCGAAAATTGTTTATAAAGTAATGAAATTTGGTTGTAATCGAGTTGGAATCTTTGTCACTCGCTATAGAATATCGTTTCAATGAAAAAGTCGGGGAAATATGGCGCCTTTGGTGAACATGTGCTGAACAGGAGGCCTGAGCCTTTTTCTGCGCAGTTAGTAACGACAATCAGTCCAAATCGTGGTTTTGCTCGCTCATATGCGACGAACTGTTCCATGATGAATGAGCTGGCAACCCAAGCATACGGTGATTCAAGACGGATTATTCTAGTCGTGAAGAAGTAGGAGAAAAAAAACGATACTTAAAAACGTGCAAGAGAGACAGAGACTTATTGTGAGTCATTGCGTGAGTTCTCTTGTGACAAACAAGGTGTATATCGAGCCGCGTAGCAGTTTCGCCTTACAAGTATGTTCATCGATAAGAATCAATGAAAGTGAAAAAAAATATGGGTTTATCTTTGTATACCAAGAGTTCCATTCGGATTTATGGTCAAATGAATCGTAGTCCCCAATCAAAGATTTTGGAAACTTGGGTACGAAACATTCAATTTTGACAAGTCAAGAATACCTCACGATGTATTGAGTTCCAATTGCGGTCAATAAGTCCAGTATCTCTTGTTTTAGAGATTTCACGCGTAATCGAATGCGAATTTTCATTTGAGCCTTGTCAAAATTTGATGATATAGCGCTTAAGCAAAGAAAGTGTCCTTTGAAAGTTTAATTACGAGAAGATGCATCACTTTCCCTGAAGGAATCAAAGTATTACTGGAATACCCTTCATGTTTAACGAAGTGCTGAAAGGGAAGGAGAAAGGGTCGATATACCTATTTCAGCAACCACTGATTTCAAGAATACCCAAGTAAGCACGAGAAATAAAGACTCACTCATACATCAGTCAAGCTTAACTCTATGGCAAAGGGCTGTTTGCTCGAGAAGAACCCTTTCACGCAGACCACAAATCTTGCCAAATATAAATGAAATACTGAGAATTGTAGAGACAAATGGCGATCATTTTGCAAAATGTTTGACGAAGTACTACGTGTTTGGAAACTTCGTCTACACAAAAAACTTGCAAGAATTCGAATATATTGAAAGAAACATGGAATAATAAAGAAATATCCTGAAACATCATCGTCTCACAAACCTCTTCAATTTTTTCATACATACTTTCCTTTTTGATCTTTTTTCAACTTTTTTGATTCTGTTCCATCGGAAAAACACGGCATCAATAGTAAAGAATAACGAGAAAATCTCAAAAACATCAAATTCATAATTCATCAGGTCGAAATTATAGTTCCGCCATGTTTTATTTCTCTATCCCAAATTCTATACTGTCGAAGACTTTATTCTTCAAGTAACACATTTATTTTCATTGCCTATCCCGTAGTCATTTTCCCTTGACTGCCTGGATATCGGAAATCGAGGATGAAAGAAATTCTTTATATATGACGGGAAGGACTCTTTTTCATTTTCAATCCGACGATTTGATAAAGATTGTATCATTTTTCGGGAGATCAATATTTAATGGTTGCGGCTAACAATCTGGGATTTTGAGAAACACTTTTGGCTGAAAATTATGTAATCCAACATCTGTCTTTCCGTACGTAATAGATTTCGTGAAGATCATTTGCTTAGCGTGATTTGTCGAGTTGAAGTCGTTAAATTTCATTGGTTATTTGACTCGCTATATAACTCAGCTTCCGTACGTGTGTAAAATCGTTCAGGTCCACATATCACGATTTGGCAAAGACTGGGAAAATTGCCAAGAGTTCGATGCTTACGTGAGGAAAGGTTAATATTTTCATATATATGTATATTGCTCAAAGTGTATAAAATCGTTGGTCGATTCTGGCGATGTGTAAAGGAGCTCTGTGAAGAAGGAATGAAGAAGAAAAACGAGAGAAAGCAAAACGAAATACGACCTCGAAAGTACACGTGTGAGACGAGGTAAGCTGCAGGCGCGAATGAAATTCTAGATTCTCTTCACGAATTACTTACGAAGTACGTGAGATACTTGCGAAAAAAGATTGTAGGCATGTGCATACATAGAAACGAGCGCAGCTGCGTCTGGCCCCATACCAAATTTTTTTGTTTATGCGTGCAGGTGATTTTTTCTACGATCACGCACGAATTGGCATATATTTCGGTACGTCATAAAAAGTATCATAGATTCTGAAAAATTCGAAATTGCTACCTCGCAACTGGCGAAAACAATAATAATTTGTCGATGTAATTGATGATTGAACTTAAAAATATCGGAGCCTCAATCGCATGGTTGCGGGGGAATGAATAATAGTTTGTATGAAAAACGAAAGGTCACAAGATCTAATAAAAATGTTATACAAGAGTATAACTGAATAGAAAAAATTTGCAGGTGTCTCGTGACGATTTTAAACAACGATAATAAAAGCGTTGAGCCGGTACAATGGCGAGAATAACATGCAGGTGATGTTAATAATAAAAGACAATAAAAAAATTGCGGAGACGAAGAAACAATAGACCAGGACGTCCGGTGCATCGTCGCTACGTCTTCGTCGCGACGATGAACGTTAAACCTCGTCGACATTTGCCCGATGACGACTGTTGTCTAGCCGCAACGCGAAAGAATACGAATGGGTGCGCAAGGTGAAGAATATCAGTAGCTTTAAGAACGCGAGATGAACACAAACTAAGTTTTTATGTCGTCAGGGTTGAGCTTTTTATCTTTTGCCGAAAAACTTATTCCTAGCAGGTCTCCCAAGACTAATAAAATTTCACCCCACTTTCCCACGATCTTCCCATTCGTCCGTCAATTATTTGCCTCAAATATTTTTTTTTTTTTTCAAGATAAAAAATGCGAAACTAGAATACCAAATTAAAAAAAAAATAGAACTAGAGGTTCGAAAAAAATATAGATGCAAATCTTTTACCCCTTACTGTTGGATTCATTGGGAATCGTAAAATAAAAAGATTTCTCATGATCAAAACGAACAGAAAACCAGAATGAACTAATACATTTAATGATCACGATTGAAGTGGGATACTGCCGGGTTCGTGGGATATAAATATTCCGTTGAAGGCTTGTGGGCACGTTGATCAACTCTCCTAATTGTACGTTAATAACTTTTCAATAGATACGGTTGGCGGACTCTTTCTCTCTTCTTAGCTCCGCATAGAGAAGGTGTGTGCGTGCAAACTCGTGGCGGTTCGTTAATCGTGCCCGCGTGTTACACAGGCTCTATTATCGACATACCAATTCTTTTTACGTTTTTTTTTTTTTTACGGCAAACACACGATGTATAATTTATCTTGAGGTGGGAGAATAACGTGGCAACGTAAAGGAGTGCTGAAACCGCGATTGTGTATATACAAACAGAGAGACACGTTCGAGGCAAAATGAGTAAAGAGGACGAGAGCAAAACGGATACCAATACCGATAATAGACTGCGTACAGAGGGCATCGCCGGTAAATATCGAAGTTCGCGTGATTTACGATCCCTGTTTGTGTCTAAGACGCCATGAACCACGCACAGATGAATATCTTCCTCGGTGGAGAGCACTGCAAGAACAGGAACTGCACTGGGAGTCCCGCCGACTACTTGGGACACGAGAACTCGTTACGAATGATAAAAATAAGCGTGCAATCGAACTTTAAATGTAAATTTATGTACAAAAAAAATCGAGCTGTATCGTTGATTCTTTTTACTGTAATTTCTAAGAAATTCAACTAACTTTCCGACTAGTTGCGAGTATCGAGAAGTTTATTTGAATTCAAAAAAATCTGTGTTATCGCTTGAAAAAAATTCAGACGAGCATTTATTAGCTTAGGTTTAGGATTTCATAATGAAGAATCGTAAAAAGGGTCTAGGATACCCAGAGGAAAAAGGGTTCTTGAATTGATCCCTAAAATAATATGATCAGAAAAAAATTGAGCAACTGATGGTGATACCATGAAATTTCACAACGAAAGAAAAGGGCTAGGAACGATTGAAAATGCGGACTAGATATGGGTCGTTTAGCAATCGAGATGGGGAAGAAACATGACGAGAGTGTAGTACAAAAGGCGTTGTGATAATGGCCATTAATCGAAAAATTTTCCTCGCTCCAGGAGCGTTCATCTCGGGTAATCGCGGACGAAATTGCTATTGTAAAGAGGAGGGGAATCGAAAAAAAAAGAAAAAAAAAGCCTTAAGACAACGAACCTAAGACGAGCGCGAGACCTTTATGAAATTTTATGAGCGTCTTTTTCCGTAGCAGGCCAGCAGAGGGCAATGATTCAACGGAAACAGGCCTGTTAACAAGCTGTAAAGTTGTTGAACGATGATAAAGATGAGGATTTATTGGAGCGGGAGGGAGTCAAGGGGAGAATCGAAAAAAAAAATCCGCGACGACATAATTCAAGCACTTGGATATTAGGATAAATCCATTCGATAAAAACGCCCTTGCTCTTGCATCCTTATCTCGTTGAAATTCCACCTTCAAGAAGATTTGAAAAAACTTCATCAGTCGTTAAATATTCTGAAGAATAACGCACGATAAAAAAAAAAAGTAAATTACATATCGAGTGCAGACATTATTTTTGCACACTGGGAGTTCAAAGAATTGAACCCTAGGCCACCGCCTATTCCGCCTACAAACGTGTTCGTAATACTGAACATTTGATTTGCCATTCGCAAAGAACGATGGGAAAGGGGAACTCGAAATTCAAATGTCCCAAAGCTTATACATGTATTTGTAACAAACACATTTATAGTGCAGTGTACACAGACATACATTTTTGTATATATATCTATAAAAAAGGTGTGTCAAAGAGCAGGAACGATTTTTCAACCCCCTCGTCCGCGTCAGGGGTTCCTTTTCCGATACACCGATGTAAAGAAAGTATATTGTATACACGAATGTGTTCATGTAACTTTTAGGCACGTCCGAAACAGGAGCTGTCGTCGCAACCGTACCCGATATTTACCGATACGATTGACAGAATCCACCCCTCAAATTTCAACGGAGAGGGGGTACTTTCTGTACATTTTTTATATCCTTGATTCTGCGGCACATTTAAGCTACATTTACAACCCTAAAGGAACGACATTTCGTCCCTTTTTAAGCTCCTGCGCGTTCCCTTCCAGTAGACACAATTATTCTTTATACATACATGCATGTAAATTTGGAGATCTGAGTTTGCGTCAATGTGTGTGTGCGTGTGTGTGTGTGTGAGTATTTGTGTGTGCATACAATTGAGGATAATTCGACATCTCAAAAATGTCGAGTTTCGCAGCAACCTCACTTTTGGAAGTACGTCGCTTTTGTAGCCCGAGCGTGTGTACCTTTAATATTGACGCTTTTTTTTTTGAAGTGAGAAGCAAAAACATATTTAAATTCTCAGCATACTCGCATATATTTACACTAGTCCTAACTAACATATACATAGAGTCCTAGTCACATGATTCGAGGACACCAATGCCCGAGGGCTGTGAAAGTCCAACTCCAACAATTTTGTACACATCTAGAACTTTTTGACAATTTGACACTGTTATCTAAGAATTTACTCTATGTTGAAAACAAATTATTTCATCATATGTATTCGAAATCGGTATGGGCGAATAAAAATTTATTTGCTTACGTCCGAAAATATAGTTTCTTCGCCGTAAAATAACAGCTTCATTACGGAATCCGAGAAAAAAGTAGTAGAATATAGAAAATAATAGACGATGAGACAAATATTTAATTAACTTAAGTGCGTCGATTAATCTATAGCACGAGGTATTTATACACAAACGTTTCGTGGCACGAAAATCTGGGCTGCTGATTACTTTCGTAAATAAAAATGCATAAAAATCCGTTTTTCTCTCTACACACACACGCACGCAAACTCGCAGCTTTCACATTAGATGAATAGAGTTTGTGAAGCGATACAGTTAAACTCTCGGGACTTTGTAGCGCGAGAAGATGCAAAGAAGAATCAGTGAATCTCGTGTTGGGTATGGATCTGAGTTTGCAGCTGGGCGAGGCCGTGAGAGATAATCGTGCAATGTAGACGAAGAATTGTATTTGTTACATACAAACCGTATCAATTGGTGGCATGAAAAAGGTTGTAACGAGAACAACAAAGCACGTGAAATAATTTGTATGTTAAGGCCTTTTGATTGGCAGCTTTTGATTTGCTTACGAGGATGGAAGGCACTCCGAAGAAATGATGAATGATTGACGTACAATGGAATGCCTCTTTCTCAACGGCCCACGACGGATTGCACGTCGCGATTTGATAAATCGAGGAGATATATAACACGCATCCACGGACAAGGATAAGCCGTATAGGAATAAAATGAATATGAACTCGTCGATATTTCATCTCGAGCCGAAACTTCTCCTCCCGCGCTTCGTTTCCCTCACTTCAAATCATCGATGTCAATAATTTATAAATGCATGGAACTCACTTTGGATGGAGGAAAATTAGTTTTAAAAAAAAAAAGCAATTGCGATCGCCGAGCTCTCGTAATAGGGAGAATAACGAATCCTCAAGAGGTAACGCCCTGAGCGTTTGATCTTCGCCCGCCTAGTGTATGATTTTAATATTTCTATGTAATTTTGTAATTTGTGCCGGCGTACTCGTGGCATTACAGGTTAAGGTTATTAACGGCTTTACATTTATCGCCTAACTACTTTAATGCGCAGATGTACTCAGCCAAATCCTCCGAATGTGACAACCTCGTAACGTTACATCCACTGACGTGATAATTGGATCCTTGAACGGATTTCACGAGTAGAAATTTTCGGTGACCTGTCGCTCCATTTCGTATGTCTGAGTGCAGGGATCTAATTCTCTCTGCTGTACAAGTTCGTTAAGCGCATCTTCATGGAGAACATCGTGGAGAATACGAACAACTAAGTCGAGAGGATCTGTTTCTAAAGCACTTCTGAACGATGTGGATAGCCAAGCTCACGAGAGAGGGTCATGAACATTCAAAGGGTCCCGAAATCCCAGAGCACAAACGTCCTGGAGTGATACTTCAAGACAATTTGTTGTCAGAAATAAAGGCTGTTATAGAAAACGATAACACTGCGGTTTTTCTTACTTGAATTCCGTAATTAATAATACTCAGCTAGTATTTTTCAAATTTTAACTCAACTTCGAACCCAATAGAAAAATAATCTCATGAAATGCCAAAACTCATCAATCTGTCCATCAAAATATTCTTCGGAGGCACGTACCTGGACAACGTCGCTCATTAAGTCTCGTTTCTGCATACATCATCACCACATATTCGACGTTCGTGGTAAAATGCCATGCATCATAAAATTATTACGCGAAAAAATGCCGACCACCTCGAAACGAATGGACCGGAGTATTATATCGTCTCTCCTAGTGTTTCATAATGAAAGGAACGTTGTAAATTTTTCGGAGAGGTAAAAAAAAAATGAAAATAAACCAGACACGGTACTCAACGGAAAGTCCATCCTCCATATTTACGGTACACATTGTTCAGTTGCTTTTCATTTTTTTTTTCTACATCCTTCAGCCATTCCAATTTCACATTTTAGGGTGAAGTTTGGTTGTGCAGAGTGCTCGCTGCATTCATCGACGTAAAATCTACGACCTGAGGGTCATACATGGACGAGCGACTTTCCCATGATGAAGAGAAAGAACAGAAAAATAAAACAAGGTCTTTCTGCAGCATCAGACCCTCGACCACGTTTTCCCCCGTACGGTCTACATTTCATAGTGGTCACTCGCGGTCGGTTCGTATGCCGCTGAAAAATTAATGAGAACAAATCGCGCTCTTGTCTGGAACACGCTTTCTCTCCACTGTTCGGGAATGGACTAAAGTTCCACGAGGGCGCTTTCGAGGGGTAACACACGCTTCTCATCTCGGATACTGTGCTTACTTTTACTTCTAGCTTTCAGTTACATTCATAGATATACGCCTAAACGAGAAGTGCAGAATTTTTCATGAACTCATCCTGCTACAGACCAGAAAGGGCTGCTGTATACGAACAAATGTTCAAAGTAAATAAAAAGAAACAGTATCTGGAGGTCCATGAATGATGCTATGAAGTTTCAGGGATTGCGTTAAAATTTTGTAACATTCGGTCTGTACCTGAAGAGAAATATATTCGAAAGGCAACATTTTTATTGAAACATAAATTGTGTAAATAAAGTGAATCTATTTTTTTCGTGCAATGGAAACTTGCACTTGTAATGTTTATAATTCACGCACGAAATGTTAGATTTTGGCGTAATCATTATTTGGATCGAGTCACGAGGTACAGTCTGTAATTCATCGAAACTCCTTCGGAGCGTAACGAAAAAAAAAGAGACTTAGAAACGAGTTCGTGGGTCCAGTTATGCTGACTGGTGTAATAAAATTAGCATGACGCGGGTGCGATGAAAACACGTGGATAGATATAGCGTGTGGTTGTGCACAGCGTGCCTCGAATAAAGAATCTCGTCTCAGTCGCCCAGCAAAAATAAGTTTATTAATAGAAGAGAGACAAGTTTCTTTTTTTTTTATTCTCTTTTTTTTCTCTTTGCCTGGCCTCCAACTCCCTACGAATTTCTACTTGTTTTTCTTTCTGGTCTCGTACGCGATATGCAAAGTCGCGAATTTGCGCCTCGGCCCCTCTCCTATTACTAATATACGAACTCACGTTGGTCGACATAATTGTGGCACTTTTTTTAAAACGTATTCTTGGCTTAGCTTTTGATCATAAAAATTTTGAATTCACACTGTCATCAATAATCAGACTCAAAGTATTTTTATTTTTTTTATTTTTATGCATGTGGTAAAAACAGCCTGTATTATTTATTTGTCAAGCTTTATTTGCGCCGCGTGTTCGTAAACTTCCAATTTAAATTATTGACTTGTGTCGATGTATTTAGGATCTTGTGAGAGTCGAACTTTCGCTGGGAACGTAAAAATTCTAATTTTCAAAATGTATCCGGTCCACGAAATATTTACGTGGAAAATGAATTTATTTTGAGTTTTAAATGATTTTTTGTCAAACTCATTGTTCTCCGAGATCCTTTCGATTTTTTCGTTATCAGTGATTCGAGGCGAAGTAACTCAATCAAAATAATTTGAACGGACCACAATGTCGTGCACTACGTCCACAATTATTTCAGTAATTAGAAAGCTCATCGATTCGAACATTCGACTAAGGATCTCGAGACCGTATAATTTTTCTTCTAATATAATTATCCTCGTGTTGTGTCTTGAAATTCATGAGTTAAACTCATCACGCAATGTAATACAATGTTCACATAAAAAGTGGTTGCACACGCTTTTCTGTTATATATGCAATGATCATTAGGCTCGTAAAGGAGGTAAACAGGAACGTTAACCAACCAATTAGCAGTGAAGCACCCTAGGCTTTAATTTACACTCGCGTATACACGATAATCGGGTGTTGTGTCGCGAGAAGGATGTGTTTAACTCTTATAACAAAAAAAAAAAAAAAAAAATTCTAAATCGAACGTAAACTTTTATGAATCAAGAAACATGAATTTACCTCAATTGGTGTTTTAAATTCTTTGACTAGAAACTTTGATCTGACGTTAAATCATCGAACTAGTTGAACTTTTGGAATAATATTCATCCTCGAGCCAGAAGCACCCGATGAGAATTTAGAAAAAATTCTCAAATATTTCCTGGTAGTAATTTAGTTTTTTGTCCTGATAATAAAATGAAACGAACGTTAAAAATGTTGTTAGTATGATCGATAAATGAGTTCCAAAACAAATGCGATTTTTCGATCATGAATAAAGTTGCTCGATAACCCTCAACGTAATACCGAAGTAGAATACTTTAATTTTAGCTTCACGTGATCCTGGATAGCGAATAAGCGCGGGCGAAGCGACAACACGGTAGGGAAAGATAAGAGGATCGAGGATAAATAACGATTCTGTTTGTACTTATTCGGAGCGCTTTAGTAGTTCAAGTTTTAGCGCCCCTAACAAACAGTGCTCCATCTCTGTCTCGGGCTTGTTGAGGTGCTTAGGCAGTGATTTAACGAGGCATAGTTGCAGCCCATTACCCTCAAGCGAACCTAAATATGTTTGTCCATAGAAGATTGTAACGCGCACACGAAAGCAGACGATTCAACATTGAGAAGCTCGTTAACGTACGGCGCCATTGGGAACCACAAGACAAGAGCTACTCGATGGCCGTCGTGAAGCAACGGCCCTCATCAGGTACAAACACATATACACCCACGTAAACATAACTTCAATGAGCATTGTTCCGTATTAGCTAAGACAATAGTATTAGTGTTAAGATTAGCTATTCAAAAGAAACTAAAACTAAACAAAGAATATCCCCTAATTTTATAACCCTTTGTGTTAACGAGCTTGAGGTCAGATTACATCGTCTATTGGAACCTGTTCTACAACTTCCAAAGCCATTGTTCTACCAGTCATCAAAATCTAACATTGCCGAAATCCAGTAAAAATAAATGTTATCACTTGAAATTTAAGGAACCGTCTCAGTCAAAAGCGGTTAGAAAGCTTTTTCGTAATTTTCCAAATGTCACACGTTTTTAAAGAAAAAGATTTCGAAAAAAAGACCCAGTTTGACGTTTAGGTTTGGAATGGTCGCAATTTTGTTGATTTCTTATAAAATATAATAAATATAAATAAAATCTCTCGTACCCCAGTACGGTTTTTAATACTAATTGATAAGCTTTCAAGATTTATTATGGATATGAGAAACTGAAGAATAAAATATTGTTTTCATAAATTGAACATAAAATTATGAAAATTGGCAATTTTCATGAAAATTACACTGGGAAAGTCCCTTCAGCTAAAAATTGAAGAAAAGATTGTGTTTGATTCGTGGATTTCTAATTCATTTTTGGTTCTATAGCGTTTATTTAAAAAAATGCATATTCCGCGATCGAATCGACCATAGCAAGGCGTCACCATTGTAAGAAGGCCTAAATTTCAGTGATCCATAAAATATGATCTGACTGCCACAAAGGAGTCCGTCAAGTTTCATTGCAGGCCTGTATTAATATCCAAGTAGGGCGAGACACGCAAGAATCCGAAAGCCAACAGGGGCATTCACTGCGGCTCGTAGAGAAGTTCGATTCTAGACTACTTCGCGAATCACGGTAGAGACAAAGAGGCAGAGAGAAAGGTCGAGGATGTATATACGTATGGGAAAAGAGGAAAATCGAGACTGTATAATTCAGACCGTCCCAGCTCATTGTTCCGGAGGATAAGGGAGAAGAAGTGTCTAGTCTGTTCCTCCTGGCGTGTGCGATTTCCAGCGAGTATTCGTAGCCACCTTTGAGATTTCAAATACATGAAGAAAGAGAGTAAGAAAAAGCGTGAAACTCTCGTTACACGAAGACTGAAAACTATGTGCGTTCCACAATTCCCTCAGGTGCAAAGAAGAAAATGGAGAAATCTCCTGACAGCCGGCGAGAATGTCTGACACAAAAAAAAGACACCTAATAAAACGAAACAATACGTGCAGTCTGTTTTGTCCGCGTAATATGAAAAGCGTAAGATTTGAATGAAAAATGAATAAAAACGGTGACTACGCTCATTCTCCCCGTTTACACACGTATTCATCATTTTTTATTCATTTTATAAGCGTAAGCTTTCGAAAGAATCGAGGGGCCAAGAGTTCTACGACACGACAAATATGACGGAATCCGCGGACTCAGCAACCCTTTAGAAAAAGCACGTCCCCTTGCCACCGCATCCCTCATTAAGTCCCTTCGCTTTTGACGGTTTGACTCTTGTTTCTTATCAAATTATGGGACTATTCTGCTTCGAAGCAGGTTTCAAACGAGGTCTACCAAGTACACTTTTTAACAGCAACACGCAATGGCATATCGAATTACGTATTCCTCACTGTGCTTACTCTTTCCTTCCCTTTTAACTCTCCGTCCCGCTTTTCCCCCTCGTTCTCTCTCTCTCTCTCTCTCTCTCTCTCTCTATTTTTTTTTCTCTTTCTCTCTTCGTTCAGTCTCTTCGGGCACGTCAAAAGACTTTCAAACAGAAGAAAATATAAGGCGCCGCAAGTTCGGCAGCCAAAAGTAATCCGGAGCTCGAAACTCGAAGCTTCTAACGTGCTCCCTCGACTGCTTAACGCCTTTCTCACTTTTTTTCACCATATTCTCTTCCATTTTCACATATTCACCAGTCTTCTCTTTTCACCTTTCCTCTATGCCATTTTCTCTACACGCTAATACTCGCCAAAGCTCACGCAACCCCTCATGTAGTTTATTTATTTGAAAATATAGCCACAGCGCACACAATTCTCGAGGGAACCGATTTCAAAAGGTCCACCGAACTCGGAGTCGGTCCACATAATTATTTGTGGTGTTATTATTACTATTTTTATTATTTTTAATTATATTTTTATCATCATTATTATTATTATTATTATCACACGGGAGAAAGGATGAACATATGTGAAGTTGCAAAAAACAGATATATAAATATAATAGTAAACGGCCAATGCAAAAAGATTAAATGAATGTCGTTTTACGATCGCGATCTTCTAAGGTAGAATAATAAATAACAAAACTGCTAGTATAGCTTCAGTAAATATATTTTTGAAAGTATTCAAAGAAGTATGTAATATTTTCGAGAAACAAATATATAATGCGCCAATGTCCTTGATGCAAAGACCTTTTTCGAAACTAGGATGCTGAATAATCGTCTTCGATTTTCTAGTTAAAATATTAAAAATTGGCACATAAGGAGAAGTAGAAAAAGTTCGAAGAGTTTTTTCAGCGGATTTGGATCCGCGTTGATTTATGCTATTCGTAAAATCTTTGGAGCCACACCTCTTTCTGCCTTCAAATTAAAAAACCAGTGTTTTGATCGAAATAGAAATCTGGTGTTGGACTGCGATGATTAAATTTATTCATATATTCTTGGTGACTTCAAGTAAATAATACGCGCTCTAAATAGGTCTTTTCATACACGATGAATATTCTGGAGTAGAGGTGATTCAAATTGAACATATTTTTATCGGATTATATAATATTATACAAGTCCAGGTGAGATTAGGTAAGTTTAGCTAAGCTTTGACGAAGTTATGCTGACTGAAACAAGATTCTATAAGCTCGAATTAGGTGATGTAATCGGAGATCCTTAACCGGAAAGATAAAAGGGTTGCGCCCGTCTTGTAAGCTCGTCTTTAAGACGGGAGTCCTTGGACTCGGGCAGCCCGAGTAGGGTCGACATTCAGGGTCATTCCTCGAACGGTCGTGACCCTCGCGGCGTTACCCACTCGTGCTCCATGCAATTCAATAGCTCATCAAGATCTTCTTCGCTTTTTCTACCCGACGATCGTAAAGCAATTATCGCTTTTTTAATTGATTTTTTAATTGATTGCTCCTCGTGGCTATATTATGCTAGAAAAACCTCTTGTTACTTTTTCGCAAACGTGTGTATTTTTAAAATGTTCCCGATTCAATTTCTTTTTAATTATTTTTTATTACAACTTATAACATCTGCGGAGCAGTTGTCAAGACTATTTATACTTTTTTTCAACAGCACTCGTCCCATATCCTCGTGTACTCGGTTATCTTTTTTTCCATCCGACAATGTTGTACTATGGATTTATGTGTCGGTGTTTTTTTTTTTTACACGAGAACGATAATTTGCCAAGCCCAACGAGAATGTCTCACCTCAACAACGCAAAAGCATTCGAAATCTTTTGAGATAATGCAACAACGTACGCACGCACGATACAATCACCAAGTTCAAATAAAATGCAAACACACCTCGTCAAGATGGCTCGATTTATTGCCACGTTTTGCAAAATATTTATTCAGTTATTGTCGACAATGGTGTATGGCCTTGACCGCTGATAGCTTATCCTTTCGACCCTCAAACGAGCAAAACGTGATCATACGTCATACGTATAAAAAAAAAACAGTCTGTTTTATATTCATAACGTAAGTAAATGAAATGAAAACTAATTTAATCGCGAACTATATAGAGAAATTATCTGGATGTTCAATCATTTTCGACTATAGTGATTACTTTGACCTACAATACTTGAGAGTAATTGAACGAGCTCGAAGAATATTAAGACGGAGAAAAACATGATAGAGAAAGGAGTAAGAAGAAAAAAAACAAGAAGAAAGAGAAACAGAAAGTGACGTAAAGGAATCGTACTTGAAAAGCATCTCGAACCACAATTATCAAACGTCTATCTTCATTTTTAGTTTCTTTAGATCACTGTTGAACATTTTGGTTCGAATACAAAGATAATTATTATTTCTATAAAATAGAGTGGGACTTGTGTTGTCCCACCTACTTTTTTTCTATTTTGGGTTTTCAATCCTAAATCCTTTTAACATTTCAATAAAAAATTAACATAAAAATAAAAAATTTCAACAAAGTCAATAAAATACTATCTTCCGTGTCATTTCATTTCTTCCATCAAGTCGTCGATGGAATACACATTCATTGAAAAAACCGTTGACGTTTATGAAAGGAACTCGAAAATTATGAAACATTTTCTTCCACAGTTGGTTGAAAGCGGGTCATTCCAAAGTAACCAAAAACCAGCAAAATTATTTTGGTCTATTTCGATAATCGATTCTAGACAAATTTAATTTATAGAAATTCCCATCTATTCACTGTGAGCGAAGATTTCTCGTTTGACAATAATTAAGAAAATTAAGTGGGGAAATTGGGAGCCACGAAATTCGAAGTTTTATAACGTAGGAGCGAAATTCGATGGTCGTAAAAAGGATTTATGTGAGCTCGTCGACTGTGTTGTGTCTAATCGAATATGTATTACAAATCTCGGAACGAGAGAGGCACACGCGATAAAGCGTTGTTTTCACGGACGAATACGTGTGTTATAATTTATCGCAAGCAAGATTGTATTGCCATAACAGCCTCGCGGATATCTTATTATCAAGCGAGCTTGGAAACAAGAAGAGAAAAAAAAAATAACGAAAAATCCACGAAGGACGGTTTCGACAAACGGCAGTTTGTATAATGAAACGTATACGATAAAGCTCGTTCCAGCTTTGAAATCCAGGATCCCGAAAGGGCGTCCCATCTCTTCGAGGCCTTCTCGATACGGAGTCTCAAACTCGTTTGTCTGCTGGATTATGAGGCTGCTATACTAATATTCTCCTCCATTTCCTTCCGTACCCTGTATTTCGTTTAGTAATTTCATATTATTCCGAACTCCACTAGAATATCATAACATCGATTACATAAAAAAAAAAAAAAAAATCTCTGAAAACAATGAAGCTTAATGATTGAACTCGATCATTTCAAAATTGGAATCTACATGGAGAATAAAATTAAAAGCAAACGAAAGAAACGATTGGGGTGCTGTTGATTAAGCCTTTAAAAAAAAGGGTTTGAAAAACACTGAATGTCGAAATTCGATAGAAATCAAGAGCAATAACTTTAGCGTGGAATATTTTAGAGGATGAGAAGCTTTCGTATTTGTAAAAAACGGAAATACACTCTACAGTGGATAATATCGGTGTTTTATTTTTCTAGACAAAAATAGTCAAGAGATTTTTCAGCCGAGGGATAAACTATAGAGATATCCCAATGGTCAATAACAAGAATCCTGATAATATAAACGTGCCTACCCGTTATACAAGAGATAACGGATCAAAGCGGCAAGTGTGATGTCGTTTCAAAAAAAAAAAAAAAGAAGAAAAAAAAATGAACAGATAAACATTTAGATTTATGGCAGACTGTGTTATTTTTATTCGTACCCCTGAAATCTTTGCCAACCCTACAAAAATCCTGATGGAGAGAGGAATACACGATGGGAGCAATAAAAAGTGTGCTATGAAACTTTGAAAATTGGTTATCGAAGCTTGTTTTTGTCAATAAAACTCTCCGCTCAATCAGATTTCCCATTGATTTATTTTTTAAATTGTTGCCCATATAAGTTCCATCCACCGTTCGTCCTTCTGTTCAAGTTATGAATTGCTGCATTAAAATCTTTCTTCGTACCTATTACGCAGAATTGACAATAGGAAAGGGAAGAAAGCTCGTAAAATAAATACGAAATAATAAAATATCTACGGAAAAGTACACAAAAAAAATCTTGAGGACTCGCAGACCCAAACTCTCCAGCAATTCCACTTGTTTAGTTCACGTGAAGTACAGCAAAGTATTCTTTTCAAGCATCATGGAAGAGCTGAACTAATTGAAGCATATAATAGAGCGAAGAAAACACACGGATCTCAAAATTACATAAAAAAACAGGGGAGACGCTTTATGGAGAAAAATAAGGACAAGAACAAAAGGTATAAACAAGAGTTGAAAAGAAAGAGAAGGAGAAATAAATACGCCGAGGAAAGTCGAAAACGAAAGACTCGTTGGCGTTCATTGTTGAATATATATGTATATACATATAAATGTATATAAATATACACACTAAAAAAACAACGTACTAACGTCGTCGAAATTTTATGATCAAACCTCGCTATTTTCCACCGTGAGTCCTATCTTATTCGAGCAGTGTATTTTCTCAACTTCAGCATTTTTTTCTCAACTCAGAATAGCAGCTTTGCAAGTCTTTTTTATGATCATCTTACTTCACTCTCTCTCTCTCTCTCACTCCCTTTCTTTCTTTCGTCCCCGCACCAAAGGAGTAGTTATTTAAAAAAAAACAACGAAAAAACATGTTTCTTGATTTTCCAATTTGTGGGAAAAAATTATATGTTTTTCGATTGTAAAAAAAATCTAAATCCTCAAGTCCAAAACATTGTTTAGCCCTTCGTAAGATTTGACAGTAAAAAGTTCAGTCAAGAAAATTAAAAATGGACATAATAGTCATAAAGTTTAAAACTTTGAACGCAGAATTCATGGTTGACGGATATTATCCATCAATGTCCATGCCTGATCTAGAAACGCGGCAGCGTCTTGACGCCAATTATGAAAAGAAAAAAGTGTAAACGACCAAGGCAAGTCGCGCCGCGTATTTATTCTCGAGATTCGGCCCTCTTAAATTTCAACTCGATCCCATTTAAAAATGCGTCGACCTAGCGAAAATCTAACGCCACTTTAATCATATAAATCGTACAATCCGATTCTATAATTTACTTGTAATTGTTGAATTTTCTTATAATTTTGGGAATCGTTGCCATCAACTTTCGATGTGAACCCTTTCATTTTTCATTTATTTTTATTCTCGAATTCGGCGTATTTTACAAACCCCCTAACCGACAAAAAGAAATTCATCCCAACACAGCGCTTTAAATGCCTTCTAGCGTCGCGTGTGGTTCAATGCGGTTGGCCTTGGACTCTGCTGCTGTTGCCTCTAAAGCTCTCCCCCACCCCCGTCGTCTTTTCTCACTCTTTCTCTCTCCCTCTCTCGTCTTCACTTGGTAGCCCTGAGACGATGGTCACGGTCAAGGCTACGAGCCACCCCTTCCCTCCTCAGGCTTCGTCTTCGATGCACACCGTTGCCCTGCACTCAGAACCACCGTCATCGCAACAACACTGCCGCATCCTTTCTCGGCCCTTTCATTCGAACAAGGGCCACTGCGTGGTAAGAACCTGTCCCCGATTTCAAGACCCAAAGATTGCACATTCGAAGTGAAGAAAACAACAGGCGAAAAAGTAAAAAAAATATGAAAGAAGACGGAAGTTCGCATGGACTATTCAAGGATAGTCGCGTGATTTTTTAGAATTAGAATCTAAAGTTATACGGTTAAAGTCAACGGAACGTGGTGACTATAAGTTATTGAGAATCTGAATTAAACATTTTTTCATGAATCCAAAAAAATCCAGTTCATTGATCTTTTGGTTCAGAAAATAAACGGCATAATGATTTCATTTTGAAGCTTTGGAATCGGAATCTGATAGTGACGATAAATTCCAACATTCTTGCCGATTCATGAACACCGGCTAACAAAATATAATATTTATGAATCACATGAATGAATTCGTATCCATACAATATTCATTGGTTATTTCAATGACAAATCTAGCGCGAAAGGTGAAAGCGACGATGGGGTCTATGGAAGTGAGAAACTGATCTGATACAGCAGCAGCCATGCCGGAACACACATAATTCGCTTTACATGGTAAATGATTGAAGAAAAATCTAAAGATATAATGGGAGCAGATTAACGAGAAAGCAGTCAAGCGGGAACGGAATATTATGAACGGACGGTTTGACCATGGGCGTGTCGTGCGGTGCTTCTCAGTTTCCGCAGTAGTCACAGTTCGTAGTAAAAGAAGTAGTAAAAGACTGTTAGTATTAGAGTGGAAGTGGTAATAGAAGTATGAAGTCTGGCAGAGTCGACAGAGGCCAGCAATCGCGAAAGTCTCATCGGTCTACCTTGGAGGTGATTGCTCAACAAATTCTTTGATAACCAGGTTACTGAGGAATATTCATAAATACGAAGAAAAAAATACCATGGGTTGAAGGAGGGTGAACATTTTTCAAGCTTCCTTCGAATCCGCCAAGAGGTGAAGCCTTTACATGCGTTCTACGATTGACAACAATAAACCGCCGGCTTCCATTAACTGCGGAAAGAACTCAATCAATTAACGAGTGGCTTCAGTTCATTTATTTTTTCCATCGGTTAGGTCTTCGGTTCTGATAGGTCCTCTGCCGCGGATGTCCTCCATCAGGGAACGAGGGGACCACGGGACAGCAAAGACCCGGTACGACCGGTTCCTTTTCAGCAACACCCTATACTCGGAGCAAGCAAGAAGGATCTGGACTGGTAACCAGACCCAACTGGGACAACAAGATAACGATGTTTACGATCGTGAACGAGCATCGAAGACGATCGAATCGACGATTTCACGAGATTCTCAGAAGTTCTACAGTTTCTGTCGGCTTCACTACCGGTTCAGATCGATCAGATCGCAAAATGAACGACGGGCAAGATATTAGTCCTGGACGTTCCATTTCTACTGTTCTGCGATTTGCATTTATCTCGAAGAGTCATTGCTCATTCTGAGCTTTTTTGTTTTTCGAATATTTGAGGTAAACCTTCTCGCCCAACAAACTTCCTTGCCTTGGCGTCCACCTAACCGACCTTTCTTCCAGTGAACTGTTGTCGATGCTAAATTTAATTCTGTTACGACCATAAAAATGCTTGGGGGCTTGGCGAAAAGTATCGGGAGGAAGAGGGCGTAGGCAAACGGCTTGGAATTCGAGAGTTCATCGGTCTCGCTCTTAATGCGTCAAAATTTACGAGATCTCGCGGACGGCGTTATGCCTTCGTCGTGTACATGCCTAGCCCTCTACTGCGGTTAGTTAAAATGAACTTTGGAGTTTTATCTCCAAATCGTTCTCGTTCGTCCGCTTTCTCGCGCTACTCCCCACTATTTCGAATGATTTGTGACAGCTTTCCCAGCTAAGTCTCGGAATACAGAGTCAGAAACGAAAACTTCAACTGTGGCCCGCCAACAACGAGTAACTTACAATTAGAACCGGAGTGCGCTTAACTTAATTAACTGGTAGTTATCCTCCATTTCGCGCTCATGCACGATCCAGAGTACGACGAGTTTCATCCCGAATGAGCTTATTACTCACTGGAGAATAGAAGACATCGCGATCGTTTCAAATTTAAACAATCCATCTCAATTTTCCTCTCGCAGACGTAAAGTCAGTGAGCTGGCCTTTCGTTGAACAGGCGTGTCAGTTATTGCCAGACGATTGTATATTTTTGTTTATAGAGTCATTGCTCTTTAAAATCAAAATCCCATTCGATAATTGGCGAACTAGCTCGAGAACGAGAAATTCCCATGAATCTTATTAATTACGCACAAAGCGAGATCCAGCCAATCAATTAATAGAATTTGAAAAAATTATCTCCAAAGAAAAACAAGAAATTCTCCGCATTGTTGCATCTTTAATTGTTCAGCTAGTTTTTATAGAATAGTCCGTCAAAATGACTTACCGTGCTCGATGGTCACCGAAAAAGTCGACCTTGCTCTTCTTCTTGACGGTGCCTTGTGGCTGATGAAGAGGACTGACGCTCGGTTCACTGGTAGCCGGTGGTGAGCATGAGCCAGTCCCAGATGACAAGGAACCTGCACGTCCACGTCCAGAGTCGATCATCTGTACATCACTTCCGCCCCTTGCACCAACTCCATTGCCATTAATGCTGCCGTTGCATCCAACGGCGTAGTTTCCGGTGTGGGTCGGTGGACCAGCGGAAACAGCGAGGCTCGGTCTTGTATTTTGCCGATTGCGACGTTTCTTCTTCTTCGATTCAGTCTCATCGGCTCCACGATTGCCTGATGCATTACCGGGTCCTGGTGGCATCCAATCAAGATCCTTCTTCAAATGCCCTCTGCCACAACGGCAACCACAGGCTTTGAAGGCCAAATCATAACCTTTCTTTGTCCACAAATTTTGATGGCGTTGACGCTCGGACCAACTGCGTGCACGACCGCAATTTTTCAGGTACGTCAGTACCGTCTGTTCCCATGCATCAAAGCACTCGCGATGCATGAATTGACCAACTGGACAGCTGTCGTTGTTGCACATTACCTTCACCGCATCTTGGAGTGCATTCAGGCGTATTGGCATATCACCACGGAGGCATTCACCCGTTGGTGTACAACAACGCGTTGTTGTTGACGACTGCCCATTCAGAGCAAAGTTCTCGAGAGTGTCGTTGTTATTGGCAGCAGCTACCTCGAGCAAGCCACCAACATGACCATTTGCAGTATGACGTCTTGGTGCCATTGTTGTTATGTCCTTTCGATCCTCGAGAAATCCTACACTATTAACAACGTCACCCGATTGAGATGATTCGCGTGTTAAAATTCTCCTTTTCGGCTCCGTTGTTGAGACGTGTGGCTTCGACTCTTCCTCCAGGACGAGTCGAGCGAGGTAGGAGAATACCTCGGACGCCAGGTGGAATTCGCCGATTTCCGTCAGCGTGACGATGGTTTCTGTCACAATAAGGATGACAATCTGTCACCAATATTATTTTTATGCTAGCATTACTCTTTGCCGAAGCCAATAGCCGATCATTAAGCCAAATCCCATCAGCGCCCATTCAACGGTCGCCTAGAGTTCAAAGAGGTCAACTAATAACGTTGTCACATGGAAATTTCAATCGAAGATTATTAGTTCCAGTTTGCAAATAACTTTACAGATCTCCAATGGTTCAAAGAATTCAGCGTTCAGTGAAAAACTGACAAACACGATTGTCGCTCAGTGTTTACAACGTTATGTCAAATGAGCAATACATTAGTCAAGATGGAAAATTCCAAGAACAGACAATTCGATATGTTACGCTCGAAAAAAGACTTTTCAATCGATCCAAACGGGAATACACATGATCCAACGTTCTCCAATGTTCTGTCTCATTCCTCACAGCGATAAAGATTTAATTATCGATCAAAAACCACTAATTAAGCAACGATAATGCACTGGCATGAAACGGAACTCAATGGCGCGAGTAATAAAATATTTGTAAACAACGAGCAAGCTCGGTCTTGACACCGGTATCAGGTGGCCACGTTGTATCTCAGGAACCAAAGTCAAGGTCACTCTGTGCACGAATGCTCGTTAGGGTTTCACTTCCCGACTTTTGATGTGGTTGGAATGTGTTATGCTACCGATATCTCAATAATGATGAACACAAAATTTCTGTATGACGCCGTGAGACTCGGGTGGGCGTTCGTTACAGTGAACGACGTAACTGAATGTCAGGGTCACATCAACAGCCTCAGAATCGTTCACAAGGTTGGATAATGTATATTTATATGAACGCACATACATATATAATATGTATAAATATATGTCTGCTCGTAGATGTTTGACGATAAATAAACATATATTTATATATATGTATTAGAAAAGCACACCCGTTTTAAAACACACACTCTTATTTCAGTTCTCAAATTCTCCAGCCTTTTATTATTCCGTTGAAATTAAACTTGGATGATCTTCAGTTGCAGTTTTTTTGTCCTTCTTCTTTATCTGCAGCAAAACCCCCTACTACTCCTCCTCCCAGCGCCCCTTGCTTTATGTATCCGCGCCTCTCTTTTCGACCAGTGTTGATACACATTTAACAGTGGGTATGTATGGTTTTTAAATAAACGTATGTACGTTTAACTCGAGTCAGATTCGAGGTCTTGAATGACCGTATCGAAGTAAGACTCGCCGACGAAAACACAATGACAATAATAGACAAGCCCCGGCGCGGGAACGTTAAACTCGTCGCTGTCGTCGCTCTCTCTTCACGTAGGGTACACCAGTCACTGAGCAAAGTCGCAGCGACAGCGTGCCGGCACCGAGGCTCGCTCCGCGGGCGAGCGCGAAAGTGAAGCCCGATTGGGTGAAAGGGAAAGCTGATGGTGGGGGTCACGGCTAGAGCGCCAATCGATGCACGCCGTGTTCGTCCCTCCTGGCAGACTCGCCGGCTTTTGTGTATAGTGCGTATTCACTCGCCGGCTCGTGCTAACCGCGCGCTTCTTCTTCTTCTCCCTCCTCACTCTTACATCCCCCGCTTGCCATTATTCTCTCTCACTCTCACTTCTCACTCTCTCTCTCTCTCTCTCACTCACTCTGCCTCACATTTGAGAATCTCGTGCTACCTATTACTGCATCCTCTCTCACTTTTTACCACCCTCTCTACATTGTAATAACGCATGCTTGTTCTACTGTTGTATCTAATCTTCTCTCTTTCTCTTTCTATTTATGTTTTGAGCTTTCTCTCTCTCTTCTATTTTGTATCTTCATTTTCATGGCCGAATAATTTTCGATAACCTTGCCTATCTTCGGTATTATTATTCTTTCTTACTCTTGATGTGTAAACAGGTTATATATGCAGGATTTAGTGTTTACGATTCTAGGGCATGGTATGAAACTTATGTGTATTCGAGGTGAGACTAAAAACCGGAATTTTCTCTTTCAACAAAAATAATTAGTTCGATAAATATTATTAATTGATTCTGAGAAAATATTTCTCTGATCAAATCAATCGTTAATGTATTTATTATAATGATACCGTTTTAACAATTCGATCAATCGGGTTTAAACAAATATTTCATCAAAACAATTAAGATTTATGTATAGAATATTGCAGATAATTTGGAACATTTTGTGATTTGAAGTTTTCGAATTGACAGGGAGTGAATTAAAATTGAAAAATGATCGTTACAGCAATAGAAATGGTGGACATCCCTGGATTTACATTTTGCGCACAGTAAAAATCGTCTGAGTTTCAAGGTTGTTCCTCATTTCTGCTGTAACGGTAATTTTTCTAATGGAATTCTTTTTTTTCAGATTAACGAATAAATTGACCGTAAAAAAACTGGATTCAGCTGCTTGAATCAACCTGAAATATTCCCAGATGAGTGATCAATCATAGAAATCTAAGTACTATGATATTTTTTCAAATAAATTGTTTTTTGTTACTTATACTCTCCGGTGATGCTTTGATAGAAATCTCGTAAAAAAATGATCCACCTAATCGCAATATTTTTTAGTACACGCCCAAACTGCGAGACAAAAATTAATTAAACAGGTGTGATACTATTGAAAGAGTAATTAGCGTTGAGATTAGTCAAAGTCAAGCGATGTACCAGGAAACTGTGTTTAGTGTCCCTCGACGAGGGAAGTAAATTCGTTCACCGAACGAATTGATGATCTTCGGAGACAGGGGAGAAAGGAATAGTGTGCGACAAGGCTTTTCGAGGAATTTATAGCGGGGGTGGATAGCTCCGTATAATGCGTCAGGTGGACATGTCGCGAGGAACACATTATTACCTCCGGGTAATTGGATCCTCTGTATATAACGGGTTTGAGAATGGGAATGAAATAGAAAAGCGTAGCGAGAAGCGTATCATCTCTTCGATACGTGTTCTCGACACATTCGATTTCTCTATTTCTGTTTCATTGTTTTTTTCGCGTTTTACTCGCCGCCCCTTTCGAATATCATGTACCAATACCACCCAGGATTTATAACGTGAGTTTGTGTACGTGTGCTTTAACTTGAAAGAATAAAAAAGCTCAACATTGGTTGCGCATCTATATCGCCGCAGTGCAAATATTTATACAGTCCCCTGCCTTCGTTCGAATTCTTTTCCGAGCGAGAGAACGGAATATAATGTCGCAAGTATTTTCCGTTTTCTTCCATACTCATACCACGATCGTCGAGAAAATTGCATATTCATACTCCGTTTTTTTATTCAAATGTACCGTATCAAAGAGCAATGACTCGAGCACGACTAAAAAGAGGATTAAAAATTAACCATGTGTTCAGAAAGATTAGCCTGTCATTGGCTAAACATAAAAGAAATGGTACATCGACATTTTTTTCAATCAAGTTTTAGATTTTTTGCAACTCAACTCAATTGGGACTTTGAACATTCAGTAAGTACTCGAGAAATTGAAATAATTACATGCTGCTCTGTGGCTGTTTCACATTATGAACTAACGATCGTTCGATCAAAGATAATTTGCTGGATATTCTCTCCTCCTCGTCTTTCTATTCATCTCGAATTTGCTGACTCCGAAAAAATGGTCGTTTATCACACTCGCTTCTCATTAAATATCAACCACAGTAATCATATAGTGATAGGTTTCGTAAAAATATGTGACCATGCTCAATTATCAAGCTCGTTGAAATTTAATGGAAATATTACTTGTTTTAAGCCTGTAAAAATTAAGTGGCACTTGAGATACATTTTTCAAGTTCTCTGCGAGGAACGTTCTATAAATACGTTAACATATATAATCATCAAACTGAAATATCTCGAATGAATCCATGTATAACATCGAATTTAAAAGAAAAGACTTTTAACCCATTGAACGAGATATAAATATCAGATTAAAAGAAGAAAAAAAAACTATCTGTAATAAATCGAAGTTGAATTTCGATTCATGAAACATTCAATTTCCCAATGAAAGCACGTGCATATCAGAAAACTGATGGAAAAATATTCCGTCTTATGTATGCGAATAGTCTGATCAAACTGACGAGATAATCGTCGGCTGAAAAACAGAACAAGAATGGATAGAAATATAAAATAAGAAGAAAAAAACGTACACACTGGATGGTTCGCTGTCGAAAAAACACGTAGTAACTACCGAGGAGGTATCATTAGAATTAGCATGCATCGTATCTTGAGTTTTTTCACGCAAGAGCTCCGAACGATGCAAAAGAGTCGTCACTAACTTGCAAGAGGGATAACCTCTTTAAATTTAGCGCAAGGTCGAGTCGGTATTCGCGAGCGAACAGACCCTTTTTTTCTTTATTTAAATCTTATATACCAACTCCATCCAAGTTCTTTTTTTCTCATTCTTCCATTGCTTGTTTTTTTTCTTCTATTTCGTTCGCTCTCATGCTTCCCCGATCTACATTTTCATGCGTACGTTGTCATCGTCGAGTGGTGTCTCGAGAACTTTTCGAGTACTGCAGACTCATAGAACTGGCACATCTAGATTTTTTCCTTTCTTCTGCTTCGAGAGCATCCCGCAAAAAAAGTTATTCTTTTATCGATCATAGTCGTAATAGAATTTTTATTATTCCTATATTTCAAAAAAGACTATGATGGCCCAAAAAAATAATAATCAATAATAAGATGTCACTTTTTTTATCTCCATGAGATATCTCTCCTGAACTTCTATCCTGATAAGTCAGCACCTAACGTTTCTTACATGTAAATAATTCGTAGCAGAATTTCTAATCGCGAAATTAGACAAACGTATCTTGCTATCGATCCATTTGTTATCACTCATCGAATGCTCGCTATTTCTGTATTATCTGGATAATAATAAATTACGCGTTCATCCAACGTTCTTACTGACACCCATATACACAGATGTACTCATAGACATCTGATCAAATTTTGACTCACCTCGTTTAAGGTTTTATTTTTCAAAGACGTCTTCAATTTTAGTTATTCTTTTTCCTCTATGAGTTTCAAGATTAGAATTAAAGAAAAATTCACGAATTAAGTTTAAAGTTGAATTGGTTGGTATATAGGAGGAGAAAATTCAGTGAAAGCTATGGATTTTTTTCGTTCTATTCTATTTTTTTCGTTCTATAAATATATTTTTTAAAAAGAATTCCAATTGCTATTTTCATTCAAATTAGTTTTATGGCTATATAAAGTAGAATGTAGATCGTTGAAACATACAACGATGAAGAAATTCGTATGTATTGAAACATCATTTTTATTCGTACATTCAGAATACTATCCTCTATCAGTTTCGAGACTCCAACTCGTGGATACGAAACTAATCGTCTGTAAATATCATTACGTCAGCTCTTATTGAGTCGTCCGTTTTCGCTTATCGGAATCGCCAAATATTTCTAATTAAATGAAAAAGGTGTGAACGCATAGTCAGTTTTAATTTCTCCTTCGTTTTATTCTTTATCTCGAACGGAGGTTTTTCTTATCGTTCAAAAGCATTACAACGTTTATTCATATCGTATGATTTCTTGGTTCATTGAAAAAGAAAAAAAAAGAAATTTTTTTGTCATGTTTGGAGAAAATGATAATATCTTCAAAATAAGACACGCGTTCAGCCTGTGATGTAATAATATCTGTTTTCTGTATTTACGATTATAAGGGATTTCGCATCTGTGTCAATAGATCACTATTGCAATATATTGAATTTCGAACCACCCACTTTCACATGCAACCCTTGACCCTGGTCTGTATACGCTTTAAATGATAAATAACCTGCACACGATCATAAAGATAAAAATCATTGATTATATTTCAAAAATATGTAATACGTGAAGCGATGGCTGATTAAAGAATCTGCTTAGATCGATGTTTTTTTTTTGTTGTCTTTTTCATAAAGTTCAATTATAATAAATGATTGATGTAACAGTAGCACGAAAATTCCAAGAATTCCTAAAAACATTCATTTTTGCTATCGTCAAATTTGTCCGATAAGAGACGTCATTTGTGGAGTAAATGGCTGTTCATTTGTCTTACCTGGTGTAGACATTGAAATCCTTGATTCCTGCCCGCGTTCATCAGTCATCGTGAACTCCCTTTTTTTTGGTGCCACGACTCTCTCATTGCTCTCGCAAAGGAATCCGGCAAGACGTTTTCTCTGAGGATAGAGAAATGAATCAACGTTTTATATACGTAAACGTAAATGCCCGTACGTGTTGGTGTGGAATCGTAGTACATAGTATTGTATATGTAACTCGATACATATCAGATTACATTGCATAATTTTTATTACCAATCGTAAAGTCTTTGAAATACGAAACTCAATACCAAACGGTGGAGTGAATTCAGAGCAGAGCTCTCGTTGAATAGTTCAGAGAATTACAACTACTGCTGGGAGTGCCGTATATCGTAAATCCATGTACGTGTATTTCGTCATACGTTTGTGTGTCTTCATACGTGAGAGTCTACATCGTAAAAGAAATTTCTATACATTGGATGTGGTTATGCGAATAGACTTTGAACATTTGTTTCATCCACTGAAGGGCGAAACCACATATACGATCGACAGGAATGGGGGGAATATATATATATATTTTTTTTTACATTTTTCAAGATGGCTCGTTAAAGTGAAAGATGGAAAGAGATGAACGGATATTGGAAAAATGCTGATTTTCTGAAACCATGTCATCCAATATTTTTACATCGATAAAATAAATGATAACGACTTTGAATTTTGGGCGTATTTTACCACGCGAAATGAAAATTTTTATGGACATAAGATAACATGAAGTAAAAACGGCATATTATATTCTTTTTATGATAATTCATGTTTTGATTTTGTTAAAATTACCCAAAACTGAGAGTTCTCCTTTGTTTCCTCGGGGTTTCGATTACAACGGTGCACGATCACTGGTGGGTCACCTTTTGATTCTTTTTCGGTTTATCGATTATTGAACGAGTATTTCAATATTAAATACTAGATTTTTTGGTCTCTAGAACATTCATAACCTCGGCAATCTTCAAGCACCAAATTCCGAGTGAATTGCGAGTACGAAAATTGTATGATTCAAAGGGTTAAGTAGAACATCGGAAGAAATGGGGTCGTGATGCCAAAGTAAAGTGAACCCGAAATACGAGGTAATACGTATATGTATATTCTTCATTGAAAAAAAAAGAAAGCCTCGCGTCGGAATAATATGCCGTGTATGGAATAGGCACCGTTCGCAACCAAGTGTCCAATAAATAATCCACGTGTTCACGATCAAGAATTACATTTCTATATATACAATATGAAATGAAATAGTGACTCATAAAATTTACCGAGCATGTGTGCAATATTGGCAGAATAGCCGCATTGTACATATAAATAAGTAGAAACGTTGTGTGTGCTCGGTTGATCCCTGGTGTCGTTAGGGTACGGGATTCCGATGGAATCCGGATAGGTGACCCGATGTTGGGGAATCGCGTAAATAAATAGAAATCGTCAGAAAAATTCAGTATAAGCGCGAGAGACGACCGAGAAACAAAAATTCAGGGCGGGAGAAAAGGAGAGACAGTAATAAGACAGAGAGAAATGTGAGTGAAGCGGGTGGAGTTATTGTGGAGATAGTGCGAGAGTTTACGGTGAGAAAATATAGATGTGCGAGGGAACCAGGTCAGTCGTTCGAAAAATCTAACGAAAGGGACCTTGCTCGAGCTCATCGCGTTTGAACGAGGAAAGGGGGCTGTCGTGGCAAAAGGGGAGGGAGGCACTGAGAGGGAGATGGAGAGGGGGGGTTGAAAAACGACCGAAATTGGGGTAAGGGGGTCCCAGTGGCCTGGAAGAGCACCAGGTTCCTTTATGTCTATATATAATATGCCTTAGATATGTATAGACGTATTTGTGTATTCGTGTGCATTTGTATGATGAAATATATATATATATATAGAAAAGGAAGTGGTAAAGGATAATCCCTTGGCTCTTGAGAGGTATATGGTGCACAGTGCTACTTCTGTCAGGATGTCTGTTGTATGCATATAGTAATATGTATATAAGTCCACAAGGATGTATACGAGAGATGAAAAAGTTGTTTTGATCGTTTCGGGTTTCTAGGACGTTGACCATGAATGAAGAGCTACCAAATGCCGGTTTGGCGCTTCGTCACCGTAGCGTAAAAGAAAAGACACCCGGTAAGGGCCACCGGAACTTGGCGACAAAAAAACATTGCATATACATAGAGAGTGTGAATATGAATGTATCTGTGTGTGTGTGTGTGTGTGTGTGTGTGAGAGAGAGAGAGAGAGAGAGAGAGAGAGAGAGAGAGAGAGAGAGAG
>JACEOJ010005895.1:951373-1015792 GCA_013761285.1 Campoletis sonorensis | reverse complement strand
AGAGAGAGAGAGAGAGAGAGAGAGAGAGAGAGAGAGAGAGAGAGAGATTGTTAGTAAACAAAAGAACTCAACTCAGCTAATTTCAGACGTAATAAAAGGTGGATTATTTCTTTGGAAAAGCAAGTAAGCACGATGGCTGAAAATCTCGAGATCGAATGGGTAAAGAGACACGTTCAATTATGAAAAAGAACATGATCATGCTTATGTGCGTATGACACGGAATAAGAATAAAAATGACATTGACGTTGTATTATCATTAGATTGGTCATGTCTGAATAATTGTTCAATTATATTGACTCTTGCATACAGTCCACTATGTTCAAACTGTCGATATTCGTGGTAAGTACTAAGCAATTACTTTATTCAATTACCCATGAAGTAAACTTTCCCAAGAGAATCGTCAATAACTTTTGACTCATTGCAACTAAACTGGTCCAAATCACTTTCAAGTTTCAATTTAAAAATCGGTGTCTACTCTCAATTTCTTTTTCCGTACAATTAAAATCTCTAGAAATATCATGAGTTGATATCTATTTCGAGGAAAATCAATGTTATCACATAAGGTATTTGAATGTAGTTAAGTTTAGCATTGAGTCTTATCAAAACAAGTTTCTTATTATCCTCGTGAATTTAATTGCCTGTCATCAAATCGGATATCTTTTAAACTAGTTCTGACTATTAAAAAATATTGGAATGAAAATATTATTTCGTTTATCAGGTACTTACATGGGAGTGTGAATATATGAACCCTGGAGAATTCTCAACAATGAGTCAGGTATAATATTATGATTTCCCACATATCCCGCGAGAATTGTAACTTGATCAGAGGTTTTTTTAATGTACGCACATAAACTATAATGTATCTATGCATAGATGATACGTAAATCGTAAATACAGATATTTTTCACATGCGTGTACATATATATTGATACGTAAATCCTTCATTCAAATATTTTACGGCAATCTTTTTTTCTTTCCCTTCATCTAATGCAAAAAAGAAATCATAATAAATTTGTTCACACCCTAAAAGCGAACGTATGACCTTGAGTAGTAGCACAAAAAAATAAAAGTGAAAAGCAATCACATGTATAGCTAATCAATGATCGTAAATCATGACAATTATGTAAGCTAAGTTTATATAGGTTGTGAGAATATGCAGAGGGGAAAAATGTCGTAAAAGTATAGCAGCGGATAAAATAGAACGAAGAGGGTAAAGCGTAAAAGATTTTGAAATATTTCGGGGTTCTCGCGTCGTGTAATAAAAAGAAGGACACTACTGTACCTGAGTTTAGATGAATAAAAGTATATCAGATAACCGTTGAAATTCAGGTGCGCGTGAGAACTTCAAAATTTCAAAGTTACTAGATTTATTGATGAACATACAAATCATTTTATAACCACAACGAAATTATAGTCAAAAACTAATAAGTCCGCGAGAACGAATATTCTGGAGATGAAAAGTAAGATTCTCTTCAATTTGTATGATGGAACGATATTTCATACTAAAGTAAGAATTGTTTATATTATTCATTGTTCATAATGTTATTCCCAACGAATTTCAAACAAGAATCAACACAAATTAATGTTATTTTTCAACTATTATTTCTCTAAAAAACTTGATTTTCAAAAAAAACCGAAAAAAGATACAAACAAGAAGGTATATCATGATAAATATCTGTCTAATAAAGTAAGTACATGTAATCAACTATCCAAACGGCCTGTAGCATATACTGAATGAACCCAGTATATTTACAATAAAGGGTGAAAGTTGTCGAAAAAATGCCTGGACTCGTGGCCATTGGAATAACAGGGGAAAAAAGCCGATAAAATTCAAGAGATAAAAATATACACGAATCTGAAATATCGTGTGTATAAAGATGGTTCACTCTCGATTCGAGAATGTATTCAGGAAGCTTTGGCTGAGCGCCCATGAAGCAAGTTTCACTATATATACACCATTAATGTCGACGTATATACGATGCAATGTGTACGGGGGCGGCGAAATCCGCCCTCCGGAACCTCTTGCCAAAGAGGGGTTAGTACTGCAGGAAGGGTGGTTGGGTTGTAGGGGGATGAATTCTGAAGGTTGGGGACAGCGGGTTGACCATGGGGTGGTGTGAGGAAAAACTCAGAGGCTCGGCAACCCTGAACTCATCGTGGAGGGTTTCATAGCGTGTATATAGTGAGTTGGTGGTGATGGTGGTGGAGCAGTCGATGGGAAGTAGGAGGAGGTACAGACGGTGGGGATCACAGCAGGAGGGATGCAGCAAACCCCGAGGGAAGCAACGAGGGGTCTAGGTCTAGGTTCAGGGGCGGTAGGGTGTCGGGTGGGCGTGCACTTTCATTTTCTTTACGCGCATGCTCGATGCATCAGGGTTGAATACCCATCTCACCATCTCCCCCCGCAATCCCGACCCACCAACTCAGATGCTATTCCCCTTAAACGCATACTCTCTCGTGCAATCCTTTACGCAGCGTGTGTATATTCACCGTTCTATCTTCCTGGGTGGTCGTCCGTTCGTGTGCGACATTTCGTGAAACTTCCATTGGTAGAACCGACCCCATCGTTCGCCACCCTCCATCGATCCTGCCTCGAAATTTAGAACTCCCTCCAACCACTTGATTCCTTTCATAATTAAACGTCCCAACTGATCGCCAGGGTTCTCAGGACTCGCACACTGGGTGAAAGTGCTCCCGAATATAGTTCGCTTTACGAATAGGGGTCACGGAGTCTTTTTGGCCTTCGGATTCCATCTCCCTTTTGAAAACTCCTTCTTTCCATCCTACTGACAAACAATATGGCGATATTCTCACATCAGTTTTTCTCGCTGATATGGCGAGTGCGAATCGATGTGACCTCAATCCTTTCAGAGTCTGGAGCTTGGACCAACCGGAAACATCCGGTCGCAGCGATTACATGGTCTCTACATTTTTGCTATCAAATCGTATAGTTTTTGTATAATATATTCTTCGTTATAGAAATGCACTAAAATACATCGTTAATATAGTCTGTAAACATTCAGAGCCAAAGAATTTTGAAAACCGCAGAAAACTGTATCGAGCTTTGACCACCAGTGTTTTTATTATTTATAAAAATCTTCTGGGCTTCACGCACAAATGAAAATTCAGTTTATCCAATCGGCAAACGAAATAGTACGATTCCAATGATAAAAGAACAGCAAAATCTACTCGAAAGATCAAATTTGCATACCGCTTTTTCCTTAATGAAAATCAACCCCCGATGATGAATCCTACTCCGCATATGGATGAGACGTCACCCCATAAAAAAGACTAAAATTCGTGGTTCCATGCGCTGTAACATTTGAGGCAGAGTCTCTGCAAATGGGTCGATACTGGAATTGGAATAGCGAAAAAGTTTTTGGCACGTGTTGCGAATGGGTGGATGAAAACGGCACGAAATAAGGAGAAAGGGGGAGGAGAAGTACTGGATGAGGGGGGTTGAGGGGGTCGACATAGTACACACGACTCGTCAGGATCGCAAATTACTGCGAAGGGCGTCTCGCTGTGGGACTGTTGCAAATCGATATCGTGTGCGCTCTCTTTACGCACGAATTCCTCGAAACCCCTCGTGCACTTTTCTCATGTGTTTCGCGAATAGGGGATGATAGGCGGTATAGACGCTGTCACATCCGTCAATGTATTGGAGGATGTGAAGGTACATGTATGATGTAGATTTATACAGGGTCGTAATAACACCAGTGTATCTCATTATAAAACTCATGAGTGAACTGAGGAAATCATACAACTTTCCGATGTACTCGAAGTTTCTCTCTATTATGATTATATAACAACAAAAATAGTTCAGCTGAACATCATTTCAGATGAAAAATGGGCTGTTGATTCACAAGAAGTAAAAAGAATCGTGAAATTATTCTCGTACACCCATTCATACGCTTGTTTTTCAAAATCAGAAATTTCATTTGGAAGAAAAAAAAACAGAAAACACTCTGTGTCACCAACGAGCATGTGTTTTTGAGCATAAAATAAAAACTATTCGAATTTTATTTCGAAGCTTCTGTCACGAAATTTCAAATGGATTAAAAACTTAAAAATTTAATTTATTCATGTGTTAACGAAGCAAAAGACAAAAAACGCCTGACAACAGGCGTGCAGTAGGTGTAAACAAAAGAACTGCACGTCTGATGTACGTGTGAAGAAACAATGAATTCAAATTGTTCGTTTGATGGTAAGCCGCAAAGTACTTTGGGCTCTTCGGCGAATCGCTTATCATAATTAAATACTCTATAAACACATGGTGAATTAATGAACTGGTTCGAGGATCCCCATACGCGGTGCGTCCGATCATCGGAAAAGATAACTCCGCGGAAGGGTCTTTCCAGAAAGACGTGAGATTCAAAAGGAAAGAAGGCAATTATAAACGGAAAAGTTTTTTTCGGCAATGGTGTATATTCTTCTGACTTTTCTGTCAACGATAGATTTGAAAAATGAACAATTTTGAAAATGGCGCCTAAACTGAAAAATACGACACCAAAAATCTGCAGAATTGTCCTTTTCTTTGACCTCACACGTTTAATAATTTGGAGGCCTCGAAAAAATCGCTGCTCTCCGTCGACGATATATACACCACATAAAATTTGAGCATCCAAACCCAGAGAAAAAAAGTGTAGAGAGTTTATATATCGAAAAAATACTCATTGCAGAACAAACCAATTTCGGCGGTCCAAGTCCCAAGAGCTCTCGTTTTTTCTTCCTTTTTTTTCTTACTCGATCTGCTGCCTCACAGCACACCGGATGAATTATTATTTAATACAAGCATTATACGACGCCCACGCTGGCAATACCGCTGTGATACGCCATACTCCATTCGTACCCGTACTGCTCCGTTATCCCATCGTAAACATAACGTAATTCATTCCATATACGAAATGAGAGCTACGAGAGAATATAGAACTGGTGGGAGAGCCGCCCGCCTGACAATAATGGTCCGTTCGCGGTGGTCCTCGTCAGAGATGAGGGGCGCGACACATTGAGAGAGGACTTTTTGTTCATGTCCGTTAATATATACACACACATAACATTTATTCCCTCATTTATTTTGCTCGCGGATACATAAACTTCACACTTCGCAGATAAGGTATTTTATTATCTAAATATATCATCAAAATAAAATATTCCAAATCTCTATAGATTTCGTTTGTTCGTTTAACTTTTATTTCATTCATTATTCTTAGAAAAATACGTCATAAGTATTTGAGCATTTACAACTATAGACGATGACAAATCTTTTGCGGAGCTTATTTAGCCTCGAATTTTACTTTTACGTGCAATTCGAACCTTTTTTACTCTTGATTTATCGTAGTCAAAATTTCTCATTGGAGATTGAATATCCCCACGGATTTCAACTATAAAACGATTATCGCGTTTGCCTAAATCGATCCTTTTTTTTCTTCAACACGAGACATTAATTAACACTGGAATGAGAAACCTCGTGGCCATAAAAGTTGCGGTTATGCCACCTTTTTTCCACTTTTCGAACAGATGTCACTAACTCATTCATTCTTCGTAATATTTTTTGATTTTGTGACATTTTTTTTTCACTTCAAATATTTTTGCTAGCATTTGATCATCTTGTAGCTTTGACTTTCACGCCATTTAGTTACATACACCTTCCGTCTTCAATGAAGAAACAGAAAGCAGATGTAACATTTATTGTACATTCGTTAAAAATATAAATATCAAGAAAAACACAATTAATCGATAATTCTTCTCTGTTGATAAGAGACGCAACATTCACCGGAACAGAGTGAGTTGAACGAACGATGTTAACAGCTTTTTCGTCTTTTTTTTTTTTGCGTATCCTAGAAAAATATTTGGGTGACCTCGGACACGTGATATTCGCAATAAATAAAAAATGAAACGTGGCTTTCGATCTATTTCGGAACATCGAAAACATGACGCGGCCTCGTGTGCCGCTCGTATTATGTTGAAAAAAAAAGAAAAAACAAAAATCATCTACTAATACAGAACACGTATAAATCTATAGAATGTTCGCAATTTCTAGAGCTAGAACTAACAGTTCCCAAAGAACCATTATCGTTATCCAAACGGAAGACAACGACGAAATTATATGAACATATTTTTATCTTCGTTTTCCCCTTTGTTCCATACCGAGATTGTACACCACATTTAAACCGGCGACATATGTTCTCATAGAGAAAAATGGCATCACTGGGATAATTTGACTTGCAAAGTGATAGGAGGTGGACGATTTCTTTTATGGCTATGGGTAGAATAAGTGTATCGTCACTTTGCAAGCGTGATATGATTACGGGCTCTTGCCGTTTATTTCTTTTATCTTAGTTCGTTAGTTATAATGACGAAAGTTAAGAGCATCAGAAAACTTAGATTACAGCTTGTGCGAGGTCAGTAATAATACATGGTGACCATAAAATCTACTGTTGATGAAAATATAGCAGTCTCGATCAAATAGCCACGTCTTCCACGCTTCTGATGAATATATGAGTGATAATTCGTATCACAAGAACATGTGCTAAGTTTTTTTTTCAATTTATTTTTATTACTACGAGAGGCACGAATAAACGGTTGAAAATAATAAAAATTCATTCAATTTAGAAGTATTTATAGACGTTGAGCTTATTTTTCTCGCGGTCTATTGAATTTCACACTTTAAATTAGCGAGATATATATTTTCGATTAAACAAATTACAGTTTACTTATGATGCTCGAAATGATAAGAAGGCCTAAAAAGTGAATAAATTAAACGATCGTTCCGAAAACACTCGACAATGTAATCTTGGTATCAACAAATTTGAAAACTCTTTTAAGCCAGGCAACAAAATCAAGGTTACAGAAAGGTATTTTTTGACTATCACGAGTATCTATCGAAAAGAAAGCCATTTTGGAGAAATCAACGAAAGTACGAAAACATTTAGTGTAATTAGGTAATCTTTGTTATCTTTAGATTCTACATATATTCATATGTCAAATTGAAATAGTTTTTTGCCTATCTCTGGAGCGTTAGAGACCTGCAAACCTCGTTACTCAGCCATCTATCGCTATTCATAGCGCGCGTATATCGCAACGCAATTGCGTAAACTCAGCTGGATACGTTGACCCCCGTTGCGTAACTATCGTCAGTCTATTATAGATATATGTATATAGATGTGTATGTTTACACCAGATGTAGATATTGATAATGGATTTTTTATTTTTATTTATTCCGAGTAAGGCAGATACATCGATCTCGTTCGCATCCTAAAAATGCCACCATGCTCCGCGCTATCAATTTTCCCATCTTCACACTTTCCTTGAAAAGTCAACAAGTTCGTAAGAACATAGACATTACTGCGTGTATGAAATCGTGAAAAAGTTTTGTCTCGAACCTAATGGATGGGTCGATGCAGAAGCACTAATTTCAAAAAAAATTCTCGCTCAGATTGTCGTTATAAGTTTTTAATTACATGAGAGTGTAGTAGAAAATGAATTTGAATGTACATGCAAATCATGCAATATATTTATTTATGAATGAAACGCGGAAAACATTCTTAAAAAAGGGTTGAAGCATTTAAGAGAAATGTTTTTTCTTCATACTTGTTATTTCAGCAAAAATTTATATATGGACGCGAGGGAACTTATGACGATTGCTTGAATAACAATTCAATTTAATTCATAATGATTCATTTTAGTTGATTGGTTAGGAATTATATTGGTTTTTGTGATAGACATTAGCAAAAAATGTAGCAATTATTTATAACTGTTGTCTTTTGTGATAAGGAATTTAATTACGTTGGTTTATTTTTTCATCCCCTCGTAATGACATAAATGTATTGTTCAGTTTGAAAATTCAATATGATTGAATAGATGCCAGGGTCAATTATTCATTTGACATTGTGTATTAAATGGCAGAGCATTCAATTTTTATCTGACCATCTCTATCCGGTGGGCATGATTAATGATCATGGTGAATTAATAAGTGCGCTCTTCGTAAATAAAATTTAATTACCTGGCATCATAAAATAATATAAAGTTTCTCTTAATGATACAGGCAGACACTTTATTATTTAGTGAGCCTGGATCAATCTTATAATTGACACAAATAATTAAGGCACTGTACAAAAAAATTTGATGACTACGAGTCAAAAAAAATCTCTCTGAGAATTAAACAATAATTCACTCGTTTATTTTAATGAATTTTTTCGTAAAATATAATTATAAGTATACATTTCTAATTAGAACTTTACTGACTACAGTCTTCAATAAAATCTGCTATTTTTTAGCATTTAGAAACACGTTTTTTCGCATGTGTGTATAAAATTCATGCGGTTATCGTCGGAACAGTGAACCAGCCAGTTGAGAAAATGATTAGTTTGATGTAAATAAAAAAGTTCAATTTTTCGAAATTCGTATTTGATAGGATCCACGCAATCTTCAAATAATTTCTCCAATTTTATCGTCGATCTGCGTATGATTTATGCAGAGAATTGAGAAATATTATTAAAATCCATGAAGTGGATGAAGCCGGGTCTTAACCACAGCCGGGAGGTCTACTTTGCGAACTTATAGACACAAGTGAACAACCGGTTTCGAAAGAGCGTAAATAAATACGAAACTTCGCACACATGTATAACCGTTGAATGTGAAGTATCGAAGCACAAAAAGCTATAATCAAGTACATATTTTTTTTAGAAAAGACATAATGTATGGCGATTTCGAAAAGACGATATTCGTCCCCAATGGTGAACCATGGTTGCGACGTTAACGAGATTTGTTCTTTCGTTTACCTTCGACTTCTTATTTCTTATCACAACAATTTCGATGTCTAAACGAGCGATTTTATATTCCTGTTGTTGTCGGGTGGCTTTTCCTCCGTTAAGAGAAGTGGTAAAAATTATATCCGTAAATTTACTGCATTAGTTGGAAATGAATATTGAACAACACATTTTCACTAAAAATAATGCATTTTTTTTTGTCCCAGAAGTTGCAAACTCAAATGAATATCGACACATTTTTTTCTGCAGAATATTGGGAAAATAATAGTGAATGAGGTTTGAAGATTTCATTAGTCATTGCGTGTTGAATAATTGAACTCTTATAAATCCACCTTATCTCCGTCAATATTCAACTTCCCTCAATATTTTTCCTCTTATTTATCATACCTCTCACTCTCTCGTATAAATTAAACTTTTACAAGTCGTTTAAATAACACTCTTTGAAAATAATATAAAGTGTGTGAGATGGATTCTCACCTCGTATATCTTTATTTATGATCGTACAAGGTAACCCGTTTGACTTGGGCCTCTCACGTGCAACGCTGCTATTATTACAACTCATTGCTCTGCTCGGAACTCAACGACGGAGATGGAGCACATAGCAGTGGTGTGTTTGGCTGACGTACACTCACGTATATTTACATCAGACGGTAAATACTCAGCTATGAAAAACGTGTTTGCCAACTTGATCGGCTTATGCACACCGGGCGATCGTGATCGTAGACAGCCCCGAACGAATGGAATTCCCTGAGGAATTAAAAACCACCACTCGCACCAATAACACACGATTACAACAACACAAGCCTATGCAATCACTTGCATTTTAAAAAAGGTACTAAATTTTCCTTCTGGCCGTACTAGCTTATTCTCAATATCGTGCTTGGTTAGCATTCATTGAGTGATCGTGGATCAAATGATGGAAAATTCGACACAATGATTTTCCGGTGGACTGTTGTGAACATTCATGCATCGCACTTTCACCGGAATCATTTCACCGTATCACAGTTGTCACTGATTTTTCATTGAAACTGGTGTTTTATATATTTTACTTAAATACCTGAATGTTGAAATAAACTAACAGATCAAATAAAAATTACAGCAGTTTTTAGTTTCCAATAGTTAATGACATTTTAATTTCATAATCAATATCCGCTCACGGAAAAATAGAATCCTAATAGTAATCCGTACTGGTTGTCCTCAAATTCTGTTATGAAAAAAGATTTTTTGGATAGAATGAGTGCAAATTCTTCAAGGTTTTATTATTTATTTAAAAACACATACAGTTGTTATGACATAAATTTTAATAATTGATGTTATAGTTTTCTGGATTTGAGTCGAATGTGTGCACTCAAAATTTTCGATTTGTTACCAGAGTTCCGGACATTCTAAGCATACGAACAAAAAATCAAACATATTTTCAATACTTATCAGGACAGAAATATGATTTTGCAGAAAAAATTACTGTCGGCGCAAAATGCGAAAGTTCCAGCTACGGAATTAGATATAGAATTGTATATACACATAAATATATGCACTCACTCGACATATATATATATAAAGAACTAGAGAGAGAAATAGAGAGAAAATGATTTCAGTGACAGTAGGATACGTTTTGCCACGATGTCAACCGCCTGCAGTGCATTGACCACGTTGGTATTAGAGATTAGATATCGAGAACGGGGCTTTGCCACCAGAGTACTGAGCTCGCGATTAGATATGACCTCGATTAAGCTCGCGGAACAATGACCCACGAAAGAGTCGCGAATGCGACGAAGCGAATAGTAGACATTCGCGTTTCTACTATTATAGTATATCAGTGATCGTAAAATCCAACCAACATCAACGTCCGACTAATGTATATGAGATAAAAAAAAGAACATATTGCTAGTTCAGAACTCATGCATATGAGTACAATGCTCGACTGAAAGCCGAATTTCAAATACTGTTGCTATCAATTTCTTTTGCTCCAGTGAATGTGTTCTTTGTATTGCGGAATCTTCCCTTGTTTATCATAATCACTCAGATAATATTGAAATTCGTCTAGTGCAATTCATTATTATTTCGTTGGCATTACGGAATTCAATGTACTTACACTATGAAAAAAAATATGCACAGAGCAAATTTGCCTTTCAATTAATAACAAACATCGATGTTTTTCTCTTTCAGTGTTTTTATGCCATTTTTTCGATTTTTGTTTATCAGGACATTGGTACTTTCTAGGGATGAGATTGCCCTGAATTCAACCGTAAAACACCACATTTTCACTGTCACATTTATTTGGAAAACAAAAATTGAGTCACCAACTTGAATTCTGACTTGTCTTCAATCCCTTTTTATTAATTTACTCTTTAATAAGTTAGCCTCCAATATTTCACGGTGAATCAGTTCCTCGTATCTAATCTACGATGATGTACATTTCAAAATAAATTGTATCATTTTTGAAGTGTATTTTGTCTTCTACAGTGCACTTGAAAAAAGTCTTCGCATTTGAAGACGTGTTGATTTATTGAAAATCGAAATTTTGATAACTCTCAATCGGTTTAGTGTATCGTCTTGAAATTTTCTTACCATCCTCGTCTGAATCGTATGAATAATCTATTTAAATTAAATTAACTTATATAGTAGCATTTTTAATAAGTCTGGAACATCTTGGAGGCAAGAACGATTCCATTTCTGATGCTCGTCCCGCCCTAAGGATTCAAAGGCATCTGTCAAATCCACGTGTGAGGAAGATAAATGCATGGAAAATCGAATGTATCTATGACACAGAGCCGAATTGTAGACAATCAATTATTACGTATGCGTAACTCGAACTTGTTTCTTTGAATATTCGGCGTCGATCCGCTACCGTGTTTTTTGATATACGAAAAAAAAAATTATCTTCGTCCAATCATACGTTTCCAATAATACTGCGAGGTAAGAAGTCTCCCCGTATTTCATCGCGTGCCAACAAAACGCTAGACATCGATCGCGAATGAAACCGTAGAAATTCACCGGGTTACGCTGAAGCAAAAAAAAAAAATTGAAAAAACCGCACGTGAAGCCTTTCGGGAAACAAGGGCTGACGAGAGCTTCAACCCTTGTGAGCTGTCTTGCCAACAATAAACCCTCGTTTCTGAGTCATAGACTCCGCAACATCGAGTCTTTGCCAACGAGAAACTTTGAGACACATTTTCCACGTTTGACTTAAATGAGGAAAACCTGAAGAAAATAATGATCGATCGCTATATAATTTTGTAGCGTGCCTCAGCTATTGTTCAAACGGAATGTAAAAAGAATCTAAATACGTTACGTGAAAAATGCGTAACGATTTTTGTTCTTTTTCACCATCACCATCGGTTATGGCCGATCGTTAAATTCTTACTGGATTTTCCAACGGTGCGTTGCTGCGCTGCGGTGTACACACATAATAATGTGAGGGATATTACGATCAGGACGAAAAAAAGGTCCACACCGGTCATATCGAAACACCATCTCTTTATTTCGCTCTCTCTCTCTCTCTTCCCTACTTTTTCTCTCCGTCTGTCACGGGATCGTTAAATTGTTACCGAATTTTTCCAACGATATGCTTGCGCCTGCAAATATCACGCGACTAAAAAAGAGGCTCTACATATATAGTAAATTGTATTAGTTGCGAGGTCTGGGCCGAAGTCTGCGTGCTTTCGCACGGTCTCACGTAGATAAAGGGAGGGTACACACGAATTTTACGAGCTCGTAAAAGTTCTCGTATATATTTATATATAGGGGTTACTGCATTATATACATTACTATATATAATTGTATATATAGTTTGTCGCGCTGCTTCCATCACCCATGGCTGGAAGAGTCTCTCTCCGCGCGATTCCATCCTCGATTTTTCGTTTTCACCCCTCACAATTTTATAGCGCGCGCGACCATATTCCGTTTCTTTTTTTCATACATTCATTATCTTCAACTTTGATTCTCTGCCTGAACATTTTTTTTTTCAACACACTAGTAACGAGATATTGTAGATACCATTAAATTTGTTTGTACGAAGCGTGGCTGATACTTGAATTTTTTTCCTTTCCATTGACCTCTCTCAACCCTTCTTTTTTTAAATAGAAGCGTGGAGATTTTATCACCGTTCTTTGAGAAAAAAATATTGAAATTTTTTCCGCAACGTTCGCCATTCGATTCGTATACTTCTGCACTTCCTCCCGCATGCAAGGGACTAAAAAATCTGTTTCTGTAGAGTTTTCATTATTAACTGTCCCTTGAAGATCTTCGAAATAGAGTCGAAACATTTCTTAATGAAAATGCAAATAAAATGTCGCTGAATGCCCATATACATGATTTTTTTTTTTTTTTGTTACGGAGAAAACTCGTAATATATTGCTGCTTGGTTATATAATTTGAAGGTTTCAGTTCAGTTTATTTATAATTGATACATGTAATTTATAGGATATATAAATATATTATTTATTCATTACGTATATCTGTATATATGGAAGTCGTGAGAATTTGAACCGCAAGCCACGAGTCTTGCGAAACTGCGGCGACACACAGCATCCGAGACGTCGAGAAGCTTGTTTTGGTTATTGAAACTAGGCCAACGGTTCATTGACCGGTTTCTCTGCCCTCTTCCACAACAGTTTTTTTTTCTTCTTTCTCTTCGCACGCATCGGGCATCTCACTCACATGGTGATATTCATCTTTCTTACTCGCGTGCCCAAACTCAGGCGTGTTTTACACGTGCGGCAAAAAACCGTCTGGCATAAACTGCCGAATGCCAAGAAATACCCGTGCAAACTTACGATAATTTTTTTTTTAATCTCTCAATTTTAATACATTTTTTCTAACGTTTTTAATGTACCAAAGTGCAGGTCTTTCGTGAATAGTTTCTGTGTGAATTTGCCAAGTTTGATTTTTCCTGACTCCCGTCCTTTGATCGTTGCCGTTGATTGTTTAGACATAAATAAAATATTTTATAAAAAATTTTATTTGGGATTGAGCTGCAATTTTTTTATTGGAGAGCTGAGGCAGAAATTGAGGCGGTGAATTCGTAGAGCATCTCTTGAGGAGCAAAATAAGCGGAGAAGCATTGAAATCGGTTAAAAATTCCGGATTGTTCTTCTAAAAATGTCGATGGAAGTATGACATCATGGAATTTCAAATTCAATCGTCGATGGTTTCTCTAATATAATTGTGTTTTTATTTTCCAAAAAGTTCAATAAAAGTTCTAAAAGTTCATATTTTTAACCATCATTGGAACCATTGTGAAAACTCAGCACTCATTTAATTAGTGCCAAGCAGCTCAATTAAAATATTAATCAAAGATTGCCCAGAATTATTCTCATTTCTAGGTAGTGCAAATATTCACATTTCATGGAATGACTTTGAAACTATTCGACTTTTTATCTCGGCGCTTACAGAGGAAAATCTGACGAAGTTTGTCTACAAGAATCAAGAATTTTGAACATTTAGTTCCGGAAATACAATTAACGATATAAATTATAAAAACTGTATTTATTATACTTGAGAAATGTAATAATTTCTCAAACTGATGAACTTCATTCCCGACATTATTCCCGACAGTTTATTCATTTTTACGTTCCAGTAAAATAAAAATTTACGGGCAAAATATTCAAGCCAAGTGTTCCACTATGATTTGAAAGAAAAGGAACCAACTTTTTTGTCTTTTAGTCTCAAACTATGGGTGGGTTCTTATCCTCCGTTGAATCAATTCGAAACGAGTTCGGTAAAATACCCGCACAATATCATCAAATGCTTGCCTTTGAATTTACGGTTGAACAAGTATGTTTCTTTCGGCAAGGTTCAACCGTCAATCGCAATGTGTCTTCTCCTCGTTGAACGCGCATCTTTTCCTTATATTGTTCTCCGATCAAGGGCGTTCGAGCGCATTGATGGAAAGCCTGCTGTGCGAATTCACGTCTTTTACTCTGTCCCTTAGTCTTCATCTCGCGTGAACAGAGTCTCGTGGAAAATCGTTACATACATAGATGTCTATACATATTGTGTATACATATATATATATAATATCTATATATAAAACGTACTTCTCACGGAGGCACTAAAGTAAAAGGGTCATAATCGCATTAGTGAGACTGCGAAGCGCGGCGAGGCGTTGAACGCGAATTTTCGCAGTGTATAAGCATTAACAATTCACTGATGGTATAATCAGAATGTAGTTTAAATTTCAAGGAATTGTTAAGTAAATCTATCTTGAAAATACTTGAATAAATATGACTTGAAGTAACACATGTATCGATACAATTCTTCACTAAATCAGAACGAAATGTGATCGAAATTTCAAACGGAAGAACATTTTTCAACTGTCGGTTCAAATACCAAAACTCGACATCGAAATCTTCTGACATTTATGTAAATTTATATTTTTTTGACATTCATTTCGATGTTTGAACCAACTGCCACATATGCCCGTTGTCGAAGTTATTAACATTCATACGAAATTGAAGACTTTATTATAATATTTGATATTTTTCTATTTTTATCGCTAAGAACTCCCACATGCAATAATTTTTATTCTTTACGAAATGGTATTGGCGGGAAATATTGATGGTACTACATGCGAATTTTCTTGCTTTTCGAGCGTTCTAAGTCAATAAAAATTGACAATATTTTTATAGGCCGTTATTGATGAAATGTGTCTCCTAATTGGGCCCAAAAATTATCTAAAGAATAGCCGAAGATTGTTTAGCAAACCGTTACGTACGAACTGTCAATATTGATCTGTGCGTGAATGTTATTTTCATTTTATTTTATTCATTTTTCGTCAAGAAACATTCGGAGGTATTGTGAAATGGAACAAAAGTTTCAACATCACGTGGCGAATGATGTTCCATTGCTTTTATTTCCAATCTTATAGAAGTTAAACGAACAGACGGTTGGGATCAGGTCAGAAATGTATAAATGGAAGTTTTGAGCGTGAGGATCAGTCACCTCGGTTGTTGTTATTATGTGAAGAAATTTTCGAGAGTCGAGAGAATCGAGTTTGAGCTCCTTTTATATTAATCGCATCTTAGCTTCCGAAAAAAAAATCTTATCACCATAATATTGCCGCTGTTTCTGGCGATTCATTATCACGATAAAAAATTTGAACACTTTCACGCTTTACATAATTGACGTCGAAGAATATTCTGATGATAAAAATTGTAGTCATTTTTGATATTATTAACTGAACTATCCAAATGCTGGCTTTGAGAAAAACAGTTTGTTTTTTTTTTGAAAAGCATTGACGTCACGAGCCTAGAGGCGTGAGGGTCGTATCCCAAATTTTGTCTAGGCCTGCCAGTCGCTCGTTTTTTCGGCTCTAATGACTTCAATATCGACCGTTTTTCTATTTTTTTCATTGAAAAGTTCTTTATCTCTTTTAATCCAAAGACCCTTTTCATTTCTATTTCATTTCAGGTCCGACGTTTTCTCGCCTTTTTTCGATCTCACATGCCTTTTATTATATCAGAAGTAATATTACACTTTTAGGGCGTCGAGCTCAAGGTCTCTCAGAATTCTGCATCCATTCGTACAAATTTATATCTACACATATATTGATAATACAGTGGGAAAAACTTTATAGACGTTGCATGTATGAAATAATACCTCAGGGTTTTATCGATTGGCAAGAGCGAGTGGATTTTCGCATGTTTTCCTCATCACAAGAAAAGAGAGAAAAATAAAAGGAAAGGCCGAATTTCAATGTACGTACATTCTGAGTGAGAAGTGTACGGGTACGGAGAAAGATTGCAAAAAGGCAGAATTGGATCGGAAAAGAGGAGGAAAAAAGAGAGTCTTACTAAACCGAAAAAAGCAGTACAAACCCTCGTCATAAATAACGAGAAGGATGGCGAAAGATGGAAAGAAGAGAAGCGCAGAGACGGAGTGAGAAACACGACGAAGGAATAAAGAAAATAAATGAAAAAAAAGAAAGAACGACAAAGAGATAAAAGGAGATACAGAGAGAGCGAGAGAGCAAGACAGAGAGGAAAAAAGAGACTTGGCATGTCTCCGGTCGGAAAGATACGAGAGTGAATCGGTTGTTCTCGTCTGGTCGACCGCAACGGGTGGTATTGCCTTCTACGGTTCGGCCGATTTTTATGTAACTTCGTTTGGCTGAGAGAGGCCCAATGAAAAGAAAAAGAAAAAAAAAGTATCAGCGAGAACGGTACAGCATCGGCCGAATGAGGACGAATTTCGTGTTCAGTTGTTGGCCACTGATCATGTGATATTGTCACACGTGACATCACCCATCGATTGAAAGGGGGCCTTACATCGGACGAAAATAGAAGCTGGTGATAAATCCCGAAGGGCTAATAATCGTGACTTTTCGATCGTAAAGAAAAATTGCATAAGATGGATCCTAAAAGGACAGGAAACTACGTTAGGGTCGAAGAGTGAGGAACGTAGAAGTAGGTCAATTCGTGGAACGTACAGTAAAAGAAAATCATATTGAAAAAACGTGGTACTCGGTGGTCAGAGGTCAAATAATGATAAGTCTCAAACTTTTGCTATTCTTGGATTCACGGATAACTTTATCTCAATACGGATTAAAATGATATTGAGAAATTACCGTTACACTACCAAAAACGGAAGAGCCTTAGATTTTGAATATATTTCACTGGGAAAATGTCCATTCTCGTGAAAAGAAAATACGATTTCCAAGGAAAATTTATATTTTGCATGGTAAAAACCAACTAAAATCTAAGACTGACAAAAAGTTTCTGAAAATTGTTTTGTTAAACGTAAATTAAACAAAATATTTGACGTTTCTAATAAAATCCGGTTCTCAGTGTCTGATCGCACGACCATATCGTCTTTATCTTCTTTTAATGATTCTTGAAATTTTTTCGAATAAAAAAGAAACTGGATAGAACAAAATGATACGAGGCTGAAGAATCATACTGCAGATATCGAAGGCTTTCAATATGTTTTACTTACTTGTTATGTAGACACGGCCGATAAAACGATGCGTGGGAGCTTTTTTATGTTGCAGTCAAGGTGTGCCAGTGGATCTACTCAATGAGGTATGCAATAAAGTACAAAAATACGGGAGTTTAAAAATAGCGACTTTTAGCCGCTGATAATGACGAGTTTTTGTTATCGCACGTGGATTAAGTCGATACGTTTCGAACAACGACCCAATATCTCTGGGTCTCTATCGATTTTCCACATTCTTATAGTTGTGAATGTTCCGGGTTCACGAGATTTTTTCTTTCCGCTTTCAAAGATGTTTCAGCAAATAAGCAATTTTTATTTGGACTCATTCTATTGCTACTTGGACCAGTGATTGAGATGAAAATTGAATTAATTGGCTGGGATAATTTATCTTATATTTACACACGATAAATGCCAGTAGAAGCAAACTTCAATTTTCGATCTTGCGCCAACAGTCCAATTCATTTAAAAACAAATTAACTTTCTTAAATAGATGAATAGTTTTTCTTTTCGCAAAAAGCAGACAGTGTAAAAAAATGACAGCGATATTATTCGGTGGTGCAAGGACCCCTTTACGATGAAACATAGCATGACACTGTTAAAAAAGTGGACGTGCACACAAAATAAAAGATTGAAAAGAATCGATGGATTATTGAAGCAAAGACGCATCGTCATTCTCATGAAATTTAATACAGACAATGTATCAGAAAGACGCGACAGAACAAAAAGGACCTGCTACAACTACGTGCAAATTGTAATGAACCATACTTCCCCCCTCCCCCCTTTTTCCCTCCGATCAGAACAGCGCCGATCAATTCAATGTGCTCAATACTTCGATCACAAAAGGAATTGTTTAGCATATTGGGATCGATATATTGCTGCGAAGAATGTTTAAGTCAACCAAAGAGATTGATCGTTTTTGCTGCCCTCACGTAACTAATGATCAGCTAGTTAACGTTACTAAAAAAAACGTCACATGGTCTTGTGTGTCAGTTTGGCCTCATTTATGATTGGCGTACTGAGGAACTTCAAAATAATCTCTACTATAAACTGAGTTCATGTCAAAGTGATAATCGAATGAAATTAAGCGATTTAATTGTTAGAGGACACGATAGAAAATAAATTATTACTAAATTATTACAAATCTTGCTGCTTATTTTTACGAACAGTAAAATAATCAATTTATATAATTTACTAATAAATGTTAACCTCAATATTAAGTGAATTTACCCATAAAAAGTAATAGTTCATATGAGATCAGATGAAATACTCTTTAAGTTTTCACATCTCATGCAATTTTAGCCCCACCATCATTCAGCCCCTTCCCAATGGCAATACAGCAACCGTTTGGCAAGTCTGGATTGGCACAGGTTTTACACCTCGAAGAATAGTGATTATAGTCTTCTTTTGAATTCACGTTCACGAAGCAATTGCTCCACGCCCCGTTTGAACCTCTGCCGCAGTTTCTCTTTCGGTCTCTTCGCTCACGTGCATTTTTCGAGAGTTCCACGGACGGAAAAAATTCGTGCATAGTAGAATTTTCGTCGTTCAATCTTTTAAACGAGAATGAATGACAATAGGAATAAAAATAATTATAATTTTCTATAATACAAATAAGTATTGAATTCTAATTGAAAAAAAAATTATGAAGAAATACCTTACGCGGATAAGGTACAATCATAACTATATTCTTCCGAAGTGTTAAGATCTTCCCAACTTGGAAGAAAAAAAAAACACGATCTTAATGGCCACCAATATATGGCATGGAAACATCAGCGGGTTCGTTAGAAATCCACGTTACAGATAAGGGAACGTCATAACCTACGTAGATCGTGAAGTCTCGAAATAATAATCCATGTCTGGAAGAATAGCTAATAATGGCTTCTTAATAACGTACTTCGTAGATCGTGGTACGTTTGCGAAGGCGGCAAAGTTTGTTCGAGCGGAATAAGCAATAGAAACGTGCCGGTTTGCTGATTTTGCTTCTGAAGACAGAGAAAGAGAGAGCGAGGGAGAGAGAGAGAGACAGACAGACAGACAGACAGAATGAATGAAGTGTACGAACACTCGAGCAATGGTGATTATCGTTGAACGAAGGCGAATTTGAAACGACGAGAATCTCTCCGACAGTTTCCAATGTGTAACTATGCTCAAGTATATCGTGCTTCACAAAAGAATCCCGTTGAACGCGTGGAAGTTTTATATTTGAGATCCACCAGGTATTACAAGCCAAAGGTGAGCCAATAGATGTTCACATTCTCGCAATATTATTGTTCATGCAGTGCTAATGTTCCGCTCTCCTTAATTCTTTAATTTGATTGGTGTTTCACGATTCAAACTCGGTGTCGTCAATTGGACACGGACCGAATAAGGGGAGGGGGGGGGGGTTGTTTTAAAAAAGGCACATTTATCCGCAAAATTGTGCTCTCTCGTTCCATTACATTTTTTATTATAAATCAACGTGACTGAAGCTAATAATAACTTAAAAAAAAAAACAGGATTTCAAATTTTTTTAAATATTTCACAAGTATCATTACAACTTGGGTATTTGTAACTCAATCTTTGTGACGGAGCTGTCAATCGTCGTCAATCTTTGGACATGGATTTTTGTCGTGACGGAGAAGAGCTTACTTAACGGATTGCTTACTCACTCTCTGGAATAATTTTGTACCTACGTAAATATCGACCATTTTTTGTCATGATAAGCCGAAACATGGGGATAATTTCAATCCCCTTGAAATTGGAACAATTTTTGCCTTCGGTTTACTATTTAGTGCTGATCTATTTCGATCGATGTTTCGTATGGAGTGCTGATGAATGCAACTTGAAGCAAAAGTTAAATTGAACGATGATAGAATTCTTATTCGATACCCAAAGAATTGTTGAATTTTCGCGGTTGTTGAGAAACTTAGCACCGATTTATTTGGCGTGTAAGTCGAGGCAAAAATTTGGAGGCATCGCATCTTGCACGTGTATAATGAAACGTCGAGGCCCTCTGAGTCCTGAGCAGTAAATCGAAGTTAATCGAGCGTTAAGCGAAGATCTCTCGCTTATATGCGCGACCGGTTGGTATTAATTGGTCGCGAGAGTGCAGGCGCGTACCTCCAGATCATGGAAGATCGAGGCTAGTCGTAAATCGTGGAGAGGCGATAAAAGAAAGCCACATGAAATCTCAGTGTATTATTATTCGATGGTTATAAGTTTCGGGCCCAAGAACATACGACGACGAGAAAGGAGAGGCGAATCGTCCCCGCATTAAATCACATAAATATCATGTTATATCGATCGACCACCACACAGCTATTCGGCACCAAAATTATATCCCTTGGCTTTGGAAAAGTGGATCTTGGACCATTTCCAAATGGGATCGTGCACGTTAGGATTTCTTGTGTACCAAGAAAATACTCCGAAAATCTCTTCTTTCTCCTATTCGTAATATCCACTCTCTCTCTTTCTTGTTATATACGACCCAACCGCGTTCTCTTTGTAAAAATGATTATACGCTATTCCCCCTTGCTTTTCTGACCATTATTCTGGGCTATGCCACAAAGACACTTGCCGAAAAGTGCCTCTCATTCCCAGTGAAAATTCATCACCAACAGTTACGAAGACATTGTAATTACAATCTACATTCAAATCAATCGCATTCGCTACAGCGACTAGAACGTCACTCTGGTAAAACGGTTTAAAACGTTCACACTTTAGATGAAAAATTTCTCATTTCGATTCATGTATCTATAATTTTTCATTTCATAAAAAAGATTAATCCCGAAGTTCAATTCGACTTTTGTTTCTTCATTTTCATCTCATTCATGAAAAAAGGGTTCATATATCGTTAGTTGCGAAGATACCGGATGTAACGTAGAAATACTTACTCATACCTGAGACGCATTGCCCTGTCCGTCGGACATCATACTTCGCCGCAGGGACTTCATCTCGCTCACGAAGTACATATTCTCGTGTTTAAAAAAATGTATATATACAGATATACACGTGTGTGATAGAGTCTAAAATATTATTGCAATTCCCGAGATAAATACGACGAGATATCACGGGACACAGCCGGGAGGCGTGTCCGGTAAAAATAAGCGATTGTCCAGTCGGCGAGTTCTCCTTGATGTGCTTGTAGCAATCATACAAAAACCCGGGTTAATGTATACATTGCATACTTATATGTATTCGTTATGTTTGATTCAAGAATTAAAAATAGAACCAAGTGAACATTTGGAAAAGAGGCAATCGGAACTTGAATGTTTATGACGAAAAATAGCATCACTTCTGTACAACTTCTTTGTGTGTCTTTTATTTACTGTTTTTATTTTTGTTTTTCGCGTTTTTTATTACGTCCGTTGGTGTTATAATCAGCTTGAACCTTATAAGCGTTTGACCACTCAACGCATTAAAACGTATCAAGCAATGATTCATCCGAGTTGTTCAATCCGCGAGACAATTTATAAATAACAAGGCACGACACCAGGCGACCCATGAATATATGCATCGAATGACACACAGTAGTGACTCCTTTCACTTCGTTTTATTTTTAATTGTTCTTTTGTTGTTAAGAAATATGAATAAATGTCGTTTTGCATTTGGAGTTCTAAATCCTAATTAGTTATTTATCTATTTTTTGCAATGTTACATTGAACTTGAAACTCATATGAAACTCGGGAACTGAGTTCATTTCATATGGACATTTAAAAGATCTCGATGTTTTCCACAACTCAGAATGTTTCATTTGATCTTAACAACGCATTCCAATTATCGATTGAGAAGATTCTCAAATTTATGAACACTTGGTTCCAATTTTTAGCTTAGGCCGAACCTTAGAATTTTTACTGATCGAAGTATAAAGTACACACTGACGTGTGAATGCGCTTTTTGATTGTCACCATCATCAAACTCTCAATAATTGATATCAGGCATTGAGAAAGCAATAAAAATATAGCAGATGAACCATGACATAAAATTCTTCATGAAGACGGATTATTTTCAAGTGTAAATTTAAACGCGTGACCTTTATACCACGTGAACGAAAAACACATGAAAATCGAGGAGTGCTCTTGGTGAGAATAAATATTCTTGTCTTGGTGTCCAGTCGAATAACGTTTGAGTCTGATGCATAATGCATACTCGAATTGAGCATCAGTGGTGGCTTGAAATATGTTGTGCCAGATCATAAAATGTCTTTTATTTGAAGCTTACTCCCTCGTCGAACGACCGTGAATGAAAAAAAAAGTCCGACGGACCAAAAAACATACTTCATCGTTTAGAAGCGCCGTGCGTACGGGACTGTAAAAATTTTTGCGGTGAAACGATTTAGTAGCTCAGATTCCCTTTTGTCTCACAATTCTTCAGATATATTGAATGTTCAATATTATTTTACGGCCGAGGTCTTATCTCGCACTGGAGTATAAATAAATATAAAAACAATGATGGACGTTCGAGGTTGGAGAGATTTACGTGCAAAAAATAAGCCATTCAAGTTTATTTCTCTTTATATTCATTATCGATAAACATTTTTTCGTACATTTCTTCAAAACGTTCTTTATCTTTCGCGCTCGACGTAGTGATTTTAATTAAGCGTTTTAATTTTCGCATCATATCTTACGGTGTCATTGGCCTGCTGTTAATACTCCAACGATTGTTGATAAAAACTTTATTTCATAAAATTATTGTTCTCATATTTCGGAACAAATCGTTTTGGTCCCGCACCTTTTACAAAACCCACAAAAATTCGATTATGTCGAACGTACGTTTGACGTTTCACAATGGTTCGCAAGTCCAATTAATTTTTAGTTTTCGGTCTTCAAATATGGTTTCGTGACTGAAAACATACGCTTTTTAAAATTCGTTCACTTTTCGCTCAATTACATGTTTCTTAAACGCATATTTTCGTCTTTCTTTGAGTTGGCTCGCAACATATCGTGTTTCGTGACGCACTGCTAAATAATTATGAGAACGGTATGACGATGACAAAGAAAGAAAGAAAAGCAACAGGGCCTCGTAATCACTCGTTAATATGCAATCGTGATGGACACGAAAAACATATCGATAGCGATCTGCGAAAGTTATGTCATGGACGTGAGAAAAAAAAATTATAAGTAGTTAAACTTATCTGGTCTATAAAATCGCTCTGGCAGGAACCATCTACATATTTCTCATCGAAGAAGAAGACGGCGTGAAGGAATGAAGGCGAGTTAACTTCCAAGTGAAAAGTCGATAACCCAACACCTGGCGACGAGACGAGGGAACGCACGTAGGTCACGTCGAGTATGTTGGATAAATATTTAGTGGTCAACAATGCACTGTACGCCGATGAATCCCATAAAAACAAATAAATAAATAAATAAGACGAACTCCCGCACAAATAGAGTACGGAAACTTCACAGGTTGTAGATTTTCTCACGAAGAAAGAGTCGGAAAGAAAGTGATACATAAAAGGTGGCGTGTGATGGTGCAACTGAAAACAAAGAAATAAAAATAATATAATAAAATGATGATCGATGAGTCGAGGTGGGCTAAAGACATAATGATTGATCGGAGAAGACAAATAAATTCCTTGAAGCACAAAACCACGTTAAATTCTTTTAAAACTATCGACGGTTTGTTGAATTTGATTTTCTATTATTTTTTTAAATACATTTTTAACCCAATTTTTATATTTTTATTTGAAATAATTATACAACGTATTGGAGCTACTCGCGAGGATTTCTTCAGCGACAAACAAGCGATTCGCAGATGACTAATACCGGAGACCCACTGGCCCAGTTCCTGGTGCCTCTACTAGCTCACTCAGCCCGACTTCGTTCCATCTCCTGCTCATCCACCCCCGCTCACCTCCTTCTAACCACCCTGTGCACTGGAGTTTGCAGTGTTGCACCCGTGCCGATGCACCTTGCGTGACGTCATAGCGCCATGCGCGCGGGCGTGTCGCATTGCTGGAACGACCATCTCTCCCATCTGCACTTCAACCTCCCACCCTCGCCGATGCAACCCCACCGTCGAACCACCTATTACGAACTCTTGCTCACTTACCCCTTTCCCTTTTCAACCCCTTTCCCCACTTCTCTCTTCCTTGCACTTTCCTCCCTTTCACTCGAACCAACTACTGGGTATAATAGTATTTTTTTTTTTTTTTTTTTACCAAGCTTTTGCAAACCCCTCTGCTTTCTTGGCGAGTGCACAAATCCTGCTCAGCCCAACGAGTCCTTGTTACGAGTATATTGGTAAAACAGCCTTTTTCTTTGTTAAAGTAATGCTTAATGTTACGTGGCCCGATAATGATGCGTTTCGATCTTCTCATGACGCACTTTTCCATCCCCATCAATTTCTCAACCATACTTAATACCCATATGCCAATTGATTGAGGGAAATATTGAAAAAACAAGAAATATTCTCGGTTTTTTTGTTATTCATCACTTTATCAAAACTTGTTACTTTGACGAGGCTTATGTGTCAGATTTAGATTGTTATTTTCCAAGACGTTGGAATTAAAATCGTTTACTACGATAGAAGGCAGTTAGCCATGACACTAATTTTATATGGACATAATTTCAGCATTGGAATTTCCTCATTTGACGGGAAAAAAAAGTTTCTGTCAACCGTGGAATCGGAAGTATAGGCTAGTGTAGAATAATCAAAGGTTTGATCATTCTATCTACAATATTTATAAACTCCGCCGAACAAACAAGGTCATGTTACACCATTATACGAATATATCCATTTTTTGTTATATAAAACGATTTCTTTAATACACGACTAGAATAATAGTAACAAATCTGATGACATAATAACACACAATTTCAAAATCATGCCAAAATCTGTTTACGATCTTGATCTGTACAATCGACGTTAATATTCTGTTATCTGCACCGAAATCACGTATAATTAAGGCAGTAGGACAATTATATTCTTCATTCCTTTATTCTTGAATAACTTTGAATAGAAAATTCCTTTTCTGAATGACTCAGTGAATAATTTAACTCTATACGTGAACAACATTATCCATAAAAATCTCTATGCCAAAGTATATCTCTATTCAAAGACACATCAATGTGTAAATAACTCTTTGCAAACATGTCTCATCACATCATTGTTTCTAAATGTGATCAAAAACATCTTTCTACGTGTCAATAATCTTGATAGATGATAATTGTTCGTAATATAGAGCAGTTTCATGGGAAGTTGTTCTCAACACTTATACAGACGTCTTGGAATAGATAGAAATCATTGAGCAGGCAAATTTTCCCAGTAGAGCTACTTAAAAATTCAGAAATAAGGAATCGAATTGTCCTTCGTATTCTGGGAAAGTTATATGAAAAAAAATCATATAATAAAATTAATAAAAACACGATTTTTGTTATTATTATTATTATTATTATTATTATTATTATTATTAATGATTTAGTTAAAGTTAGTTGATTCAATGGTTTTCGATAAGGGAATACGTCGCAAGGATATTGAATGGGATAATATTGTTGAATCACATGGAAACATACAATCAAGGGCCAAAGATAAAGAGATGTCTGGAACGGACATTCGCCAGAATATCTCCGAGATGAGGCGAAGCGTTCCCCTCTTGAAGTTTTCTCGGTAGGGAAAACTCGCGCGTGAAGAGAAAGAGGGATCCTGCGCATTGACTCTCGTCCGTTGCTTTGTCACTTGAACGGAGGGGAGAAACTCTAAGATCCATCGGGTGGAGGCGCCACTGAGCACAAGCTCCGAGAGTGGGAAAGCTGCGTCCCTAGTGATCGCAGCTTTAACTGAGCGGACAAAGAGCCGTGGATAACGAACTGGGTAAGCAGTCACATTCGACGGTGCTTTTCATACCACAAAGAATTTTGAGTAATTAATAATTTTTCCTTTTATTATCGAATAAGAGCTGAATCTTCGTGTTAATTTTATGTGAAAAAGTTTTATTTTTTTTTCTACAAATATTGCGCTTAGTGCTTTTTTCATGGCTTCAGATTCAAAATACAAATAAAGAATTATAATCAACACAAAATTGTGACTACTGCAAAACAAATATTTCAATAAGACCGTAAAATCTGTCCGCGTTTTTCCAAATGATGTTGCCCAAGCCCGATGCATTCGACCGAATAATTAGCTGTTCCGCTGATTGAATTCGAAACCTAAATCCAATTGACACAAAGGATTCCTGCAAATTCCGTTGTTTTCCGAAACTTCGTGTAAAAACATGTGTCAAAGTGACATTTGAACACGTGTCGTACCAAGTTGATGACTTCAGACCTCAGGTGATTAGATTTATAGTTAAATTAGTTGCTTTCCATAACGAACTAGAGGTTTGGCTTCATCACATGAAGTTTAGATGAGTCGTAAAAACGAACAAAGAAGTGGTAATGCATATTCTTTTGACCCCTGAGCGAATAACTGTAATAATTATATTGAGATGCAACCATCACTGTCTAGTTTTACTAACCAACATTTTTTTTATCTATAACTTGGACAGCAGCTAATAAAAAAATTTATTGCGTATGAAGCTTCGTGCAAACTAATGGACAATGGAGCCAGACGGTGGAGTTTAATGAAATGGGGAGTGCATATCCAACCATTTGTATATAAATATATATACGAATACACATATGTGGCATCACAAAATAAAGAGAGTGAGAAAAAAAGGGAAAGACTTCGCGATGCTCGACAGAGAGTAGGTGATTTACGATTGCTATGACAAATATATATATATTTACACACATAGCAAATATATAATACGCAAGTAACACGAAGAGACTCTGGGATAACGCGTGAGCGCGCTCGAGTTTGGAATGTGTGCTTTTTATGGCCGAAAAGAATGGCCAAGGTATAAAGTATAAAGGCATCAAGCATTGAAATTCAGCGAGGCTGGATGTGTAACACACACACGCAGACAAATGTTTATATATATAAACATACATAAGTTCAAAAGGCAGATTCACGTAACCGCACAGACACATAAATATTAATACAGACATGTGTACACACATACGCACATTACGCGTCTTTGGGCCATCTGAGCTTCTGTGCTTGTTGCTCATGGGGGTTATACGAGCTTGTGGCGTAATACAGAAAACGGGAGCGTCCCTCTCTTCGTCTCTTTCCTTCTCTGCGTTAGCCTTTTTTCCTTTTTTTTTTTTTATAGCGGTAACAGCCTCATTGCGTATCACCGTAAAACGATCGAACGGGCTGGGATACCCGAGCGAAATATCCTGTCCTCGTAATATACCGGAATATGAACCATTTGCGCGAAGACATATATCTACATACATGGGGAAATGTATAATAATATGTAATGATATTACCACTCATTTCGATTATCGCCATAACCTCCTCAATATTTATATGAAATTTTTACTATTTGCTGAAAGGGTGAAATAAAAATATGACTTTTGCCCGAATTTTCTTGAAAATAGCGTCGAATTCATGAGAACATTTTAGACTTTTTTTTTCTTTTCAAGAAAAAATTTACATTGATTGTAAATCAGCGAATGGATGTTCATGATGAAGCCGAAAAGAGTCTCGTAAGAATTTCGAATTCGTTTTCATGAGTGAATTTAGGGGAATAACTGTGATCATGTTTCGTATCGAGTCACTAATATCCCGCAGTATAATATTTACACGTTCATGTAAATTTATATACCTGCGCGCACAGAAGTAAGGGCCCCTAACGGCTCGTATGCATTTCGCTGCGCTGCATATCGCACGACCACACATCTCTCAGGAGTCAATGAATTCATCGGTGCTGGACAAAGGGCTGGAAAAAAGATACAACTGAACGGATCGAAGGCTCGTTAATTTATTTATGTTGTTATGCAATTGCGGTTTTTCTTGGCTTAATGATTAATGACGAATCCACGATGATGATGTACCGTGTATAAACGAGAATTATGTATGGCACACGACGTATATCATAACTGCAGTGCAATAAATCGTGATTACCGCGTATGTGCTTGAAAAGATGTTGCACCCCGTATTTTTGACTGTTTTTTTTCTTCAAATCTCTGAATGATTCAGATCCATTGCGAAAATAGAAATATTAAAAAGGAAACAAATTTCTCACGGTCATATTTCTCACATTTAATTTCGTATTGTATTGAAATCACCAGGTTTATTTCATATGTAAATTTTTTTCCTGTCGATTAGTTACCACTCAGAACATTTTTGTGTCAAAATTAGTTCTCGAAAATCGCTCACATGCTATTTCGATTTGGAGTCAGCAAATAATAACAACGCTGTGCCTTTCTTACATTTCAGCAATGTAAAACGTTTATTGCATGTTGCTTAACACCCTACTGAGCGAAGGAAACCGAGGGGAAACGTCTGCTCTACTAATTAACGCGAAGAGACGGCGTCTGACCTCGAAAATCGCCATTGCCCACGACACAACGTACATGTCCGAAGTGTACACACGACACTTGTGACCGTCTGTACTCCTAATAGGCAGGATGTCGGTTTTAATTTCGGTACTACCGAAGAAAGTCGTCAGTAATTAAAACGCTGTTATGCATGTAAGTCATTCCGAATACTTTTCGATGAAGAATGAAGTTGTATTGAATTTATCAATTTTATGAAACATGAGTTGGTACTATTTATTTTATAATAAATTGCTCTGCGAGTTGAATTTTGAAATTCCAGATTCTTCGATTTCGAACGAACTCTCTCATTAGATGTTTATTTTCCAAATCGAAGAAACCTGTTTTCCGAAAGAGTTGAAAAATTCTAATAAAACGGAAGAAAAAAGGTAGACAGTGCGATTCGTCATGGAGGAAAAAAATGGGAGACAAAAAAATCGGTGTCAGACATTCAAGACTAATGTGCTTATCTGCGTAAAAGGGGAAAAGCTTTTTTTCACCGAAGCGGACAAAGGAAAAGTGTTGCATCGATAGTATCGAATTGGTAGTAGATCACTTTGGGCGTAGCTTGGCGCGGGGTTAACCCAGAACCCCGAGGCTCATTTTTCGCGACAGAAGGGGAAAAGGACAGCCCTTAGCGTTGCGAAATATTTCCCCCTCACGAAATCCCCGCGTACGCAAAGTGAACGAGAATAAACGATACAGGGTGAGGCTACATCGAACGTGGTCTGGGCCTTGAAACGTGGGCGAAAAAAAAATGTCATGCATATACTTTATTTGCACGCACGTCGAAAGGAATCAATGCTCTTTTCGTGCTGCGATCGATCACAGTCTACTCTTCGTTACGGTCCATGCAGAAACGTATCGACGATTAATGAAATTTCAAACTTGTTTCTTCTCTCAAAAATCAAATAAAAGAATTAAAAAAAAAAAGACATGCAAAATCAGGAGATAAAACATCCAGTAAACGAAGCAAACTTATGAATTACAAAGTAAGTTCTTTCTTGAGAACAACAATTGAATCAATCAATTTTTATTCGAAATGTATAATTTCCAAACATGAAAAAAGTCGATAAAAAACCCTCCACAAGTCATCAACTTACCAAAAACATAATGTTCCAACTGCACATGTTACGTTGTGTTGTTTTCTTAGCAAAAAAGGCCTCGTTCTAAAAGGTGGTATATGGAGTACAAGCACAAAGGAAAAATAGAGGGTGGAAAGATGTTTCGATCTATGGTAGGAACATGCACAAGCCTACTATGTAAATTTTTCGTTTTAGGATGACAGGGAAGCGTGTGGTGAAAGGGAGAAAAGAGTAATCGGAGTCATTGATCGTTGACGAAACATTTCAGGGGGATTGTTACGTCTGTTTCGTTTTTCCATTATCGGAGTCGGTTACATTAGGTGGTGCCGTTTCGTGTATGCATTTAAATACGTAAAATATATGGTACAGCAGGGCACGTCATGCCCTACAGAGGTATATATAGAACAAAGTTATATGCACATCCACATATACGTGCATGTGATTGTGTACACATGTGTAAACGAATGGTTGCATACGCAGTTGTGACCCACATTTGCAAAGGCGCAGATGGGTATTTCGATTCTGCTCTTCATGGCAGCGTGGCACCGGCACCAATGCTCTATATATATATAGTTATATATATACATATTGGTGAATATATGTGTGCATACTCGTGGAGAGTAACAGAACTCGAAGGTTTTCCTTCTGGAACAGCTAACATCGTTGTTAGGTTCTTTGTCTCTGTATATGCGCGCGTGTTGTGTATTTGTGCTATATGTTTTTCTTTTTACTTTGGAGCGCGGGCCACCCCAGCCTAATTTAAATTCGTTTAAAGGCCGCATTTCATTAGTGGGAGCGAGAAATTTACATGTATACATAGACATAGTCCAGTTGTTTGGCGGGACGCGTTGAAGATTGGGCCGCGCAGCCGCACTGCCTCGATCCTTTGTTTCGTTTCTCCTCGCTATACGGTACACCATATCTGCGATGATGGTGTGCTATGTATAAATGAACGTCCCCCCTTGTCCTCTCTAAGCCAAACTACATTATATACAGCGTGTAACATATATATAAATAGGATATATAGAATCAATGGTTCGGTGTATAACTGTAGAGTAAATTTTCGATTCGTGAACGGGAGTCTGGAGGGCCTGTTGGGATAAAAGCCAGAAACCAAGAAATATATGTATAAGTGCGTGTGTGTGTGGGTGTTTGTGTGTGTTTTGATGCTGGGGAAAGATGGAGGGAGGAGGGTTGAGCAAAGGTAAACCCAGTGCCGGAGGTTTCTAGCCAGATGAGAGGATGAAGAAAGAAGCCGGAGATGAAGAGGAACGTATTACGCTACGGAAGAGAAGAAAATGATGGGGAGGCCCGCTATGTGAGTTCCGGTGGAACTCGCCCATGGTTCTCTTTGTATACACACGAGATATGTATGTATATATAAGTGTGTACGTACATACTTTGTGCGTAAAATAAACGATCGGGATACCCACCAGTGATGGACCACCTATAGCGAAAGGCCCATCAAAGTTATTGAACGAAAAGTGATAGAGAGGTGTGGCCAACGACTGTAATTTTTAGGGTTATTCGACTGCTAGGACAATCACTGTAGGGTTGCAACTCGTACTTTATTACATACGAAGTCGTCGATTCCTTTGTGGCAATGCGCCCATCGCTAAAAGAGAAAAAGACGTATTGGATGGTCCATGCGATAAAACGAGAGGCTAAATCCACCGAGAACGTTGAAAAGAGCACCCAAGCAAAAGAGTAGGCTTCAGCATCTCCAACTTGAAACCCTCCGTCTTTCTCTTCCTCTCTCTTTCTTTCTTTCTCATGCTTTCTTCTTCTCTACAATTCGTTCTCTCGCTCACTCGTTCTTTCTCATGGTCTCAAACTTCCCCCTTCTCCTTTTCATTTCCTTCCCAGTACGTAGCATCGTACTACAATGTCCCCTTCGTCGAGCCAAGTACAACGCGGTCCCCACCACTATTCGCTCTTTCTATCTCTATATCAAATACCCTTCTCGAGGGGGACGCAAGAGCGACTCTTTCCGCCGGCAGAGCGAAGAAATTTATTATTGGTAATGGTCGTGGCCTTCGACATCCAAGTGTCTCTCACCAGAGTCTTTTTTTCTTTCTTTAGTCGCATCTCCGCATCTTTCTCGCTTGCACACACTTATTTCTTCTTTCCTTTCTCCCTTTTTCCCTCTTCTCCTATTCTCCCTCTTTCTCTCCCTTTCTGCATCCCCTTAACCCGTGGGTTACGTTATCACGTCATGCGGGGGTGCCCCGAACGTTTCGGGAATTCCGAATGCGGCGCCGATCCCGCGCGCACCACCCGTCGTCACAGAGCCCGCGGATCGAGAGAGTCGTCTCCTTTGTGTGTCGTCGCCCAGATACCCTGGTCCATACGCGGAAACTCGCCTCGAGGCACCCACCTCATTGCGTTACGCAATATGGGTGGGGGAAGATGCTAAGGGTGAAAATATAAGGGAAAAAGGGATCTCGAAAAAGTATTTTGACATGCGAAAGCTTTCACCAACTTTTCTGTGCGTCACCCGGTGAACTAGAGGGACACGCGGATTGTCTCATTGATGATACGACGAGTCATTCGATGATTCAAGGCCAAAAAACCTGCTGACCCAATAAACGGCCACATCAATGAAAAATGTGTTTTCACCCATTTCGATAATCACGTGATTGTGATGTTATAAACTGTCATAATTGTGTTTGAAAGCTCTTTGCATATTAAATTTTCATTCTAGATCCGTCATCCATCGAAACGAAATAGGCAGTCCTATCGTTTGTTACCAACCCAAACAACCGAGAGTAAGAACGTTGATGGTTTCTACAGCACACGTTAAAGGTGAGAAATCCATGTAGACAAAAGGGGGTTCCTGGTTTCATGAGGTTTTAGCTTCGTGAAGCTTTGTACGAAACGACACACATACACACACGAATACAAAATCGGGTAGCGATGTAACCTATGTTCACGTATGAATATCCACATGCACAAAGAACTATACCCTCGTGATGCTGTCCGCAAGGGGGTAGGAAGCTCACGCAGGCGCTCTGGGGCAGCACGTTGGAACAAAGACTATCTACCTCATAAATAATCAAAGTTCTCGTTGAGAAAAAAGACACACTAATAATTAGATTTCACCAGGCTACACATTTTACTTGGATTGTTCCTGCCCTGCAAAGAAAAAAATCTCTGAACCGTTGGCTCTATGGTTTTTATTCGGCATATATTTATGTTCTATGCTGGTTTGTGTGTTTCTGTGTATGTTTGCGTTGTTGGTTGTGGGCTTGTTATAAGCACGAGTCAGACCACCAGTCCCTTTCTACAATCTCTCCTGTCTCAACCCTCCGATCCTTAGGGCAACAGGGCCGCATAGTCACCCCCCCCCTCTCCTTTTGCCTCTTTCTCCCTCACCGATTCTGTCTCATTCCCACGCGGGTAAAATCTCCTTCGAGGTAGCAAACAAAGCGACCAGAGGGGACCCTTTTGGCAATGCGCGTCCAGCATATTTACGACCTAGAACTTTGGCAAGTTTACTGGTCGTTCTCTCGCTGACTCCTCCTTTGTACCCAGTTTTCACCAATGTCCATATCTCTACTGTGAGACCGACCCAGCGACCTGATGCCCGTGAAGAATGTGTGTGTACACACAAACCCTAAAACGAGCGAAATGTGCCCCATAACCGCAAGTAGAATTTAAAAGAGGAACTCCACAAATGGCCTCTGAAGGATCTTCAGGACAATGAAGAGGTGTCTGCCACCCAATATCCTCATATCGTTTTGGATCTGCCTTACGTCCGCACCAACAGTGAATCCGATTTTGTGTATTCTTCTTCGCTGCACATGACTGACAAAGGTTTGGCTCCTGGACGGTTGCGCTCAATCTTCAAAGTATAAAGTATACTTCTACAGATTTGGATGCCATTTCACAGCCACAAAAAAGACTAAAGGTTTCTGGCAGGTGAAAAAGCATATTTGATTTAAGAGCAACTCAGCTTATCCTGAATACTAATTTTACGTGGTTTAGGTTTACAAAATATGAAACGATATTACAATAATTAATATTGAACGATGATAACAACGCTGTTGAAAAATATTCCATGAACCTTCCAATACTTGGAGTTCCACTTATTAAGTCGTGCATGCGGATGTTGGTCAAACCTAACGGTATTTTTGTAGAGGAGATGATAAAAAAATCAGTAAAAATCGACGATTCAAAAATAAGGGGAAGGAAACGACATATACGCACCTGGTAAATACTCAAAACGCATGTACGTACCGCGATAAAAAAAGCGGAAAAGAAAAAAGACCGTACCCAAGACATCCTGGGGTGGCTGGGACGAAGACAACAAGAAAAACGATGCCACCTTCCTGATGGACCGTTGTGCACAGCATCTCACGTAGTAAAAAAAAAGAGTAAACTATACAACAACCATTGCGGTACTCCATTCAGAAGTGGAATGAATAAAATGGAAGAACTCGAGAACTGCTCTACTTTCATACAATGTGCCAGCGATCTCTGCAGGTAAGAAATGCTCCCTGGCACCGTAGGGCCCATAGTCTTTTCATTCTATCTCTTGCTCGCTCTTTCCCTTTTTTGCTATCCTTTTCTTTCATGGCGCAGGAATCCTTCGACTCTCTCTGTCTCTCTCTCTTCTTCGCCTTCACCCTGCGAACATCGCAAAAAAGGATCTGAGCTCCCTCGTAAAAATAGTTATGGCATAATGGGAGTAACGAGGAAGGGACTCCTTACGGTATACCGGTTATACCCGTAAACCTGAATAACATTTATTCGCGAAAGTACAAATACACACGTGGAGACACCGCGAAGGTCGAATCCCGATGTGATCTCCCGTTCACACACGAATAACGAACCCGAGATATTTCACAAGGCAAATATCAAGTCGTTGCCGTAAATAATACGTGCGAACACACTTACAATGAACGTTACATCATCCAATATCACCTTCAAAAGAGGCTCTGACTTATTACACTACCGCTTCAATGATAATCTAACCAGTATTTCACGTTGGCTACCGATCTTGTGCCACCCTTCGTTAAATCTATTGACCTCTCAATGCAACGTGGTCTAAGATCAAACTTGACGACTAGGACTTTTTTGCATTCGATGTAAACTCACGATGATCTAGTTTTTTTCATCTTCACGTTCATGTAACCGTTTACTCGCCTCAGACATGAAATCTTCATCATCATTGTGTGAACCATCTATAATGACAAAGATTTCTTTTTATTGCTACAGGAAAAAATTGGAGCAATCATTGCTGCTGTAGAATTCGTTATAGAGAACGATTCTTAATTTTGTTATTATTATTTAACACGGTCATTAACATTCTATGAATTATTCTTCCAACTGCCTTGTAACTGAAATTAAATGTAACAGAAAAACTTTGACCCAGCCAAAAGCAGGTATTAATAACCGGCACATGAATTCTTGCAAAGCCAACAGCCCTAAGCCAAGTTCCTCTAAAATGTCCCTGCGGGACCATAAGCAAATGATGAAGTTCTGACGCTCTGAATGTATACAATTTATACAACATCGATTCGCAACACCCGACACATTATATTTAGTGCTTTTCTATTGAACAATGAGCATGTTTTACAGTTTTCTTCATTATTCCGACAAAAATGGTGCCTGGAATTGGATTTCTTGTCCCAAATGCAAAGTTTTCTTTGTACGCGGGGTACAACGATAGTTCAGATCCTGTGGGGAGGGGGACAGAAAACGCTTTGTGCCACGATTTTCTTTCTCAATAGTTTATACTTCCCCCCTTTTAAAAAGAGGGTATTAAAAAGTGGGAATGTGGCCGAATTTTTTTGTCCGCGCACTACAAAGAAAAGGTATCATCATGTATAAGCGCCACATTGTTCCTGTTTTCGAGTGTGACGTCATATATATATCTAATGTGTGTATTGTGCCATTGGATTTTTATGACATTACGTACGTTACAGCACGTGCCAAAGTGCCAAATGGGAGAAGAACGGCACGTCCGAGATCTTACGGTCCGTCTCCCATTGCCTCCCTTCGATCCTTCTTTTGACAGATCTTGAAGCACATCTTAAGCATTTTTCGGTCGTTGGTTAACCTCTAGTGAATCTTCAACTTATGGCAAATAATCATCGAGTAATTTCCTTCTATTTTAAACATCAAAATATCGAAGGATGACACTGGCCTGTTTAGAAAGGATCAAAGTTGGACGAATCAGTGTGTCCTTCATTCGTGGCGCCATAACTGACGTATAAAAAACAAAATACATAGAAGGCAATGGAGCCGGTACCGGCGACGACGTCGTCCGCGAAAGCGCGAGAGTCGCGAAGAAATCTCTTCGAAAATAGAATCAAGGCTGTGACGAAGTCAGACGTGCCAGAAAGCGCAGGAAAGACTTTCGGCACAACGTTGAGTGAGCGCGAGTGAGAGACGAAGTAGATATTTTAAAAAGGAACCAAACAGTAACGGGGTATTCCGAAAAAGAATTGTGGAAAAAGGAAGAAAATTTGGGATTCCAAAGATATGGGGTCGAAGCTATAAGAAAAGAAAAGATGAGAGACTAGACGATTCGAAGAAAAGTGATTTAGCCATAAACACTCGTCGGTATTCCGTCCCTTTTGTTCCAATACCCGTCTACTTTCTCTCAGCCATACTTTTCTCTAACAACGACAACCAAAAATACTCTTCTGTTCCAAGACGCCGCGGGATGTATCACGAATCACACAGATTCGTACGGGGTAGAAAAAGGAAGAAGGGCGAGACGCCTCGGAGAGTGCCGCCACTACACAACCTTGGATTACATGTATACGTAATATAATACGGTTTTCAGGAAGTCACTGGGGCCACATTTTTCTTGATTTAGCGAAACAATCCCGGCATCTGAATTTCAAATGTAACATGTAGCCTGTATCAAGAAGAAACTGTATCATTCAGCTCGAGTTTCGGGCTCATCCCGTGTCCCCAGATTTCATTCTCTCGCGCCCTCTACACCAAATATCTAAGTAACCATCCGAGGTGCACACTTCAAACCAGAGACCACTTGCTTCGTACACATACAGTTATATGTAACCAAACATAACCCAACTACGGAAGGGTCCAATTTCATCGAATTAGTTCTCAAGAGTACTTTTTTTTCGTCACTTGAGACCCTTTGTTTCCACGAAAGCGTTTTGACAAAGTGCGTATTAAACTGCGCTCTTTGTTGCTCCTTCTCATAAATATTTGTATGTTTTACTTTACCATCATCCAATGTACTCGACCAATCTTTTCTATTTTCGCCACTACTTTTTTATCGATCAAATCTTTCACACCGGGGATGAAAAAAATTGAGTGCACCTTGACAAAGGGCAGCTGTCCCTTCATCAGCTTTCGTCAGGGTCAGCCAAGTTAGCAAACTATACTGTCAATCAAGTCTTTTCGTAACGAAATTTATGTTATTCGATTGAGTTCATGGGACTTTTCAACATTTCAGTAGAGGTCAAAACGAAATCTGCAATTGACGAAGATCTTCATCGATGAGAATGGATTCAATTGAATATTCTTTTTAGGGTCTGGTTCATATTTTACTCAGAAGCTTCGCCACTATTTAGAAACGCAATATGAAAAGAAAGTCCACACATAATAGACGAGAATAACTTTCAGAACGTTTGATTTTGCATAATTTTTTCGTCGATCTTCTTCGAACATGATTAAACCTCCTTCACATTAATATCTTGGGTTGCTTCTTCCAATAGCGTGCGTCTCTTACTGCGAAATGAGCCTCACGAATATAGAAGCGAGTCTGGACGATGTGTTCAAGGTTACGCGTGCACGAGGATGATTCCCGTGGCCTCTGGCGTTCCACGACTCGTGTGGGCCTGGCTGAATTTGTATTTGGCAGTGGTAAACAGCTCTGGCGAATAATGGAGAGCTCTGTTCCATTTGATCGCGCGCGCGGCATTAGAAAAGGACAGCTTTGCGAAGGCCCAACCTACGGGGGAAGAGACCGAAACACGCGCAGCTCTTTGGCATCCGGAGGGGACTCAAGGTCTTTTCTGGTTTTGGCCCTCTTACCACCGAAGCCCTTATTACGCACAAACACGTATGTGGGTCTCATAGTTCCGTATAATTCGTGGATCGTGTTCTTATGAGTGTTGGCGTGTTTGATCTCATATACGAGATGAATTAACGTGTATGAAGTGAATGTGACTTATTCCTGAATTCCCGAGCCAGTGGAAAACAGTTGAAGCAAAACGCCCTGCGACTATTCCTCATCTTTAGCGTCTATGTATAAACACTTACACACATGTGTACATAAATAATATGTAACCAACTTACACAGCTCTTTTGACTCGAAGGGCGTGTACGCGGATTCTTATATTTCCCATCAGCACATCCAAATACACACTGATAGTTCACAAGCTACCAGCACGTGTGCGAGAACACAACTTTCTTCATAATAAGAAAAAACTGTGCACATGTGCCCTAGTGCCCGTGGATGTCGTATTTACTACCAAGTCATCACCGCGACACTCTGTGTCTTAACTTTATCCCACCATGCCACGAATAACTTAACTTACGTTCCCGGGCTCACCTCACCTAAGGGGAAACTCAAACCATGTGTTTTTATACCACCGCACAAAAGGCAAACGACATTTTGATACCCGACACATCACTACAAAAGCCTGTTGATTCCAAGGCCTCGAGAATGTGTATTTCAAGTCTAAGTGCATTTGTAATTGTCGAAAGAACATTTCGACTTCATTGTTGTTGGATTGAATGATGATTCGAAAATTGTTGATTTGATTTGAAATGTATGCTGCCAATGTATTCAACACCTGCCTTGAAAGGAGCAAAGGAATGCAAACCACCGTTCAATTTTTCTCAAGGTGAACGAATCCAAAGCTGTTTTGGCGAAACTTCAAACTATCCGATAAGTGGTTTCGTTCAAAACTAACTCTGCAGTTAGAAATCTTTCTTCTGTGAGCCACTCCAATGATTGCAAAGTATTATTCTGATTTATTTTTTAACTCGAAAATTTCGGAACTATCAACTATTCCGCTTGTGTTTCCGCATTCGCGTATAAAACAAAAAAAAGCAATCATCCTTTCACATAAATCTTGAACAAGAACCTTAGCCGTTCAAGGATCAGTAAAGAATCTGGACGAGAATGTTGTTCGTTCTTATTGTGTGCGCTTACACATTCTCGCGGGGAGAAAGTGAAATGCATGAAAAAGTTCGAAAGAAAATCTAAATGTAAGTTCCTAAGAGTATTCCGGGTGGTGCACAGACCCAGCGCTTACTCTTTCAAACGTTGAATAGCTTATCCGGGGAGTGGGGACTTGATAAATGCGAGGGTTCGCTCGTGCCCACTTCCTAATTTACAGGACGTGATTTTTTTGCGTGTTTCGGTTTGTATTCCATGGCAAAGCGTGTCTCAAATATCGATTTAGACCTCACAATCCCCGTCTTGATAATATTTTCAAAGGATATGCGGGGAAGATGGTTGCGAGGTTATTTTTTTCTTCGCAATATGATGCATCGAGATCGTTTACCCAGATGTAAATTTGTTCGTCGTCCCACGATTCTAGAGAAAGAGTGAACGAAGCGAGGAAACGCGAAGAGTGGAAACAGAGAGAAGAAAAAGAAATATAAGCCTCATACCATATTATATCTACTTATAGCGTTATACATTTTACATTACCCACTCGGTTCTTCCCAGCTTTTCCTCTCTTCGTTCTATCTTCTCGACTATATTCTTCTCATACCAACAAGGAGCGTCGCTTCCGAGACGTGCATCGATCAACGTTTCGGGCTCGCGCACATATTATTCCACACGGGTGAGCGCTTCTTGCGTTAAAAGTATTCGCGGTGTCTCCCAAAGGCTTATTTCGGTAGATCGCATCGAGTATGTACGGATATAGTGGGGGACATGTTGCCCGAATGCTTTGAGCCTTGTATCAACGAGACTTCCTATTTTGCATAAAGAATTTCCCATCAAGCAACTTTATATGATCAGAAACCGTGCAATAGCATGCTGACAATTTCGTCGAAGCTTCACTACCGCATAATATTCGTACGTTTGGAATAAGCTTCAAAAATCGAGAACGTCGCGCGACTATTACTTTGTTAAAGTCATAGACTTTAACGAAAAAAAAAAAGCTATTAAAAGTTCCCTTAACTTATGATTCCTCCTAAAAATAATCATGCTTTTTATCATCATCTGACTCCTCTTTAAAGACTACTTTACAGTATCATCCAGATGCTTAAAAACAAAAAATTCTGAGACGATTATATTAATTAACGGGAAATTAATAAATTTTCCCGACGCAGAATATCGTTCCCTCGGTTCTTCGTGCAACTCTAACTACTCTCGGAGGACCCTAATAACTTTTGTCGGGTCCAGAAGCTCGAATGGAAAAACTACCAGAGAAGGAGAGAGAGAGAGAGAGAGAGAGAGAGAGAGAGAGAGAGAGAGAGAGAGAGAGGGGAGAGAGAGAGAGAGAGAGAGAGAGAGAGAGAGAGAGAGAGAGAGACAGCGAAAGAGAGAAAGTAGCAGAGTGGGCCATGCGTTTCTCCTCGACGATGGAACAGACGCGTAAATATATAACAAAACACAACTCGGTATATATATATACATAGATATCTGATAATACATAACAGTGCGTATATGTCTGCGATGTTCCGTGGAACTTCTCGAAATACGACCCTAAAAAGGGGTGAAGTTTCGGGTGGGGCGGTCGGCGATGCGGCGACGTTATTACCCTTTGTCCCAGTAATGGCACCTCCCACGAACATTAAGCTCAATCCTCTATCCTCTACATTTCCGATAACGATACATACATACAAATATAAATAAATATAGAAACATGTATACAAACGATAAACCGGCTACTGGGTCGTCCTTCATTCCCGCTTCTCCAACTCCCCCGATTCTGGCTGTACTTTTTCTTGCACCCATTCCTATATTCGCGGTGTACAGAAAGACCGATATATTCTCCACTTGAATCGTCTACTTTCGGAAATCTTGCCACAGTGATTTAGCCGCACAATTCGTTTTTATGGGCTTTCCGGAAACGGCTCGAGCCAGGAAGAAACCAGACGGAAGACCACAGCGAGGGCGAATACAGGGTGTGGAAAATAGTTGAATTTATTTTTTGTCTCTTTTCTTCTTGTTTTTGCAGTGAAACATTGTCAGAGAAAGCAAAATCTAATCTGCAAGAGAACTACACAGTCAGATCCTTGTTAAACACGAAAGTCGATTCCTGGCAAGTAGATAGACTTGCGAGTTAAAGGATTTTATGTAAAAAACGTATCGGCCGCGTCCCTTTGTTCTCCGAAACTTGATTGTAGATAGAAACGTACATTTTTATTCATTTTTTTTTTCAAACGTATATTTATATTTATAATTATTTAGTGGTGTATCGAAGAATATAAATCCGACGACCCGGAAGCACGCGTCGGTTCGCATCCAATCGTCCATACACCCGAACAGCCACGAATTATTGCCCGAAATTATACGTTTCGCGTGCGCTCGCAATTCCACGTCAACGACGGCGCTATTTTTATTAACGGTCCAGTTGAATTGATGGCACGATTGCGGTAGCGAGATGACGCCATTCAAATATTTTGAAGCATATTCGCGTGACGAACGCACCTCGTCTTATTTCTAAAGTTCCTCAACTCGAACCCCAACGCCCTGGATAAGTTAAATTTGTTAAATAGTGGCAACTTATATAGGTTCCAATTTTTTTAAATAAATTCCCTTCTCTTCAGACATACTACATACATAGAAAGTTGCATGCAATAATTATTGCTATGGCATTATAGTGCCAGGCACATGTATTGTCCATTCTAATCGTTTTTAGCGAAACTATTTTGATTCAAATTCGAAAAAAATGAGTAATTCGCGTATTTCGCTCCGGAAAAAAATTTAAAAATTGGTACTTCCCTGGACAGATTCCTGGGATCGATTCAAATAGTAGTATCGTGTCAGAAATTGCGGTGACATGAAACAAAATTTCGAGCGCTCGAGAACCAACAGCTCGTGGGGCATAATTAAATTTGACGCACTCGTGCGCGAGAGTTTTCATATTACACTGTGTATTATTTCAAGCGCGTTTCTTTGTTTAGTCACTGCCTTGAAGCGGTACATTTACATACATTGGATGCATGGTAAAATTTCGTAAAAGTTACCAAATGTTGTGAGATAGAACGGTGAAACGACGTAGTAATTTAAACAGTAAATTGCTCTTTGTGGGTTCAATTCCGGAAGGAGATGAAATCATGACAAAGAAATTCCAGGTGGCATTTTGTTCTGCACGTTTGATAGGAAACCTGGGTGGACGAGAAGCGTTACATTTCTTAGCAGGGTCGTAAATAGATGAAAGGGTTGGTAAGCTTCTTGTTGCGATGGCAGTTGTTGAGTTTCTTCGAATTACTCGCTTGTCGTAAAGTTACATCCGAATTTTCTTTGTTATCCCACATCGCCTATTGCTGGTTCGGATATGGTCGGAAGCACACGTGGCTTTGATTCCAACGACACGTTTATATTGCCTACCTTCAATATTCCCCTAGGCTCTTGCGTATATAGCCTCTTCTCCCCCTTCGTCTTCTCCTTCATCTTGCCGTTGCAAGTCACATGTCCGCGGTCCGCATCTCGAAAAGGTAGGACGGAAGATAAATGAGCCAACCGAATGGGGCTTTTAGACTCGTGCGGGACACGAGAAAAGAAGATCCTCTATGCCTTATATACACAAAATATACTTACACGAATACGTATATACAAAGTGTCCTCAAATTCGAACCCGAGATTTGGGGGGCAAGTATATCACCAAATACTGAAAAAAAAATCTTCTATCAATTTTCATTTCCTTTGTACTATTGATGAAATATTGATTCGTCAGTATTAGCCAATCCCGGAAGCTGCTCTCGATCCACTCTCCTTCGTATCGGTTCAACGGATGGCCTCTTAGCTCCTATCTCATCAGCGGTGGAAAAACGTAAAAAAACAACATAAAAGATTTTTCTCCTTGGAATTTAACAAAAACGTTGGCGACGCGACTTTCAAGACCCTCAATATATACATTTTTTTTTTAACGTCACCATAATACTCGGCATTAAGAGGGCACGGTGGGCTCGGAAGCACAGTGGCCTCGGTCGTATCTGCCTGTTGCCAGTACGCACGAGCGAGCAAGACAGAAGGCAGCTGTGGCTAAATGTGATCCTCATTTTACTCTGTTCTTTGTCACGAGACTCTATATGTCATCACCAAATCACTGAATGGATATTCGGTGATGAAATTTTTCTATCTATGGTTGTTTTCATTTGAAAGAGAAAAAAAAACATATTTAATAAACTGCACATTTATTTTCCTTCATTCGCAACAGTTCAGTTGCAGATAAATCAATGTTATTTTGACATAAACGACTTTATAATAATGATAGTAATGACACATGTCACAACCATCAACTGATCACATCCATGTGCCATCATGTTTTATTGATAGCAATTAGAAATCCTGATTAACCAGCTCAATGAACTAAACTAATTACTTCAAGCATGTCTCATTATCAGTATATTTTTTTAACTTCCAAAGTGTTGTCTCGATCTCCTCGTTTATATGGATGTTTATTATCAGCTTATCAGTAGGATTGAACATCTAAAACCATTTTCAAGACGGGATTGAAACAATCATACATCCTTACATGGCTTAGGAAACACAAATTTACCATGCAATTAAGTTGTAATCTTGAGTAATGACGATTGTGATTATAATCTAGCGAAGGAACTCTAGTGGCTCGAAAATGTAATTTTCGTGATTAAAAAATAAGGCGTATTGAATAATAGGTACGGTGGACGATTGATTCATTGCCACTTCATCATTTCAGATGATTGTATATGTGCGTGTACGTGTGTTCATCGAAACATTACCGGAAGACTCTTTGACAGTTTAACGGCTTGGATAAACGTTTCCCAAAACCTCAATCCTTTTGTCCGAAAGAGTCTATTACGGAAATTATGTTTAGCCACGTAACGTCGAACGAAGCATCGTTCCGAGACTTTTCGTTTAAATTTATGATTCGAACAAAGGATCATTGTGAGATGGGGTACTGCGGGAAGGGGATAAAGAGTGGGCGGCGGAGTAAAAGCGGGGGAGAAATACATTTATCGACATAGGAACGGGGTCAGATCGCTGAGCTTACCGAATGTTCGGACTTCCGGGCCAGCTGGTTTCCTAGGGTGAAAGATAAGTTTTCTCGTACTTTTACAGTCTCAAATTTTAACCAGTGCCTGCTCCGAACCATCCCCTTTCATTTCCTAATAATCTTTCTCCGTGCGCAGCGAACTAAACTTTCATTTCGTGTGATTAAAATATTATGATTAATGTGACATCGTATAATTACAGATTTGATGCAATATTTACTGGGTGTATTATGATCTCGATTTTAAATAAAACTTGGAATCAATTATTCATACAGAATGCTCCCTAAGTACAAAAGAAGCAACGTTTCGAATAAATATTTATTGTAACCAGAGAAGATCATGATTCACCACGGAAGTAAACCGTTGGAAAAAAATTGTGAATCATCCCGTATCGCCCTAATTACGGACAAAAAGACCCCTCGACGTTAACGCATCGTGAGGACAGGGCACAGATTATTACCGGTTTCAAATCGATTCACCCAGTGCCTGCATGATTATCGTTATTAGATTATTATCGACAACCAATACAATTTCAGTTGAATCGTTAATCGATTTGAGCGATTTTCTGGTTTTTACATAACAAAGACTGTGGATCAAGTTATAGTGATTTTTATAAAATGAAAAATAACCTTTTTTGCTGGATCGAAATTAAAGGCCGTCGGCCAATAAAAACAACAAAGTGCTGGATACTTGGAAGCAGAAAAGAAGAAAAAAAACTCCCTCGCAATTAATTCGGAGCATCGACGTACCACGCAGTACCACCAAACGGCGCGTGCACGGGCCACCTGCACAAATTGACACGAGGCACTTTTTGTTCTCAGTTTTTTTTGTAAACTTTCTTACTCGCTTTTTCCCTTCCCCTTGGGCAGTTTGCTAAAACGGACACGTGCTCTGACCCACCATATTCGTATTTATGAACATGTGTTTAATACACAAATGTATACAGACACGAAACGCAGTAACTACGCATTATTGTCCAATATTCGTGTGACCATGTCATACTCCAGTGAAGAGTAAAGAAGTTAAAAACATCCGCTGCACATTTGTGTCGAAAACGTATTGATTAATCAAACGTTTTAATTATCGAAATTCATTTCACTCTGATATTCGACCGCAACCAATTAAACTTCATCTTTAATTGACACTAAAACGATGATAATAAAGCCCGAATTTCCGTTTGAAATCCAAGGATGACTGTAATCTTCGTGCCAAAAAGTATCACCATCTCGAAAATGAGTTGGTATAAAAAATCTTCAAACTGCGACTAACTTGAGTCATCAGTTTCCTTAAAATTCGGTCGACCCTGCTGAAATTGGAGTATATTTCAACTTCACCGCTATTTTCACCTGATAGCCCTCAAGGTACTAGGATAAGCATTCATGCTTGATGCTAACAGCTATAATTGCGGTTATTTTCATCGGAGTCTTCTATGGATGCTACTTGCAATCTAAATTTCTTGGAAGAACTTATAGATTGGTTGTGAGCTTGTGACTAGGAGATTATAAGATAAGTGTGGCGTAGAATTATTGGGGTTCACATAACAGGATAGACGGAAGGGTAGCAGGTAGATATATAAATATATACGATACTGAACAGACTATTACGCTACGTATATGAACTAGACAACTGTGGCGCGGTATTATTAGAGGGAGCAGGTGGAAGCCAGGGCACGACGATTTCCTAGTCTCATTCGGTTGCTCATACATACAATGCTGTATGTATACGATACATCTACGATTCATGTATACATACGAAGTCAGCACAAGTTTGCTTCATTTCTAAGCGCGTCCCATCCAGCGTTGTGGCTCCATAAATTTTCTTACTCGTGGCCCTCTTCCAAGCCTCGTAGCATGTCCGAATATACATATATATATATTTGCTATTAGTGACCATCGAGCGTGTTCCGCCCTTCGAATGCACGCACTAAGATTGCGTGCTTTTCCTCTGCAAAGCCACTTTCGTTGGTGGAACTTCCCAGAAAGGTTTCATAAGATTTAATACCAACTTGAAACCATCCCCTTCATGGTTGACTTCTTCTAGTATCACAACTAATGAAATACGAGTAAAAATCTTGCCAACTATTTATCGGTTTAGTGTCTTATGCTTACAGGAGTAACGTAAAAGTTTGAAGGTCAAGATGTCATGTTCAATTGAAAACATAATCACTTTTTTGAAGGTTGAATCACAACCAACAGGTTGTGATTTGATTTTGATGTGACTCGTGTAATTCATGCTGAGGAATACAGTCATGTAATTTTTTACAGATGGAGATAATGATAAATTTGACGCTCTTGTTGCGATCTTTGGACACGCGCGTGAAGGTTTTTTATTAATAAACATCAGGGTGTCGTTTTAGCATGAATATCGCCTCGTGGTCCTTCAAAAATGAATTTTTGATGCTTTGATTATCGGTGCATCGGGTTCGGTGCTTAATTTTGTTGTAGTTTCATTTTACATTGAATAAGTAAACTTCAATACTTGAATTAATGGTGGAAATTGGTGAAAGTTTGATGCCCTACGGTGGAGAATATATTATGTGGAATTTTTATCAAGGCTTGTTGCTCGGACAAACATTGCCTTACAGTTACGTTTGATTTCTCCTATCAATAAATTAGAAACGCAACACATTTTGAGTCACCTTGATGTCTCCTACTTCCTATTTAGTTCATGGCGGAAGCCTCCTTAAACAGTTTATTTTTATGTGCATACGTAATATCAAAGCCACCAAAGCCGGGACAAAGAAGGAAGCGATCGACGAGGCACCGATTAAGAAAAACAGCATAAGGACCACCTGCCCGAATTTATTCACACGCATACACAGCAGTCACGAAACAAAAAGAGGGGAAACACGTGCGACGATGCGGGAACTGCGCAGCCACGAGGACTCAAGGACAAGGTCGTTACACAACTCACAAGGTCGAAGATGTGACGAATTTCTTTTGTTTGATTTCTATCGGACTGAAAAATGGGCCAAAATAAACACTTGTCGTGGAATTGAGGATGTCGTTCAAGTTTACGCGTCTCGGAAACCACGATTCTGATTAGTTCACGTGTTATTTCGTTCGGCCTCGATGTTTACAATCGGTTTAGACTGTGTCTGTTTTTCTTATTTTATTTTGTAAGTGATTAGAAAAATGCCTAAAATGTTATTTCTCATGAAATCAAAAACTTTTAGCAATTTCGTAAACTTTGCTGCTCATGCGAATTACAGGGAATTCCTTTCTTGTTACTTTTTTCATATCGTCGGACCTTATTTATCTTGGTTTCCATGTATGGATTGGATTCTGACATACGAAATAAAATAGGTTTTTCCTGAAAAACTCGAGGCTATTCGCTGTCGAGAGATTATTGATGCCTAACAAAAGTGACGGGGAAGGGATTGGTGAGGATGGTGAATGAATCTACATGCAAATGGTTCGATTCTGGGATTGAGAACAGCGAGAAAGCGTGGAGAAAAAGTGTGAAGCGGAATAGAAGATCGAGCGAGGAAGAAAATGCTCAGCGAGTGGTTAACGTGACAACTTTCCTGGGATGAAGTTCGTAACAGTAATTTTTATCCTGCCCCATCTCCATCTCTGCAGCATCCTTCGATCCTTGTTTTGTCCCGCGGGGGCCAGGAATTCAGCGGATACAAGACCAGCCTGGTTTTGGTCTTTCAACCCCCGCGGGCGTTCATGATTGACGTGGAGGTTTTTCATCGGCAACTCCGAGAACTGTACGAAAGAGGTCGGTGCGCGTTGGCAGCCTGAGCTTCACAACCATCGTGACAACCCTCGCTACTGTTCACCAAATGGGGATGAAATACTCGTTCGAGGGCCCTCGAACGTTGCAACCCCAGTCATTACTTCGGCATTAACGTCCCGGCTATGAACGCACGACGGGATGATTTTTCTCCCTGTTTCGTTTGCTGTGTACCTCGGTTTCTCTCTCGGTAAAATCGGTACCAGCATCAAACTGACATGAGACCGCCTGCCGTGTCTTTTTTCTCTATTTCATTCTGTACGTATTTCTGTATTTGTGTTTCATCTCAAGTTTTCAGCCACGGCTGTAATCACTAGTCCATCAGCCATTCACCATTTCACAGACGGTCATTTGTAAATGAATGGTTCTGAGTAACGATGATTCAATGATTCCTAAAGAACATTGATATAAACTTCGGAGACGATATTCTACAAGAAAATGTCCACATTATTAAAGACTGATTTTTTCGATTCTTTTGTCTATTGATTTTATCCAAAATCTATCTGGAAATTTGGTTTTCATTATACTTTTTTTTTTCAAAGTGATGAGTCTCTTATTTGTTGTACTCCAAGTTTTAAAGATTTGCATTTTTAATATTTAAAAATGTCGTCGCTCGATGAAAATAATGAACGAATTGATATCTAAATATTTTGTTGATGTTTACGATCGGATTACATCAAGTAAATCATGACACAACCACAAAAATCTTGTAAAATGGACGCGTCACTTGTGCTCTAATGGCCAAAGATTGTGTCTGGTTGATAATATTTCTATCTCCGTCGTTTCTCGTCAACAAGCGGGTAAAACTGCCACTCTCCACGAATTTCCCTCGTCGCTTTGGAGAGACTTCTCTCACAGGATTCACCATGGCATTTCACCATAATGAGTATATCCCAGCGACGATTTGTGAAAAATGTCCTTCTTTCTTTCTCTCTCCTCCTCTGATGTTTCCCCGGAATCACCCGCTGGTTAACACACACTCGTGTGAGAATAAAAATACGAAAAATGGTCCACGGGGGAGATGTTTTATGTCAAATTTTTATTTTTTCCCCCTTTTCTTGCTGTTCTCCCCTCTCTGTTCACTTTTCCTCTTTGTGAAAGTCAATTTTTTTTGTAGCTGCTTTTCACACGATCGCGAGGCACACTTTACTCATATTTCGGTGAGAATCGTTTCATTCGCTAGTATTGTGCATCCCCCAATTTTCACAGCTTCGTAATTCCATATACACTCATTTTTATTTCTCTTTATTTTGTTTCACGCTTCGTTAACACACAAAGATTTCCAATTTTCCAAATCCCACAAATTTATGGACTCTCTATATAGCCTTTCCAAAGTTTTCTATTTTTATTGCAATGCGACAAAGTTATCCGACTATCGGCGCAGTACACGTTGCGAATAATGGATTTTTTTTTTTTTTTTCTTTGCTTCGACCGATTGAAACTTACAGTTTTTACAACTTTTTATGGCGCAATTGCCATATCGATCGCGTTCTTTCTCCGTCCGGAAAGAACCCGAGACAGCTGTTCTCGTTTCCGGGCATAGCAGCTTGCCGAATTATTGGCAAATTGAGGTCTTCCTACCTTCTTTATCTTTCACTCTTTTGCACCCTCGTTCATCCTCCCCTTTCCGCTGACAAAAAAACAACACCTATTTAATGCCAGAGAACAATCGTCCAACGAAAATTAAATGGGGAGGGAGTATGGTATAATTTTACAAGTTTCACGTGTCAAAATCCTTATCGTGATTTTTATTTCTCACTTCTCGTGTCTCAATCGGTAAATCGCGACAAGTCTATCGCATGAGACACGCTCAATCCATTAAATTTTAATACGTTACGATGATACACATTTGATGACGCAACGGAAAGTCCAGTTTATCGATACATTAAAAGAGTTGCCACTACTTTATTGCCAGGCAAAATGGCTTTTATGTTCCAATGGTTGAATTTCTTGTATTTTTTTATTGACAAAAACGATCTACTTATTTTACTCATATCATGAAAAAAAGTAATAGAAAACTTGCATGAAATGCCATCCTTTTCAATCTTTTTTCTTCATACGACCTTGGAATGTAAATTTTCATTTGCAAGTTGCAGAAAACATCATTCTTTTGAATTGCAAAAACTTGATTTGCTTAGTTAAAATCTAAGTTTGCCTCGACCTAATTTTTGGGCACTATCTTTTATTGATAAAGAAAAAAGCAAAAATGTGGATTTACGTCGAAATTGACCATGTGAACAAATTGATCATCATTGTGTTAGAAAATAAATAAAGAACAAAACAGCACAATCTTCATATACGTGTATTTACTGATTGTGCAATTTCAACTAGTATGCGTTTTACTTCGTCTTAGTACTCGCCATTCGTAGTTGATCTTAAGACTCCATTTCGACGTATAAACGTTTACGATCTGCTTGCTCGTGCCCACGATCATAAAAGAGCAAGAGAGACCGTTTTCTCGATTCAGCCATCGCTCGCTTATGGCAAGGATTCGCGCGATTCAGCAAACGCTGCTAAATTAAATGGCGATGAGATCGTTCACTTTACACTTTATATACTTTAACATCGTATACAGATTCACACTCAGAAGCCATCTCCGATGGGTTTCAATCGCCATCAGACTCTCGTTCTTATCCCAACGGTGAAAGGCGTTCAAGTCCATGAAAAAGCCACCTCGACGTTCGTCAAAAATTGTTTTCATCTATCATTTGTGCCCTTTCAAATCACTGAGGATTCAAATCGATGAAATCAGTTCTGCATTGTTTAACGTGCAGCCGTTGATAGAAGATTTCCCAAAAGTTGTAATCGATAGATACGCCTACAAAAACATTTTTTAGTCGAATTTAGTCTTTGATTGTCATTGATGTCTATTTTAGAGGTATGCCCCCGAAAGCATAATGTCGTAACTAATTAAAAACCGCCTCACGTGTCAGACAGGTAACCACAAAAGATTCGTACAATAAGATCAATTAACTTTCCTCTCATTATACGTTACAAATTATCATTATCAGTTGGATTTCCGGTTTTTTGCGAAACTTTTGGCATACAAAACAGACTTTAATCGTTGATCATGTCACATGAAATATTCACCGTAGGTTTGTAAACTCCGGTAAAATAGAATTACGATTCTACGTTACACGTGCCTAATTATACACATTTATACATATGTATATATAAATTTACCATCAGCATCGACTGTATATTCACATTTCAATTGAAGTGAATAAATCCGAGAGCGTGCAACTATTCTCCCTATATTCTAAAGTAAATTATTCAAGGCGTCAAGCATTTCGTCTGGGATAAAGAATTTCTATGCTGTCGTACCACGATGCGCTGCAGCAATTTTTTATGATTGTGTCATAAGTATATATAGTGCTCTTCAATGTGCAAAGTTGGCAGAAGTGACTTAATGGTGTATGAATAAATCTATAAAAACCACGACAACTTACCAAAGCAAAAGTGACAATGAAAATGAGGATTTTTCTATTCGAAGATCGAATGAAAAACTTGTATTAAACCATAAAAGATATTGACGATTTTAACGAAACTCAAGATAAAAACAATTATGAATATAAGACACGTAAATAAATGGGACCGATTTGTAAAAATGCTCCGCCGTTCAGCATCATGAATTTTGAATATATACTGTTAAGCTCTGAATAAGTAACAAATGCTGCAATTACTTTACAGTCCTCATCGCAAACAAGAGGTGTGAAACATTTACAAACCAATGCGAGAACTCGTCCACAATAATTGAACAATGGTGGTGATAACTCAGAAAACAAGCGGAAAAAAATTGTACTCTGAGAGTGACATTTGCATAAATTATACGACATATTCCTCACTCATGCAGGTAAAAAGAGCATGTACATTCACCATAAGAAATAATTGTATAGAGACAAAAACGCCATTTTGTTTTTTCATGCGCAAACTGTTCTTTATCGTTTTTCATGCAAACTAAACTTCCCTACAAAGAAATCTCTCTAATAACATGAATGATTTTCTGTACTGATCAGCAAGTTTTCAATTGCAATCCTTCCTTTTTAATGGCTATCGTTAAAAAAAAATGACAATGCTTCTTAAAATGAAAGAGAAGGGAATTGCAAAAGTTAAATGGATTCGAACTCGATGCAAATGAAGCCAGAAATCGATAAATCTGAGGTGAAAAAGCCCATACATACAAATATCGTTATGCATAGAAACTTTATTGACTGGTGCGGTGAGGGCACATTGCGCTGTCACCGTCAGCTTCAATATACGTATACCGACATATATATGTTGATTCGCGCGATGCCAACGTCCGACGCGACCGCCAACTAGCTCAAGGCGAAAGAGCATTGGCATTAGAACCTCGCGAGCTTTCTCGCTTCTGGTTCTCTCAACTCTTTTATATGTATGGAATTCACGTTATGTACATGTGCACACTTATTGCATCGTCGAAGCGTGCTCCGACATCAGGAATACAAACACGCACACACAGATGCACCTTTTTTTCTAGTTCTTCATATAGAAAAAGCAGAAATACACAGCGATAACATTTTCGGCTCACGCTTCTTTTCAGTACTCATTTAAATTGCTTTCCTCATTCGTTTTTACTGTTATTAGTATGCATTTTTCGAGTATTTTCCCGAGTGCAAGATTATACGCGCACGAGTGATGTTTATGGTTTTTTTCATTTACAGTGGGCTCTGCAGATATGAGAAGGAAATTGATTATAAAGATAAAATTGTGTTTAAAGTGTAGAAAAAAATTAAGATTTCAAAACGTGTATTATTGTTTGAATTGAATTCTCCACTGGAGAATTCTCTTTTAGAGAATAGCCCCATATTTTAGGTGATTTTGACTGTACAAAATGGAGTTTTCATGGAAATATAGAAAATTTTCTTTTCATAAAAATGTACGTTTTGCACAGTAAAAATAAATCAAAATTGAAAGTTGTCGCCCATTTGTATTGCTGCGACGGTATTTTTTCAATTTTAATTCTCTTTCGTGGATAAACTCGATACACACGAGCACATCACGGTTTAGTCATGAAACATTAAGATGTAATTACGCATTCTTAGTATCGACAGATTTTTTCCTTAACGAATTTGCATGAACTTGACAATACATTACTATGAAACGTGAGGCACTTGTTTGAAATCCGCAGAGAATCGATAAGTCTTTCCAACGATAAGAATCCTTTCTCCGGCGAACCGGAGAGACCGTACAATCTCAAAGCGAACTCTGCCCTCGATCGATCTTCCATTCTGATGAATTTTACAACATTGTTTATCCAAGATTCCTGTGGTGGCAGCTGCCGATACGAGAAGTATAGATGAAAAGCAAAAGGTTTTCAAAAAACAGCATCTCGATTCGGTAATAAAATTCAAAATATTCAGGTCAAAGACAACAGTAAATAACACAACAATATCGTGACATTTTCTAGAGCTTATGGTTTATAAAATTAGCATCAAAAACAAGATCCATTGATATCTAATCCATTGAGTGTGTAAAAAACAATATTTACACTTTCGCAAATGTTGAGGCTTACTCGGACGTTTTTTCATTGTAAATCAGAGTCACTTAAAGGCGCGGACTTGCTGACACGTTCGCATATCTTTCCAATTAATTTCAAATGGATTGTCGTAAAAGGTTTTATGATCTTGCTCAAAACACGAGTCCGACGCTATATCAAATCACACACGTTACATAAAAATGTGTTCAGCAGTTGGTGAAAAAATGGACCATGGTTTTGCTTTCGCTGCATTTTCTTCGCAAGGCTTGCAGAGCAACCATATCGTGCAAAGGAATTTTAACTGGTGCCCCAAATTTCTACTTTCGAGTCCATATTTCCCCCAATTTCTATGTGGGCACGACATATAGTTTTTATGTACCATCACTTGTAGTAGAAAAGCTGTGTCTGTCTAGATCCAAAGTCCTCGTGAACGTTTTATAGCCGAAAGCACGTTTTGGCCTCCCCGGGTAACGAGAGTAACGACCATAGGGCATACACCATCAGCATCAACCCTGAACTAGGGCCAGAACGTCGTTTTTATGAAGGAGAGACGAGGCGTCAGTCCGTGATTTGCTTTCGAGACAGGGGCTTGACACGTGGGTGTCCAAACGATCCTCATGCGCTACTGTATTCTCCGAAAGTTCCAATTACCGGATAGTGCTGATTTAATGGCTTGATTGGCCAAAGGCAATAACGAGATTGGAATTTTACCTTTGAGTATTATGTAGTATCGTTTTTATTATTATTGCGCGCGCAGTAAAACATATAATCGGTCCCCGAATCAATTTTCCTTCAGATCCAACATGCGTTCAATATTGTTAGTGTTGGAATCATTCCTTAAACAATAAAAAAAGATATAAAATCTCTTAATCAATATCCATACGATGATTGTCCTGTTATTTTTTTGTTTTGTTTAATTCCGTTAACATGATTTCCCTTTTGAAATACAAAAATCCTTACAAAGAACTTTTTATCGAAAAAACGATTTTTCATTCGTAACAGGTAGGCCCTGTTCGAGATTCGAGAAAAAAAAATAACAGCACTTTTCACTTTAACATTATTCATGAAATAAGGATTGATCCTGTATCTGTTTTATCAACAGAAACATCGGACTTAATGACACTCGATCCTTGTATTTTGCACGTGCGCATACCACACGTTCCCTTGCGGCTAAAGTCGTGACTTTTTCACTTGACATTTGTATCAGCCCCTTCTTTTATTTCCAGAGATCAGAAGGGAGGAGAGATAGGATGCGTCCGGGATAATCAATCGTGACTACCGCGTCACGATTTGATATACTTCAAAGATCGTAGATAAGTTCGAGGGTGTCGTGCGATATTGTAACGAGAATATAGTGAATTTTATACAATGGGTTTTGAGTGCAGCGTGAGTTGGTTTGTTAGCCTTTCTCCTTTTCTTTTTTTTCCTTGTTCAGGCGGACAACCGAGTCTTTCTTAATCACGGAAATATTTACTGCTTAACTGCGTGATTCATGGCAGTTTCATGTGTCGAACTGTAGATTTTTTTCATCGATATCTCAAGGGTCTAAGTTGGAAACCAAAAAAGACCACAAAAACCATGTTCTCACATTTAACCAATGATTTGTCGATGAAGGGCCAGAATGGCTTCAACTCTGTCACTGCAGAATATTTCATCACAAAAAAGGTATGAAATACTCTTCAAAATTTAATCCATGGAATATATGATTAATATTTAAATATGATAAAGAACTGACAAGACACTTTTTTTTAAAATTCCAACCAAACATGGCCCCTTGTGGATACTCCAATAGCAAAGATGGAAAAATACAAAACATTAAAAAATAGTGAAAAGAAACGCGACTACGATAAATAAAATTATCTTAAATATAAGAAAATCAGATCACCTTCCAATCCCATGGCATTAAAAACCAACTAATCAAAATTATCCCCTACATCTGTCTACCCTTCTATGTCCATTTCAGAAATGACCCGAATCAAATGTCAGGTGCGAAAATCCCCATGCATTGATTAATCGAACATCGTATATTGCACGTATCTAAACCCCACGTGCACCACTACTTTCATGAGGTTGTGTGCAGGTAAAGAGAACTTGTCGATAACGATCGGCGATCGACCGATTAATCCCCCTCGACAGATTAATATCCCCCGGGAGCAAAGCTCTCGCGCTAGGCCAAGCCAATCGTGCGAAATGAGCGTATAAATTTTGGGAGAATTTAATGTCGTTATAAAAGGTGACCATTAATATCAAAATCGAAGATTAATCATGTCTCGGACTTGTAAAATATCGATTTATTGAAAAGGCCATTTATTTTGCCAATTTGCTGTACCAATGAAAATAACAATTTCTTAGATGCTTTTTCCACATTTATTTTCTCACATTATTCGACTCGAGAATTGCAAGGATATCAACAGAACACAGTTGACTTAAAAATTCAAGAGTCTTGGATTTTCGACCAAAAATACACTGGTCAAAATCGTAGAACGTTTGATAAAAATATTTGGTCCAAACATAAGAAGCAAATAAATCTCCAACACGAGATTAGTTGATCCTGAGATAGCCTCGTGCAATTACTTTCAGCCGAGAAATTCTGCATTCAGGACGAAATGATGCGCGAAGCCTCGCAGGGATTTTCAATCATATTTCCATTAGCAGTCTGCACGTCTTGGCCAGGAAATATCTTAGTCTAATAGCTGTGTTAATAATTTCTGGATAGGATGCTTGGAAGGAGTGGGACTCAGTTGGTTAATACATTTAAATGTATGACTAAATTGATATTTTAATGGACACACGGGGATAGAATTGAAAAGTTACTCAAACAGCACAAGGAACTGGGGACAACTGTAAATTTTATGTGAATTTGATTGTGCAGAATGTATTTTTGTTTTCATCAATATTTACGACCAGCGCGGTGAAAATTTACCAATTTTTTTTCTTTTTCTTTCTTATCCCTCGTTTCTATTTGTTGTGACGTTAATTTCTTATGAAAACCTCATTTTTTAATTTCACTCATCCGCTTAGTATATACGAATTTGACGTGAAAGCGATGATTTGCTCGCCCCTGAAGAGACTGCCAGCCCGCGGTCGTCGGGTCGTCTTTCATGAGGCGTGGGCGTAATACCGGTCGACGATCTGTACAACTGGTGATACATAAACGTGCTTGGTTAGTTGGTAACTCCGTATCAGTTACTGTCACTCTATCTTTTCTCTTATGCGTTCTATCTCAACAGTACAAAGTGATTCAATCAATTTTCTCATACCTTTAAAGAGCAGCATTTTTTTCTTTTTTTTTTTACTGACTTCAATAAATTGAGCACACATCGCGATAGATTTTCTGCCATGGCCAAGCTCCCGGGGCAAAAAAAATCATTTACCTCAGGTTGGCAATAAAAAGAAATATATACATATATATATATATCTTTTTTTTCACATTGCAAACGTCTCCAACATCAAGTTATGCAATTGCTATGAAAGCTGATTGTAATATATAATCGTACCAACGTCAGATGCTGTTTTTTTTTTCTTCTTTAGTCCACAATATTTCCTTTCAACTGCCGATATTCTATATTTTTATATTCAGATCGATTTTTCAAGTCAATTACAAATGCAAAATTACACAAGAACTAAAAAAAAAAAATACGAGGAAAAGTAACACATCTAAAAATATCCATTAACCCAAGCCATAGATCTTGGAGTAGCATAAAATTTCTGATGAACAGATTGATCAGGGCTTCCGTTTTACAAACAATATTTACTCACGCTAGAGAGTCAACTGATCCTTGAGTGTCGAAATACGAGAGTCAGGGGAGCAACAGCTTGTTGATATTCCGGATGTATTGCAAACCTGTAGCATCTTTGTACATATTGGCTCAATTGTAATATCAATGATATGCGCCCCCTTTATTATATCTGGAGATATTCAAAAACAACATTCATATACCTCCCCATCTGTCCTCGAAAACGCTGGTGACTTGAACCACGTATATTTATAGTGTCCAAGAATCCTGTATTTTTTCGATTTGCATAAGTTTGTTCACACGTGTTAGATTAAAAAAATACATAAATGTCCACTTTTTTTTGAACCATGATTACTGCCCGATACGAAGGAATTATCGAATTTTGAAATGGAACATGGAAGAATTATTTTCTGACAATTGTATAGACAGCTATAAAATTCCATTCTCTTGAATATAACAATTGAGTGGACGATATTGATTTTGCAGTACCTCCAGAACTCAGTCCTTAAAGCTTCCAGTAAACGTAATTAGTTTTCGCAGATTGTAATTCGGAAAATTGATTACAGCGTAAACGAAATCAGGTATTTTTTTTCTTTCTGCGATAATTTCATCATGTGTAGAACAGTGAGTGCTGCCTTGACAGACAAAAGGTATTTCAGATTACATGCCAAGATGAGGGACGTAACCAACATCACCGTTCGAGCGTTGAGGAGCGGAGAAGATGTAGGAGGAAACTCGCACCCTCTCAAGGGCCTAATAACTTATTAACATTTCGGCGCTTGTGTTGCGTTCGAAGAGAGAGCGAGACTGAGAGCGAGAGAGAGAGAGAGAGAGAGAGAATTACAACTCAGACAGTAGGGGTTGTTGCTCTACCGGTACGTCGCTTCTTATGTACCCACCCCCTCCCAAAATCTCGTTTGATAATGCCCCCTTAAATTCTATTAATGACAAATTGCTTTACCCTGCGGAGTTTCGGTTTTCAAAGTACGTACTTACTCGAGACGAAGCTCTCGCCTTTGATCAAGTGATTAAATACACATGTACAGGGTCACTTTCAAACCTGGAATATTTGGAAAAATAGACCTGCTCCATTGTTTAGACATTCCGGAAAAAAACGCCTGTTTTCGCGATTTATCTGCCAATATTGTGATATAATTTTTATTCCTCCCGATCGATGAGTAGTAAAATAATTTGAAATCAATTTAATATTGAAACAGTAACTGTTCTCCAACTTTATTGCTACAATCGCTTATCATTGATTAACCAACGTGATCAGAATAATCGAAAAAAATCAACAACCCAACGACGAAAATTAGAATAAATAAAATCATTTATGCCGATGATTAAAGCTTTCGGTTCTCCTTATTTTGACATTTCTTGCGGTCCTTAGAATCATTCGTTCGCCGTTCAATACATGTAATTTACCAATCCATTTAAAGAAACCTACGCGGGACTGGAAACGATGAATTCGCCGAGTAAAAAAAAAAAAAAAAAAAAAAAAAAAAAAAAAAAAAAAAAAAGCAGTGCTCGGTATAATCGATCACTGTGGTAATCGTGTACCGTAACGGAGACGAGTGGTCGCGGACCTGATCTATCGAAATCAGCTTTCACCGCAACAAACTGTCGTCCCCTGAGAGTCGTCTGAGGACTCTGCTGACCACATAACAACCCAGCGTCCGAGGGACGCTCGCAGACTGTCTCCCATCTCTTTCTACCTGCGTCAGATCGTTCAATACCGTTCTTGGTGTATCATTTTTTGTTTGAAACAAAAAACATCACGAGTATGTTTTTATGGATTCTGAGATTTAAAGATATTTCGCAAAATAATCTGGAGTCTGATGACCGAGTGGAATCTCTGAATAAGCAAAGGAAAAAAACTACAATCAACTGGACTTCTAACAATGTAGGCATATTTTAGGGATGGAAAAGCAGACGTCAATCGGATCGAATTTTCTAGGAAACCATTAAAAATCTGCGACGCCAATAAGTTTTGGTTGATTTTTTTTTTTTTTTTTTTCAAATAAATATCCTTCCTCATCGGTTTTGTAATCGAACATTTATTTTCTTCCCTCGCCCCACTATTTTTCGACTATAACCCAAATCTTTCTCATCAGTACGATATTCTAGCGGGCAAATTGCCGGAAACTTTTCCGTTTATACCCGAAGAACTACACCCTGGAGAATCGAGAAAAGAAACGGAAAGGTAAATCCCGTCTGGACGAAATCACAAAAATGAAACTCGTACGGAATAAGAATTTGGTGCTGATTGGTAGTTGAATTCCGACGGGACAAAATAAGTATTATCCTCAAGTCGTTAACGTCCTTGGTCATTTATCAAATTGAGGATTTCGGATAATCGTCAAAACTGCGGGAAAATCTCTCGAGACGTATTTCTCAGCACGATCGTGAAATAAATAAAGAAATAGGATGAAAACAAAAGCGAGATTTAAAAGATGAGTTCGTACTTTCATAAGTGGCTGTCAGTGAAACGAAGGAGCTTAATTACTGGGACAAGTCGTTTGGAAATCTTGTGTATTCGAGGCCACCATTGTCTCGTGGATTCCATTTAAACTTCATCATGGCTTCGAGTTTCTATTCGTATTACTTTCTTCTTTCCTCCTTTCTTCTCAGTCCTTCAACATCACTCGCAATTTCCTGTTTTGCTATTTTCAAACTCTCGTGGCACTGCTTTGGTATCCATTATAGAAAGCTTTGGTGCGAGAGCGCACGCGGACGCCATTACAGGCAAACGTAGGCAGCGTGACAACGAGGAAAATTCGATTGGCGAGGCGAAAGACACGAAAGAAAGAAAGGCCGATCCTCGAATCCCAATTCTACTTGGATTCTATGCCCTTGCCGAAACGCCCTCCTCATCCAGCACCCTTTTTCCCTTGATGCCTCCTGCTTCTTTTTTTTTTTTTATTCTTCAGACCCCTTTCTTCGTCCTTCGTCCTTTTGGTAGAGGGTGTGCACGAGGGACCAACTCTCATTGGACGTTGCGTCAAGTTCCAGTTCCCTTTGTTATAGTACACTGGTAAAAACGAGTGTGCTGAGACCGTGGCCCACTGACCCTCTCGGATTCGCCAATCAGTAAGGACTGGTGGTACTGTGTACCACTATCGCTAATGCTTCCGTATGAAGAGGGTTCAAGGGTAACCCATGGGGAGCGATGACGCAACGGAAAGTCAGAAGAAAGTAGAAGCATTTGGGGGTGGCTGGCGAGTAAGAGAAAAACGAGAAAATTTGATGATCGAGATTGACCGAGAGAGAAGAAACGAGAAAGAGTGGGACATGAGGATGAAAGACAGGGGGACATGTTGAATGCGTGGTCCGAATGTCCCGAAAGAATCGCCGAGAAAAGGATGGGCGGAAGGGAGTGGATGTAACAGGGGTTACTAAAATCACGAAACGATACAACGATGATGTGATGAAGAGCACGTGATCGACTTTTAATACGATCGTTGAAAATACTTGGACTCGTTAGTGACCTAATTCTATTTCCTTTAGCCCAAGTGATGGAAAAATGTTAACCGAGTACCTAATTTTTAACGTAACGTGTAGAATATCAATAGAATAATTTCGTTGTAGCCCTAGAAAGAAATTACATAGTAACTACATTGATATTTGCACAAACAAAACTTTAGTTTAGTTCTTTCTATCAGAGACCTCCACGGCGGTTTTTCAATGACGTTTTTTCTGGTGCATAACTTAATAATATGTCCCTGTTTCGATTTTGAAATTTCTCAACATGTCCTTGTGTCTGCATGGACCTGAATATAAGAGCGAGCACTTGAAAGGTTTTCAAGCAACGGTCAACCTCTAAAAACTGAGTTAAATTTTGTATCAAGTTATCCATGTTTGTAAAATTATGATAAATTTATAAAAAAATTGAATGTCTGACGATGCTGAAGGTTTCTTTAGTGAATAAATGAATCCAGACTGATAAAAACGTTCTTAGAAGTATTTCTAAGCTGGATAATTTATTTGGACATGCCTGACTTCTGTTTTCGGGATTAGAATTTCCGGAGAGTATTCAGGCCTCGCCAGAGTCAATGCGTGTTACCGAGATCGTTACTTACCGCGTCTATGCTCATTATACTCTTTTTCTCATCTCAATTCTACCTTAAACACTCCCCTCGTGCACGGAATCGAGTCTGTACTGCGAGAACTTTTCTTGTAGAAATAATGGAAGAACGCACGAAACCAATGAGTTCTACCGCGGAGCGAGCAAGAGAGTGAGATCTGAGCGAATGAGCCTTTTACGAGGAGGAAATTCCCTGGTGAATTCAAGACGTAGCTCGCGCAAGTTTGCTCCTATACCCGGGCCTAACTCGTAGTCAATCAAGGAGATAATCAGAGATAGGCGATAGAATGAGAAAGCTACTGCGAGCAAAAGAAAGAAAGAGTAAAAGCTATGTCCCAGATCGTGAAAAGCTGCCAGAAACTCGACAGGCCGGATCGAACGAGGGACAGCAAACCGAGGGACGACATCGCGCCTAGGCCCGCGAACACATTACGCATCTCAGCTATTTCTTCTCTCTTCCTCTTCCCCATTTTTCCACATATTCTCGGCTGAGTTCTCTTATTTCGATACGAGGAACATTGTTCACGCGATACACCAGCATCTTTTCGTCACAATCAAAATACCTTTCCCGATTGTAACCATTTTTGCCAAACACAGTAAAACTTTTTTCTACAGTTGGTATGTCTATATCTTTTCACATTTTTTATCAAATGAAGTTCATGATTCTGATGATTTTATGTGAGCCAAGGAATCACAATTTAAATAAAAATGTATTTGTCTGCCCTTCATGTTATACCGAGGCCTGTTTTATTTAATTTTTTATTTTTTATTTTTTCAAAGTGTGAAACGAATAAAATATCAAAACAACTCATTCTTAATTAGTCATCAAATATCACACACGTCCACAAATCGTGAAACTTATATCGAAACATTCTCGATGCGTTTTTTTTACCCCTAAAAAAAGGCCAAAATATGCGAACGAGAATACAAGACTTTACGAGTGTAATAACGAGCCTGGCATACGGCTTTTCAATAACCCAGCGCCGAGTCGGATGAAGGGTACAGAGTAAAAGGGGAGGAAAGGACGATCGAAAAATGTATCGTTCTGCCCGAGAATTTTAATCCGCAGTCCGAACGGTAGCAGCCCAACGTTATCGCATCGATATACAGATTAGCTCCTCTCAAAAGTTCAAGCCTCTCGTAGTTCTCGTGATTCTAATATTCGAAATACCTACAGGATACTCTATGTAGAATATACATGTACCATATCATATGTGTGCGCTTGTATAAATTCGTGTAAGCTGGATCCCGTGTAATCTATAGAGAGAAGTCCAAGCAGCACAACGATCGTTCTCACTGAATTCTGTTTGGCGTTGTTTGAGCGGCACACAACTGGAATCCTTTACTCTCTAATGCCAAGTATCGATTCAACTTGCATATATATAGGCATTACATAGACGCTTTGTCAAGTTAGGACATTTAAACAATCTGTAAATATGTTTTATCACTGAAATAACTTTTTGAAGAAATATCTTGAATATTCGGCAACTTTCTTTTTTTTCTGAAAGTTTAACTTCGTTGCATTTTTTAAATAAGCAATAAATATGAATGTAACAGACCGTTAAGAAGTTTTGAATTTTTCATTAATTTTGATAATACTGAAGAAATTATTGTTCAAGTAAATCGAAATGAAATTTTGGGAAATATTGTCCGTTTTTATTGATTGAGTTGTCTAGACTCTAATGATCAAGTCCGTAAATGGTAAAATCAATGTTCAGATTTGTGTATTTTGGGTGATTACTATTGTTTGGGATTCTTGAGACGTGAGTCGTTTTCCCGTCCTTTATGGACAGTATGGACACCATCCATCTCTTCGATGTGGAAACGCTGACGCGCCGTCTGGATTTTTACGCGTGCTCCAGCCTAGGATGCTGGTCCCAAGAAGAATAAATCGGAGTGAGGATCGCCAGAAAGAGAGAGAGAAAGAGAAACTAAGCGAATTCGAGAGTTTGGCAAGTCAAACTGACCGAAAATCTGTCGATGGTTACAAAAGGAATGGAAAGGGTTGGCCCATCAATATTTGATTGCGTAACGTACTAATAATGAATCAAACAGTGGAGATTTCTGTCGGGTACATAATACCTTTTCCACCAAGAATCCATTATCGACATGAGATTTCTGACGCAGCATTTGTCTTCCATATTAAAACCTCTGTATCGGGAAGAAATTAAAATGAATCGGTAAGAAAACTCATTTTCGACGAATGTGTAATACATTATTCCGAACAACAATGAGCCAGTTGTATAAAAACAAATAACTTATTTCTGATAACAACTTTATTCGGATGGTCGTTATACTTAAAAATCGGGCCAGAGTACACAAATACTCATTTCAGGAGTTGCGGAAAATATTCAATACGCAGGTTTTAAAGCGATTCGCTAGAAGTTTTACTGTTGCCCGAATAGTTGTTTCTTTTTGCTCTCATCTTATTGAACTTTCATTCGGCCTTTTTTTACTTTAGCTTTCGATGTAACCACTGCTTATGGGTACCGCAAACGTTCGTGTTTACGTAGAACTTTAAGCTTCGGCGGTACTACGAATGCTTCTCGTAATTAATTAATAGTACTAATAATAGTTATAGCAATAACAATGATCGTAATAACATAGCAGATAACTTGACTGAGCTAAAAGGTTGAGGGTTGATGGAAATGAGAATCTTTGTGTAGAGTACTCACACACACATACACACATATTTATCTTTAGATGAAGGGCTGCAGGGTGGCCCTTAATATGTACGCGTACCTATTGGTGAGTACATCAAACTACCTCGCAAATTCTCGAATGTGTAATTTAAACGCTAGCGATACCAATACAGGAGAATAGGACAGGAGATTTGAAAGGGGAAGAGCTCTGGAGATAACGAAGGGATGAGACTGAGCTGGTATATATGGATGCGTCGAATTTTCTCTGTACGCACAGATCGACACGTGCAGCATCCCTGAATCGTTCTCTTCCTTTGTCTCCTACCCTCTCTCTCTCTCTCTCTCTCTCTCTCTCTCTCTCTCTCTCTCTCTCTCTCTCTCTCTCTCTCTCTCTCTCTCTCTCTCTCTCTCTCTCTCTCTCTCTCTCTCTCT
>JACEOJ010005895.1:859796-951363 GCA_013761285.1 Campoletis sonorensis | reverse complement strand
TCTCTCTCTCTCTCTCTCTCTCTCTCTCTCTCTCTCTCTCTCTCTCTGTCCGTTTTTCCGAATCTCCCTTTTAGCTCGTGGTTCATGCCTCTCAGCTCTCGCGCCCTTTCGGCGAAGCGAAAGCAAAAGCGAGGGTGGTTTTGAAGGCTCGTTGTGGTAGTACGCATACATACGCACAAATACAAACATGAATACAACACGATACACATATATATGCGTACAGCATATAAAAGTATGTAACGACGTATATAAAATTACTGGAGGCCAGCATTTGTTTAATTGGGGAACGCTATGGCCGCTCACGTTACCAAAAAGTCTGCTACTTTATATTTTCACTATGTATAGAACTACATAATACACCGTATATACACGAATATTCATATATACCTATTTATGTATGTGTATAGCACATATATATATATATATGTGCTACAGATAGATAAAGCTCACGAATCACCCTACGCTATACGGCCCTTTACCCGCTCGCAAATAAGCCCTTTTGCACACCCTCGTACCTTGCGAATGTCGCTACACAACTACATATCCTTTAGGTACACATTTTGCAAATGTATATGTATATATGCATGCATACGTTAATGAAAATGTTCGGGTACTCGATCGTAACACTTATTGATCATGTACAAAGTTTCCAGTGAGTATAGAATAATGTAATGTTCAATTTGAAGGATACTTTTGTAAAATGTTTGTAGAATTGATTGCCAACATGTATTTTTAATGGTGTAAAGAAGATTTTTTGCACTTTTAAGTTTGATCGAAATGTGGTTAGAGTTTATTGAACCCGATTCAACGTTTTGATTTCACAGGAAACGTTGTGTGAACAATACGTTTTTTCTCTTTTGTTTTCATGACGATTAAAGAGTCTGACAAGAGTATTTCTGCAGCGAGTTACTTTGCTTCTTCACTCAGAGTTTTCAAATTCATGCTTTTCTGTTTGAAGACGTAAGGAATTTTCATTTGATCCACAAGTGGCTCGTTACGACAACGACCAAGAGCGAGGGTAAAAAACAAAAGTGGCTTTGTGTGCATGACCGTCGGTTCACAAATACCGAGTACTCAATTATTTATGTAATTCTCATGCTATGACATTTGCGATAAAATCACAATCATTCACTCGATATACATATACGCCATCCTTTTTCAGCCCATTCAGGATTTCAGCCTCATTCTAGATCAGAAGATACTCTACGAAAAATTATTATTGTATGAAGTTATTGGAACATTGCGTCGATTCTGGAAACCCGGGATTTTCAGTTCAGAATAAGTTCAAATCTTTGTTCAATTCTAAAAACGAGCATATTCTTTCAATACTTTATAATTTGCGAAGATTATATCATTTTCTTTCCATATCGTTTTCTTAGCATTCATAAATTTGATTGATTAAACAATTTTTAGCCTCGGTGCATAAACGTTTTCTAGCACGTACCCCAGAAAGCAAATGATTCATGATTGGGCCGAACACACTGAGAGTTCCCTTGATAAATACGGTCAAGGGTTACGTCGGACAAAGTAAAAAAAGAGGGGATAGAAATCGTATTGGGGAAATCGATTGGAAAAATGATTGGGCGTTCCGAATTTTCTTGTATGACGAGGTTGGAGTGGGAATCGACCGTTACGTACCCACTTGAAATCTCTTGGCGAGACGAGAACAGCACAACGGAAAATACACGAGTTATTAGCGCGTGTCGAGTACACGTAGGGTTTATTTTTTTGTTGAAAATCGGAACATATAAAAAGTGAATGGAGAGGGTCTGGAGGATTGTGTGCAAGAAGCTTGGAGTCTCGGTACAAAAAACCCTCGGCCACGTCCAACAGATGAAAAAATCTTCAAAAGCATCATCGATTCGAGAACATCGATTCCATTCAGTTTTCGCAAAGACTCTCTATTTTTTTTTTTTCCAGCATCCAATAAGTCCGAACGTTGAACAAAGATTATCCATTGTCCTACCCACTGATGTATGTGGAATATATGAACCTTGTTCTTATTTCGGCATTATTTGTTCATTAATTATTGGCAGAAATTAAAAAAAAAAACGTTGTTGGTTCTTTTGCTTAGATTAGTAAAGTCCATTCGAATTCTTCGAAATTTAATTAAATTCTTATCGTTTAAAGTAAAATCTAAACCGTTTTTCCGGTATCGGATCTTCGGATCCTGCGCGAATACAAATGGAGAATCCTGGCACAGAAAAAACTAAAAATTGTGAAACTCAGCGCCTATCAATCAGAAAGAAACGCCTGTTCGAAAATCATTCTTATTCGAAAACAATTGTTTTGAACAAAGAAGAGACAACATTTGAGGGGATTATTTTCCTCCGCAAGAGAATTGTGAACGGTGGGTGGGCCTCTCGATACTATAAATTGTAATCCCCTCTGCATTGTCTCGCACGAGAGCGTCATATATTGCGTATAGGTTGAACGTTGTACGCACTGGCGTCAGATTATTCCTGGATGCATTGAACGGAAGGGTAGCGAAGAGGAAAACAGGGCAGTCCTCGTGTGTTCGACTCCACTTGGTTGCCGCTGATTTTCGCGTCGACCCTCAATTCTGCTTCCATCGTATAACAGTCACCCCGTGTGTGCACGTCGAGCGATAACGCTGTACGAATTTTCAGGGCTCAAAGGGTTGCATCCCTGAACAAGAGCGAGGGCCGTGGCATTCGAAAGGATCGTAGAGGGAGCTCGGGCCATAGAAAGGGAAATGTTAACTGTACACCACGTTCTGCATAAAAATACAGAACTTTCGCACTATAACTTGACTCAAGGCAAAACAAATCGCAAGATACCGCATAAGCTGTCAATCATTATTGGATGGACAACATGACGAGGTTTTATGTTGAAAAATTATTGACGAAATGAATAAAAGGGTGTGTCGATTTCACACAGAACACTTACATTTATGTACAGAATCATTATAAACTTTTGAACACACAAAAGGTTTTGTCAGAGAGACCCTTCAATCCAGCGTTGATTAACCCTTCTTTGTTTACTTTATTATCTCATAAGCCCTTCGTGAGAAACATGGACATGGTTATAATCCACTAAGAAAACGCGTGTGACGAGGATCCACGTGTCTGACCTGTGACGTATTTTTCCCCAAGCTTCCATTGATTGTTATTATTTATCATTATTCTTGATTGAAAAAATAAATAAAAAACTTTAACTAGGAGCATAAATGAATGAGTGAAAACGTGTTTGGAAAAAAGCGATATGACAAATAGGGATTCACAGTGTATTTTGTACGAAGGGGATATACTCAGTACGAGGTGATAGTAACAATTTTGATGATTGCTGTTTAACCGGTAAACATGTAAATGGAGAGAGCATAAAGGCGGAAATGGATGAAGGGATGAAACGAAAGAAAAAGATACAGCGTGAGAAAGAGAGAGAGAGAGAGAGAGAGGGGGAGAGAATGATGGAAAGAGAAAGGTCGTCGAAAACCCTGTTGGCCCAAGGGCTAAGCCTTGAATTTTCGCCGATTTCCCCCTCCGCAATGATTCTCGACAATACGAGCTGTTTTGTCGAGAGAGCCATCCCGGACCTTCGTACTACATCGAGGACCACCGAACGCCATTGTGTCACCCTCGGAACAGCTCTCGCGCAATCGTTTCGGCCATTGAATTGTCGAGAGAATGGGATAGAGTGACAGAAACCCTCAATGACATTCTTACGGCGAAGCAAACCGATCTTATATTGGTTGATTCTACCACACGTACGCACACAAACGCATCCACATGTACACACTTCTCAACGTAACTTCCTCTCTTCAAACTCCTGTTAAGACTTCCGGAAGGTTTCGAGGATCTTTAATTCTTACGTATCTTTAATTCAACCGTTGACAATTCCTTACGAAATCCCTTGATCAAAGAAGGATTTTTCCGAGACTCGGAAAAACTTGATCTATTGGTGTCATCAGAGAGTAAACCAAACAGTAAATGAACAAATAACGAAACTGTATTTTTCAGATAGAATACTTTAAAATATACTTTGAAATGGAAATATTTCTAGAATACCTTCTCCATCTATTCGAACTCTCAAAGAATGGTATTTTCAGAGTTCAAAAAAATATTCGAGGTCGTTGCATCAAATAATATTAAAGAAGTTGATAAATAAATAGTGAAATAATTCATGAAACGCCAGTGAATGGACCACGTTTGAGTCCGTTGTCGATATCGAAATTCAGTTCGAACGTTAAGGAGTGATCATGATTATTTTGCTGATTATTTGATTATTGAGATTCTTATCAAAAATGTATGAGCCTCCCTCGCTTTAAACATGAAATTAAAGTCGTCCATTCGCTGGTCAGTTTGTTCAATTTATCGAGTAACAATTGCATGAAAAATGCAAGTAATATTTCCAGCTGTCTCTCACATTACAGCGATCGAAGCTCATGGCATTCATAAAGGTATTATGGAAAGTTAACATAAGCGTGGCGAGTCTGTGCAAACCTTCCGGACGGACCAGGGAGGGCTGGTCTCCTCGTGCAAACACCGACTTCGTGAAATAATTAGGTGTCGCTAAACATACGAACATTCACTTTATTGAGGGTGGGTTGACCTTGGTTGCCCATACTGTCCATCGCCCCTGACGCACCCTTTATCTTTCCCTATTCCTCTCCATCATTAATACTCGTGCACCAACACAAAAAACGTGCGGAAATGGGTGACGTGCACATGTATTTTTACTTTTTTTTCTGTATGACGATGAACACCGTCAAATCCATTGTTCACATGCACTGCTGTCAAAATGTTTCGAATTATCGTTCCGGACGAACAAGTTTTCTGCATTTCTCACTATATCAGTTCATTGAATACTACATCAAATTCGAGTGGGATGACTTCAAAAAAATATCATACAGTATCAAAAATAAGTCAACTGAATTATTTGATTGTAAATTTATTTTGTCAGAAAATACCTGTTTTATAAGGAACTTCCAACTTCGCTATAATCGAGAAGTTAATTTTCTCTTCGTCTTACAAAAGTTTCATTCAACGAAAGTAAAATTTGCATGAATCATTTTCAAAAATCAGACATTTTCCAAACTTTTTCACAGCAGTGCATCCGCATATGTTTTTGCGTATGGACGTGAAAACATACGAATTTGTTGTCAATACACACTCGTTATCGCACAACAAACAATGTAGCTATCCGATGACTGCGAATCGAACTCGCTGACAGACCATCTGTTTGGATTCTTTCTTTTTGCTGTCGAAATCACCACAATCTGACTAACTGATCCGATGCTTTATTAAACAATGTTACGTTCGTTCAGACGTGAACGAAAAAAAAAACAGTCAGTATTGAAATTTATTTTCCGCTCAAATCGCCGCATCGTGGAAGAGAAAATCAATTCAAAGCTGTGTCCTCTCTCTTTCTCTTCTCTGCATTGAGAGAAGTGTTCCTCGAAATTTTTTCTTGAAACAAAATCATAAGTTATTTATTTATTTTGAGATAGTTTTAGTCTAGTTTTTGACCAGCCTTGAAGATTTGCCGTTGATTTTCACCCTCACCAAATTTCAAAGAGTTACAGGAAAACGAGTTGTTGGAAGTGGAATTACTGAAACGGCAGTTATTCGGTAACGTAACCGGAGAGACGTCAACACACCGTACACGACACATTTGAGCACAAACCGCGACTACCAATAGAACAGATCTTTAATCAACGGCCATGGCAGTTGTAAGAGTCACGGGGCGATCCACTTAAGATTTTCTCAAATATATACATACACAGCGTCGAGGCGTCACTGATTGGGTTACGAATTTGCTGAGCTGGCCCCAAGCGATCAGACGATATTCTCTTCAAAGGAAGCTTTCGGCGGTTATTAGCCAAAGTCACCCCTTTCTTGGATGTTGCAGATATCCAAACGCCACGACGTTCTTCGCTCTCCAATTTGCCCCAATATCCTTTAATTTAGTATATTTGTATATACTAAATATACATGTATACGAGGACAAAGTCTTTCACCACCGAGTTCCTTAATTAATTTCCCATAATTCCCAGTAGTCCGTAAGATCAGCGTTACAACCGAGGCCCATCTTATTTCCTCGAGAAAGTATTCAATCGATCTCAAAACCATCCCAGATTAAAATTATAATCTTTTTATTCGCGGCTTTCTTTATACAGTGGAAGCTCCCACACCTGGACTCGTTACGAAAGCCGGATAATATTGTAGGAATTTATTTGTTTAAATCATTCCTCACAATTTTTCAAGTGAAAATATTTGCAAATAGCACGACGCGTGTATCTGTGATAATCTTGTTTTTGAGTGAAAAAAAAGAGAAACAGCAATAAATGAGAGCAGACAATGAGAAATGAGTTTGAGTCAAAGTAGAAGAACATTTTCGGTAGGAGAATTGTTTGATAAAATGTGTGTTTGATTTACTTATGGGAGAAATCACTATATTCGTATTAAGGAGAGTGCTTGATTCCTTCTGGACTCCCTTTTGAGGGTGTTCAAATAAGTGTCTTGAGTGTACGTTTGCGAAAAGTGATGAGGAAAGGACGAAAATTTAATTGCAAGTTGACTTTCGCTTTCGAAGTCGTATAAAAAATCACGTAAATCAAAGCTGGAGCAGCTCCATAAAATTCTACACGAGGGTAAAAACTGAAAAAAAAAAAAAGAAATTGTCAAATGGACAAGATGAAACTTCAACCACCCCCTGCCATGTTCCTGTCTTTCCTGAAACTTCTCCATCCCCGACGATGAACAAACATAGAGCTAAAAGAAAAGTTTTACTAACTGAGGAAACGCATAAAATTTCACCCAATAAATTAAATACAAAAAAATCGAACAAGAACCAAAACTACCGGCAATTATGATGCAGCCTTTGATTAATCATTGCTGTAGTGACAAAGTAACTGGAAAGGAAAAAATATATTTTTGCAAATTGTATAATCACGATTTCCTGATAGGCGACTACAGGGATGGGTGACTGGTCAACGTGGCAGCAGCGATCTCTTAAGTGAAGCACCTTTGGTCGAGGCCAATACTTGGTTGGATGACCACGTCACCATGCATCGCCCTGCACATCGATGACTGAGCACGAGGCAAGGTTTCTGTGTTTCTATAATGTTGAAAGAGCACATTTTTGAGAAAACTTTTCTAAAGTGATTTATACTTTTATCCTTTTCTGCAAGAAAAGTGTGTACATATTCTTAAAGGATCAATAATCATGTGTTCTAAATTTTAGAAAAAACACTCAAAAAGTTTTAAATTTGTTCTATATCCTGAAAACATTATCTGGCAATAGAATTCCAGCCAACAATATGGTCTCAAACGCTATAAATTAAAAAAAAAGTAAATATTTCAAATTAGGTGTCTTCACGTATTTCTACCCACTGTAAAATCGAAAAACCTTTATAAAGCTATGTCAATTGGATCGGATTTATATTCCATTTGTAAGAAACAATCGAATCGTTGTTTTTATGTAAATACAATAAATGGCACATACAGGTTTTTCTTTTTAAATGCTTAAAATATTTCTATTTTTGCTCGTAGTGCGGCCTCGTCGAAGTACATTTTGAACGCATACGTAAATAAAAGTACTGATATATATTTATACGTACAATCAATCTATTCTGTGCGAATAAAGAAGCCGGAAAAAAAATGAAATACGTGGGAGCAGAGAGGGGTGAACGTGTGGCTGTTCCCCCGACCGTCGGTCCCGCCAGACGTATTAGCGAAATAAATTGTGCTCCTGCTATCGCTGTCTCCGATATATACGTATATACATCATCGCTTTAACCAATTTGCATCGAGCGTCGTTCGTTCTCTCTGTTTCCTCCTTCTCTCTCCCACCCTCTTCATTTTTCTTCTTTTTTCCATTTATGTCCTTCAGTCGACGTGTTAAAAGATGAAGGTGACAGAAAAAAATTAAATTAAAGAATTCAACGCCTCCTGCCTTTCATTTTTTCTATGATCGCACGATGGAGCGTCCTTTTTCCATTCATTTTGTATGTATATAATGTATACCTTTTGTATTTTGTATGTAATAATATCAGAGTCACTTCTATCCAAGAATGAAAACGAGACAATGAATGATCATGGAATGACAAATCCTGGAGAACTATTCTCTGCCCTCCACCGATTGTTGGCCAGGCTTTCGGCTCGTTGGCAGCTGTGATTATTATATTAAGCCTGGATAAAGAAAACGTGATCTAGTCTTATGAGTATAAGAGGATGAAAGAGGGTTGGAAATAGATTGGACAGTGTCCATGGATGGAAGACTGGTAGGAAAAACAAGAAAACAATTTGCTCTCCAGCTTTTGACAAATATGTGTATTTTGGATTATTTTCAGCAGAAAATATGATCTGATGTTGTCATACAGCGAAATAGATTTACCAACAATATTTATATAAATTGATGGAACTCAAAGATTTTTCTAGACCAGTTCTGGTCCATCCCTCTCAATTTTTCAAATGCAAATGCAACGAAACCGTCGACCAGTCGCGAGTGAGAGTTTATTAGCGAATCGATGACGAATTCATTGAAAGCGGTGGGGAGGTGAGCAGGGGCGCCGGAGACCAGGACGGATTTGTCGATAGACCATGAGAAAAAGCTCTCATCTATGTGCAACATGCTTGGGCACCCCCGCGACAGCCTGTCGACAGGGCATTAGCGAGAGGATTCTCGGCTCTCACCCGGACGCAACAGTGACCCTATCGAGGATTGATGGACAGTGACACGGGCGCCTAAATACCTATTTTGATTGATGGAATACAAAAAAGCCAATCTGAACTATTTAATATGTAAAAAAGGTAATCCACACTTTTATATTCAACAGGGAAACATAATTCGCAGTGTATGAAACTCGAAAGTGGAACCCCGAAATTTTATCAACAGCTTTTATCAAATAATTTTGTTAAATTGAAGATTAATAATTTTATTACATTGATTTATGCAATTTTATTAATTTTATTTCATTCATTAAGTTGGATTGTTTTTATTTTTCATGCATCAAATAATATTTGAGTCGAAGTAAAATGAATAATATAATAATCATCATCCGGCAACCATAGGTCGGAGGTCAATACCTAAGTGGCTGACCGGTTTATCGTCTACCGGCTCGCACGACATTAATCACTTAGAGCGGGAGGCAATTCTTTCGATGATGATGTCAAACGGAGCTTGTTAGAAAATGTAGTCGATCGTATTGGCCAAACTTTTTTCAATTTCTCATGATCCTCACGACAATTCGATGTAGTAGTACATTGAATAACATTTTTTTAATTGGCTCTCATATTTCATAAAAATGATACAATTTTATTCAGAAGTAGCTCTGCTCATGGCTTCGCCTGGGAATGGAAAACCAAAATTTTGAAACACCATGGAAACAGTATTTGTGTAATAAAAATTTGAGAAACTGTCAACACGATCCGAGATGAAAAATCCTATAAAATATAGTGCTGGATAATCGCTCGTGGTTGACGGATCATGGTACAGCGAGACAAGCTCTTTGGCACTCCGAGGTCACCCTGTCGTTACACGACAGGTCACCACCTGGTTGCTGGTCTTTTAAAAATGATTAACCAACGCCCCCGCGAAAGTGCCACGGCATAAGACGAGCCAGAGGGATCTCGGGATGAAAAATGGCTCGAGCTCTTCCAGAGACAAAGGAGCCATTAGCAACTCCTGACTCTCCTTTTTGCTCGTGAAAGATGGGCAAAGCCTTGAAATGAACTTGCACCCTGCAATAACCCTTATGATAAATTTCGTCACGAGATGTATGCGAGTCAACAAAACAAGACATTTTAATATCCACCCTCTGCGATCTTCAATATGAGAGGGCTTTTTAAAGGACTTTTCATTTTGTCAGAAGTCCTTAGTGTGCAGATAAAAATTGTAGTACTAATTTGAGATCGTCGAGAGAGGGCGAAATACAATAATAATTTAAAAGACTGAACATTTTTGTGGAACTTTATCCGCGAATATTTAAACCTTAATACATGTAAATGAATCACGTAATAATCACAATATTAGGAGCTAATGATCCTTGTTGAAGATATTTATTTTAACAAAGAGACAAGCAACTCATACAAATGTTCTCGCTTGAGGTCGCGATTATCTGAAAACACTTTCATTCCCAATGGGGACACATTGATGAACGATTTGTCACAATTGGGAGCTTCCATTAATGTTCAATCTGTGGGCAAATCGGTGCTCATTTATTCGAGCTACAAATCAGAATGTATTTTTGATGGCTATGGATGGATATTACACTCGAACCGTATGAAACAGAAAAATAATAAATTAACAATAATGAAAGCATTTTCTGTCATAATTACTTTGATCACCCGAACAAGGATGATCCTTGGTTACGCTCTTCGTAAATCATGTCATAGTGTCTTTCTCTGATTGGGCAATTAGAGAACGAAAGGAAAAACTGGGAGAAAAATGATTATGTTTTGTAAGAGTTATCGGGACGATCGAAGATTAGCTCTGGCACTGTTGACATTTCAGCTTCGCCAGTCATACGCAGAAAAAGAGCTTTTTTCCATCGAATGATGTACATTATGGTCCGTAATGTACTGCACTATCAGGGACAAGGGAAAGCAAAGAAATAGAGGGGCAAGAGGAGTATTGGTGTTATATGCTCGATACGCGAATTCGGGCGAATCCCCCGTAGGGAATTCTCGGCCTAATGAAAACCGTGATTGAGGCTGCTGGGCTTTAGTGGCTGCGGACGATCGATCCTTCGGTCTCTCGAATTTCTCTGAGAGGAACAAAGAGAATCCGAGGGTGTTTCGGGGCTAATCATCAAGTCCTTTTGGGCTGGTACACTCTTTATTCTCCATATGTATATATATACATATTCAATATATAAAACTAGACAGCTTTTACAGCTTTTACCATTTCTTTATCACGTCGTTCCTACTTTATGGTCCCTTCATTCTGTTCTATGGGCTAACAAGCCTCGATGCTACAATCTATACCAAAAAATGTCGATACAACCGACGTCAATGTCAAAACTAGCAGACAGTAACACGATTGGTTCCACCCCCAATAACTATATATATTTATTTATGTACTGGACCACCTCCGTGTCTCCTGCAATTATATGACTTTTATGGATCGAGGACGAATTTTCGTAAGCCTTGACTCGATAGTAATTGTAGCTTAACGACAAATGGGCAAGATATTTTTTTTGTTAAAAGATAAACTTGCCTTGCATCAGACCGGTTTTCAGTAAATCAAAAGTTCTTACGTACTTACGTTTTTGCTGTTTTCGCGTATGTAGAAGAATTTTTTAAGTATAAACGACAAGAAAAGACGTAGCGCAGAAAGAAAAATCGAAAAAAAGCTCCAAGCAATGGATGATACTTGCCTTATTTAAGTCCATAGGTACGTCACATCTGGAGCATTTTTCTAACCCATACGCTGAAATTTTAACATGAGACCTTACTTATTTCTTTTCTGGCATGCGAGCGTACCGTATTACGTTAGAGTGAAGAGTGGTGAGTGTGTCTCTCGGCATCTTTGAATACCGTACAACGCTTTTTTTTTGCTCTGCTCTTTCCGTTCTTTCGCAAGGCACGTCCCCGAAAGCACCGCCATTTTTCTTCCTTCTCAGAAAGTCTAATAACTACTGAATCTTTTATGAAATCCATTGCGAGTTTTGGAAAAAAAAAAAAAAAAAAATGGAAAAAAATCGTTTCCGCGCCTTTGAAACGTACGTCAGAGGCACAAGAGCAAGAGTGAGAAATTTGGGGTCTGTGCGTGACGATACCACCACGGTAAATCTAATTTCTTACGGCAACAGAGAATGCAATATTAATAACAGTCCACAATTCGCGAGAGTTTTACTCTATCCCCTTTTTTCTCCTCTTTCTCTCTCGATTTTTCCCCTCTTTCTCGATCTCGATGTTCCGTCCGCTCGAACGTTTTTCCAAGGGAGACAAATCTGGCATCTTTTACCCATTCTTTTGTCATTCTCTGTTTATTTTTTTGTTTTTTTTTTTTGTTTTTCCTCGCAGCCCGAGAACGACAGTTTATATATATGCGGGCTCTCGTGACACTCGTGAATTAAATCGTTCAGCGTACTTCGTAGCTCTGTTAGACATTGGCTTTGTTTACCCACCGCGCTACGGGTATTGATCCCAACGGTGGGAGAGAGAGGGGTTGAGAGATGAGCCCAGAGGGTTGTGGGATTCGCGAGGACCAACCGAGAATGGATGTTGAGCGAACAAGGGACGCGGCTGCGTTTCGACGAATATAACGTATAATTTCTTTTCGCCGCGCGCGATTCATCGAGCCCTCCTAAATTCGCATGGATGCTCTTCCGTTTCAGCTTAGAAAATCGTAAGAGAAGAAAAAACCCAGAGAGTTTCCTTCGACTCTTTTTCCTTTTGTGCTTAAATTTACGTAAGACAGCTTCGTCCGGAACGAGTATCCCTTCTTAATTAAAGAATCCCTTTTTGTGAAGCTTTCCATTAATAACAACAATCACAACATCATTTTTATTATCTCAAGTTTTTCGAGCACCTCTCTAACGAGGCAATTTCGTAGCGACAGTGCTGACAATAAAAGAGTAAAAGAAAAAAAAACATGAAAGGGGCTGGAATCTGGACTGAAATTACGTCTGAAGAAGAAGCGCCACTCCGGCCAATGTCCACTTGGCTGGCTTGTCCTTTGTCTTAAGATTGAACGTCCATACAAAAGTTGGACCCCGGGTTCGAGTCTTGTACAATGGACACTCGTACATGTTCCGAAGATCTTGCTTGTCTTGCGTTATTGCTCGAATGTTTATGACTGGCATCGATGGGAACAATTCTTTTGCTCTTGAATCGACGATTATGCCAGCTTGGACGTCCCATCTGGCGCCTTCCATGAAAATCCCATGGACATAGGCGCCGTCCCTTGGAGCAGTTCTACAGAACAGCAAAGTGTTATGCAATTCGAGGCCGAAGCACATATTTCCATTCGGTTTTTTTTTCACACTTTCAATACTCACGTGAATTCTTCTTTGTTCTTTTTCGTAACGTCACACTGCAAACACATTTTATCCAATGGTAACTCTTGCCTTCTGGCTGTTGACTGCATTATGGCTGTCAAAAGACTTTGGGGGTTGAAGAATCCTGCCAACCAAACCGAGGCTGGCAGCTAGCGAGAGAACAAAGTTTCAAGAATATTTCAAGCCCCACTTATCTATTTTTAAGTTTTGATTGTATCGAACTTACAGCAAAGTCAGTGGACCACGTTTCAAGCTCTCGTAATCGCAGAAGAAGATCGACGAACCAAGCCGTGAGTCCTAGTAATGAGGGATAAGCACGTTGCGTCCATACCATTGGTACCTGATCAAGAAACAGAGCATTCTCGAGATCCTCCATGTCTGAAGTTATCGTCAATTCACCCTTAAGTCCCAGATCTAATTCCTTGAGTGATCTCTTTATTTCACCAGTCAGGATATTCATTCTTTCACATTCTTGGAACGCTACGATCACGTATGGTGTACGTTCCTCTACCTTAGCCATTATTTCGACCATGTTAAACTCTTCAGGTAATTTTTCTATTATTTCGTCCAATACTTGCTTAACCTGGATCAATAAACTTGGTTGGAAGAAACGAAAATCTCAAGAAAAATCTTGTATCAGTTAGAATAATTTACTTTGTCTTCTCTGGTCACGGTTTGACCACCCGAGTTGCCAGCATCGCGTGGCTGCATCTCGAAAACAGTGCGGAAAAGGTTTTCCGATGTTGTAGTAAGAAAACCAATCTCTGCGTTTGGATGTAGTCCATAAAGATACGGTGACTCTGGAGGAATTGCCTCGTCGATGTAACTGTGATAACCCACTAGATCGGTGTTGGGCGGGGCTGCGAAACCTTCGAATCAAACACGGAAAACAAATCAATGTTGAAACAACGCGTTTGACTTATGACTAAGATTTGAAATGAAATTGTTGAGAACTGAAGCCCAAATTAGCAGATCCGGCATATCTCTTGACTATTTTTTTCCTTCAGGATGCTAAAAAGTACCTGGAGCAAGCTGCAGTTCTCCATCTACCAAATCAGGCTGCATCAATTCTTCGAGATAAGAAACACACAATCTACGATCCCAATCGTCGGTAATATGTCCTCCGTACATAATTTCACCGAATAGGTACCTGAGGTCTTCCCAGGGTACTTTGGGACTAGCTTCTAGATAATTATAAAGAACACTCACACTTATATTGAGATCACCAACGTTAAAAGGATAAATTTTGTTCCAGCCTTGGGGACCGAATTTTCGTCTTTCTGCGACGACAGCGTGAAAGTAGCAGAGAGAAAACAATATTGACTTGAATTCCGCTTCTTTGCTACACATCTCGAGGGTCTCTTGGGTAAAATTGTCCAAGGCTTTGTGGAGGTTTGCCTGCATACCAGTCGGTGGCTCGTTCGTTATTTTTATGGAAGATTCCAAAACCCCCTTTGAAATTGGAATCGGAGTATAATTTGTAATCGAAAAAGAATCTGGTCGACTGTACATTAATGATTGTTTTTGACTAAAGCGATTAAATATAGAGGCATAATTCCCTGAGGAATGTGAATATTTCGATTGAAGTGGATATCTACCTGAGGAATAATATGTCCTGCGGGCGTGCTGGCTGGTTCAGCACTCATAAAAACTCTGTAATCCAGATGAGAGCCGTCAGCAGCAGTTTCCAACTTTTTCTCCAGCAACGGCAGCCACTTTTTCACTAAATGGATATTCTGTAAAATCACCCAATGACCTTCCCTCGAGGCTAAGTCCATGGCCGTTTCGGCCACGCTTTCTTGGCCTTGGCCCAACGATACATTGTGAAAATTTTGCGCGTCTGAGGTGAAGCCCAAACGACGTCCAAGATCCTCAACGTCCTTGACGAAAAATAATCCAATGGATAAATCAATCAAAATTCCTTTGCGTTGATCAAATTTTAGAGATAAACCGGGACGAAGATGACAGAAATTAACCTTAAGTGGATTTACACCGGGTGAGAGAATGAAAAAGATCGGTGTCGTTGGACTTGTTTCCTCGTACGATTTAGAGAACTCAACGGTTCTACCCTCAACATACCGCAAACCAAGCTTTTCTTCGATGAAAGCTGATATTGCATAAGTCATTCGATCCGGCCTCAAAGCTCGCAACATGCACAACCGCTGGAGTGCAGTCTTATTTTTCCATTCCTGTGGAAATTTCTCGCGCTCTGGACATTCACACTCAACCAATTTTTTCCAACGTTTCGATGAAGACTCAATGTCTCGATCTAAATTTCTATGAACAACAAATATTTTTGTCAAATTTGAAAAATATACAGCTGTACGTTTTATTTTATTTTCCGGTTCGTTTTTTTCTCCTTTTCTTTATTCTGTCGATGAAACTTACCGAAACTCTTCCCTCAAGGCGAGACTTCTTATGCCACCCCAGCTGGTGTTCGTGAGAAAATCAACGGGTGACGTGACATGAGGAACAATTGGAAATCGTAGAAGAAAGTCTAGCTCACCAACGGAAATTTCTTTTCTCACGAGCAATATTTGGAAGGTCATTTGCGATGTAAAAATAAGCTTGTCGCACTCGAAAAGCCCTCTGGTGGTGTACATAAAAACCGAATAAGTTATGCACTCGATAAGATTTTTTACTCTGCCCGTGACGTCCGGAGCAGGGTCAGCTTTTAGAATAGCTTTTTGGAATACAACGCTGAAAGCTTTGAGGGAAAATTGATAGATAGGATTAATCGTGTTAAGATCATTGAGTATGAAATATAGAAGAGAAGCCCTGGCTGCCGCTGGCCTGTATAATTCACGGGCTGCATCGATCTCTCGACTTGTTCCACGGGCCTCCGTAACTTTGCATTCAATTTCAGCGGCAGTGCGTTTCGTTGTTTCCAAATTTTCGACTAATGCGGTATCACCCAAAACGTTACTATCCGCGGACGAAAGTCTGTTAATAAAATGAAATTCCGTGTGTAATAAGAGTTTATACTCGAAGAAGGCACGTGATTAAAAATATATTCCGTCACCTGGACAACAGGGAATCTTCTAAGCCATTCAAAGTGATTTTGAAATCGTTCTGCTGTCTTGTCAGTTCAGCTTTTAATTCCTCAAGATCTGGCCTCTCAGCTTTCACGACTTCAGCAAGTAATTGATCCTCTAAACCGTCTCTTGTGACCGTGAAATTGATCAACGTCGTTTGGGCCTGCATCTCCGGTTTGTAATGGGGGTTGGCCAATTTAGTATGCAGCAAAAGTCGGAATGTAGGATTGTACTCAACCTCTTTGTCACCGATTTTTATAGCACGACCTTTTTTAATGAGATTGCGTCCTAGCAACGGATCCAAAACAGGATCTACGGCTTCGCCGATATTTTCTACGAGGACGATCGATCCTTTGGCCAAAGATTGCTCTATCACGTCCAAATAACCACGTTGGCCCAACCGAATAACCATCAGTTCGTCGCTGTACTTTTGTTTGATCCATTTAACCCCTTGAAGCTTTTGACAATGAAAAACCTTTCATTGTAGATTTCGTTCAACTGTTGATCACGCTTTGAGTCATCATCGTATTTACCTGTGGATCAATCATCAGTGGCCAACGATCTGAATTCGTAAGAATCGTTGCATTTTCCGTTGACATTCTGTCGTTTGGCAACCCCTCGTTGTTCCATTTGGCAATTTGCGTGTCATTCGTCAACAATGACAACGGATCGAGACCTTCGGTTATTGGTAAAGCTGGTTCAATACCTCGTAGAAATGTTAGCCATTGTTTATTCAACAAATCCTGGCGAAATGATTTCGTGAAACATCCAACATAAGAGACGAAAGCTGTCACTAGCAAAACATCGCCTGGTAAAGTTGAAGCTTGTTGCATAAAACTATAAAATAGACATTTTTTCATCAGCACAGTTGGAGCTACTTGTTAAAAAAATATTGTATTTGTGTCTTATTTTCTATTTTATACCCTTCAGATATCTTACTTTGCAACCGAGTCGGCCCAGCGAACATTTTCTGAGGCTAAGCCACCGACTAATCGATTGGCCAGGGCAATTGTCGCGTTAGTTGCATCCGCTTCCTTTTGACACTTCAGCTTCTCAGCGGTTGCTTGCTCGAAGTCAGCAGTCAATTTTGCCAATTGTTCTTCCAGAGACTGGAAACAAAAAATATTTTGAACGTGTGGACTGATATTTTTCAATTTCCTTTGTCAACTATCTAATCTGACTTACAGCAACTTTTCTCTTAATAACTCCGAGCTTGTCCTGTGCTGCTGCCAATTCAGCATTCGCCTGAGCCAGAGCTTTCCTTTTAGGCTCAACGTCGCAGAAAACCTCGTAAAATTTAACGATGTTTATAACCCAAGCGCAGAGTCCAGCTGCCGCCGCGGATTTTGATCTCACGAATTCAGGCTCGAATTCCGAGTCTTTGAGATACGGTTGTATCGCTTTTGTCACTTCAGGATGAATGTTCTCCTTGTCGTAATTGATCAGGCCGTCGAGAAAGGTGTCGACCTTCGCCATGACGATCTATAATTGAATTGTGAAAAACTTCACCACAAGAATATTCCAACTTTCAATGTCTTTATGACAAAATTATTTTTCAAAATATTGTCGTCAGTTATAAAGATTATATAATTTCAGAGTGCATCCCGTAGCCCGAAAAATTCGTGTACCATTCCAAACTTCTCTGGCGTGCTCCAAAATTTTTATCGCCATGGAATGACTCTCGACTCAGTAGTGAGTTTGTGCAAAAGTCTCATTAATACAAGAGGGCGATTCCGAGTGGTCCACAAGTTTAAGTATAAGAGGTACCCCTTGGTACCTTACCTTGGCGGCTTTCCAACTTCTGTCCTTTGGCACTTTGCCACTTGGTGCTAGAAGTACCATTACCGCGGCAGTGACGTTGGTCACGGCACCCGGTGGAGAACCGAATGACTTTAATTCCGTGAGATTCGCTTTATTAAGGGTATTCAGAGCTTCCTGAGCTGCGAGCAATGCTGGCTCGGCCTTTAACAAATCTGCTTCACAGTCGCGCTGCTTCTTCGTTACTTCTTCCGCAATTATCGCGACCTTCGACTCTTCCTCGTCGGCTGAGGATGTAGGAAATGTGTTTAGAACATTGATTCATTTCGATAATCACAAAATTCCATGTTTTCAATCTGATTTTTATAAATTTCTCTATCATTGATTTGTTTCGAAGAATAAAAGCTACCTAAAGCTTTTTCCTTTTGAACTTTCTCCGTCTCTACGCCAACAATCGCAATCAATGCATCGGCCGCTTCATTTTTTTGATGAAGCTCAATTTCCTGTACAGCAAGCGTCTCCTTCAGTTCATCCACCTGGACTGCGGTAGATCTCAACTTAGCCAAGCCATTCTCGAGACGTTCAACTCTGCCGCGCAGCTCGGCAGCTTTCGCTTTGAGCAATTTCGCGTACAGACTAATTTGTTCCAGAAACGACTTTGGCGTGGTGTAATTGTAACGTCTCTCGCTAGCCAAGTAGAGACGGCTAGCCGCGTTTACGCTTGTGTGAGCGTGAGCCATGAACTTTGCCGCCGATTCCCTAGAGTCATCCAAAAGGTACATAAACCCAAGAAATTATTCATCTCGAGTTCTACGAACGCTTGAAAGTCTGTGCATCCACAACTTCCATCATAGTAAACTCTAACCTAAAACCCTCGGGTAATTCTTCTAATTCCTGAAGAAACTGTTTGGATACGGACATTAGAGCTTCCTGTGGCCACTCGTGAAACCAATTGGTTGCTGTACAATTTATTATAGCTGGGAACTTGCGGGATCGTACGCGGAGAGTCGAGCCAACCGGTGAGAAACAAAGAACAATTCTGCACATCACATATTTCGAGATGTTATTTCGTTCCCTTTTCTTCGGCTTCCTCAGCCATAAATGTCCATATACGTATATATAGAATGAGTGTATATGTATACAAATATCCTACCTGAGCTGTCGTCTAACTCGATCGATAAAGAATTTCCAGCAATTCTCTCGAGTATCCAATATTCCAGCGCCCTTCACTTCGTTACGTACCCCTGAAATTGGAATTCGCAAGTACTCATCCCTTTCGTATATTTTTGTTGTTATACCATCGCTTTTACTTCTTTGATACGAAACGTGGCAGGGAAAAGCATGGGAATGTTTTTTAATAATGTACAATGTCTTTGAACAAACCTGCTATGATGTTTTCCACTTCATCTTCGGGAAAGAGATCTGGTACTTCGCCAGATGCCAGCATATCATTTATGAGGACGAGGAATTGTTCGTTCGGCACTTGAGCATCGGTCATCAAAAACATTATACCCAAATTCTTCAATCCGGACTTTGTATACAAACCAGCTAACTCGAGTTTCAAATCACTAACGCCGTACCCCTTTTTCAATTGGATCTGAGATACTTCGAGGGAACTTATGAATGCTGCTAAACGAGAAAGACTCTGCTTCCCTGAGCCACCAACCCCAACAAGCAAAGCACTTCCCCTGGGAGACTCCAAAATCCTGTTTATCCGGCACACGTGCATCATTGCGTCCTCGAAAAGTACTAAATTCATTGCTGCCACCAAGTCATTATAGCTCACCAAAGCTTCTGAGAGGAGCCGATGAAGTGTCTCCCAATCCTTGACTGGCATGTATTTCGGCTCGCCAACACCACCTGCAGGTAATTATAAATAAACACTGATCAAACACTCATTTGTTCATGTTCATTGATCATTCATTGATTCATTGTAACCTGCAAAATGACAATAGATATTGGGTTTTTCCAAAACAGCTCCTTCATCGACCTCTTCCACATTTTTCTTCAGTATGTCAAGCTGCATCTTCATAAAATTGTCAATATCCTTCTCATCCGTCAACTTGTCACCATAAACTCTTTGTGTTTCGTGCATCCACAATCTTATAATGTCTGTCGGTGCCTGCAGACACTCGTTGCCACTGAACAACAAACCCTGGAAACAATTGGAGAGATCTCGAAGATTGAAAATGTAATGAAACTTTGTGGCAGTTGGCAGAAAAACTTGTGCAGATCGATGATGCAACTGGAGAGATGCCTGGACAATGTTGCGACACATGTCAGTAACACATTGAGGGAATCTGTCGATGAAACGTTCCCATTAGATTTTGACCAGTTCACGGGGCAGTAGGATTCTCAAAATCTTAGCATGCTAAGTTACCTGTGCTCGACATTCGCCAAATGTTGTGCCAAGATTGATGCGTAGATCGTGGTGAGTGAATCGGAATTTGGAAAGCTAATAGCGAAAACGGCAAAGTGTCTCTGGAGCCGAGGATTTATAGTAAACGAACCAGCAGTAGGATTCATGCAGCTGATGTATTGACAATTGTGAATATCCTTGAGAGACAGTTTCGTACGATCGTACCAGTGCCCATAATCTAAATGTTGACGTATCAGAGTATGCGGCTGCACTGTACCATAACTATCAACTTCGGGCATGTTAAGATCGTCCACGAAATAAATCAGCGTTTTGTTGCCCGGGGGACCATAATTTCTACCAGCCTTTTTCTCAAGTGGTTTTTCCAGGATCTTCTGCAGCATTTCCGATGAAGTATAAAAATTAAATGGAACATTTGCCACAGCATAATTTTCAGAAAGTTGCAACAACTTCTCAGCAACAAGTACAGTTTTTCCAGAGCCAGCCGCACCCACTAACATCACCGGATGTTTCTCCGCCATCAGTAGATCTAGAAAATATCTAATCCTAATAGATTCAGCGGTGTAAACGAGAACTGCTTGCAATGGCATGTCCGGATCCAATTCAAATTTTGGCAGCCGCTCGGACCAAGAGTAAAACTCTTTGGTCTCTGAGTCGATGTAGTAATCAAAAACGGTACCCTGAGCCGGAAATTTCACTTGTTTGAACTCGTTGACCCACCACTTTGTGAACTCTACTCGATAATCAACGGCTTGATCCTGAAACATGGATGAACCGAAAGCCCAAACCGCGGCGAACACGAAATACAATTCATAGTGTTCTTTGCTGAAATCCGTTGCCGTCAACTCGGGTGTCAATAGACAATGTAAGAGATGACAAAGCATTTCAACGTGTGCCATGTCAACTATCGGTGTGATTTTCTTGAATCTGGTTCTCAGCGTCTCCAAACACGATGGAATGTACTTGTCAAAGAGTATCACCAGATTTGATTTCTCAGCTGGCAGTGTACGCGTTTCAATCCAACTCGTAACGTATGGATTCCAGCCAAGATCCTGAGCGTTTATGTAGAGTATTCCAGCTCGAGACACCGTGGCAGGTGTGGCTGTTCGAAGGTTTGATATTTCAAACAAGAGTCTCATTGCCGGAGTCAACGCTATTCTTTCATTACTGGCAAGTGTCAGCACTTTATTATCATCCATTACCGTGTTCAATGATTCAATCCACATTGGATCTATATCACCATCCAATACGATCCACTTTGGATTCTCTCCACCCAAATTAGCTTGTTCCCTCATAATCACGGAAAACAATCCATCTTTCCATTCTCTAGTTGCTGCATTGATAATACCAAAGAGTTCATCATTGGTGACAGCTTTTGGATTGAGATCATTATAAATAGGCTTTCTCTTGATATTCTGGTAGGTACGAAAAAGCGTTCTCCACACTTGGGTCTTGCCACACCCAGCAGAACCAACAATAAATACGGAATGTCTAACTTCCAGCAATTCCTCAAGTTGTACGACTTTTAAAATGAAACCATCTTCAGGCTGTAACAACAAATCAGCGGCGGCTTGTTTAACAGTTTTTTCAAACTCTACATCGCGTTTTCGTGGCACATCAAGAGCTGGGAAAAGGTCAGCAATCAATCCCATGAATACCGGTAAATCGTCTGACACAACTTTGGGGATGTTGAAGTCTCGAAGTGCTCGCATGAGGACTTCTTCTTCCGGACGACCCGGATCACCACGTTTCAAGCTACCAGCAACCACCAAAACTGACTTTATCGCTCGCAGACCCCAGTCGTAGTGATCTTGTTTCGACAATAATTCCTTGCAAAGTGTATACAATGTTATGAACTTTCTGGCCAATATTCTAGCTTCTTGAAAACCCTCAGCGACTAACATAATTTCGCAGATCAGCTCGAAATCCGGAACGACCATAGCACATGGTCGAAAAAGAGCCTTCAAATTTTCTGGCAATTCAGTTCGACCAGCGTAGCCGGGATTCATTGTTATGAATATACCAACGCTAGGAACCAGAGCAATTATTTCGCCCATAAAATTAAACGTCTCTTTCTTGTCACGTATCGCGTCCTGAACAGATTTAACTTGAACAGCTACGACCGACAACACTTCCACTGATATCCTGTTGAACTCGTCGAAGCAACCCCAAGCGCCTGTTTGTGCTAGGCCTTTGTAAATGTTACCACATGATTTGTAGTCCATTTGTTCAGAACAATTAAAAACGTAAACCATGATGCCTAATGCTCTGCCAAGATCCTTGGTCGTCTCGGTCTTTCCTGTACCCGCTGGACCTGCCGGACCACCTCCCATGACCAGATGCAAGGATTGGGTGAGTGTTATGTAACACCTATCCGTCAAAGGCGTGATGACAAGCCTGAGAAAAGCAATTACATTTTTTTTTACGTACAGCTACGTCTACAAGCTGGCATCGAATTCCATCTTACATAAAACATTCGAAAGGTAAAAACGACGAAGCAAAGAAATTATTTCTATTTTAAAGTCTCTTGATCGTTGGTACTTTACCTCGGGGTGTTTCCGAGGTACTCATGGGAATATTTAAACTGCGCGTCGCAAATATTGGCAAAGCAATCCTTTTCTTTCTCATCCCATCGGTGGCGGAGTTGACTCTGCCATTGGAAAGCCTGGGCAGTTTCGACCTTGGCATGTACGAGCTTGGCCACCACGTCCCTGGAGTGCACATCTATAGTGCAAATTGTCATGACTTTTTGTCTGTCTTGCTTGCTGAGTTCACCAAGAAGTAGGGTGATCAAAGTGCTTAGCTGTGATATTTGCTTTTTGAGATAATCCTTGAGTGCATTGTCGTAGCCCTCTTCAAGCCTCGAGAAGGCAAGATTCACTTCGGTCGTCCACCAAATCTGTGTACCACAGAGTGATACCTGAGCCGGATAATCGAAGAGCCATTGCTCCCGCGGTTTTTCTTCGTAACCCACTACAGCTTCGCTGAAGTAATACCTAATCGAGGCGCGCATTGCAAACTGAAGACGATTCAACCAGACCTCGACTGCACCTTCACAGAACATCTCGCAATTTGCAAATTCCACGTATTCTCCATCCTTCGAATACATTCCTTGAGTATATAGATTAAAAAATCAATAAGTGAATCGTATCAAATTTGTCGATATATTAATTCATATGAAATCTCATACCTATTACATCCCTGACGGGTCCACCTTCGACAGCAGCAAAATTGAGCCTCGCCATTGAGTCAAACAATTTAGTCAAGTGCTTCGCAACTACTTCCGGTTGATTGCCGTTGGATAAAACATCCAACAGATCACTCGACGAGACGAAATAAAATCTCGGAAATGCCAAACGCTTCGTTTCCAAATATTCAGCCAATGCTTTCTCGCATAATACTAATTCTTTCTGCAAAAGGTCGAGTGCAGCGGCAAGACCTTCCTTGTTCGTGGCTTCTACTACATTCGGTGTTTTAGCCATGTCCTCTGTCATTTTTTTAAACTCTTCATCTATTCGATCAAACCGATCAGCGTCAACCGGTAATTGACGACGTATATCTTCAGATGACATGAATATACTTTCGAGATGCATCCACGTGCGTTGAACCTCAAACCACACGGTCGTCACTTGATCAGCTATGCATAGCTTTTTTTGCCAAGTAGACACTTCTTCAAGAAAATGGGCGATGAACTTTGAGGTGATGAGGTTCTGCAGTTGAACCTAAGATCGTTGACATTTTTGTCATCAAAACAATCGTCTCCGAACGTTTTTGATTAACCATCAAAACTACTTTAACGATCAACTCAATTTATGATACGCTTTAAATAGCACAACTGTTCTAAATTTTCCATCCACAAAACATAATACAATTTTAGACAATTTATCGCAACCTGATTCTCCTCTAAAGTCTCGATCAACTCTTCACTAGCCCTTAATAAAGTAGCACCCGTTCTGGGATGAACTTCCCTCTCGAATTCCATTCCCGACCACGTTACATTGAGCTCACGAAGATATTTTTCCATGGACATCTCTTTGACAGCTTTGTCAACGATATTTTTTACTTCTTCTTCGCATTCGTGAAGACTCAGCTCAAGTAAATCGGCAAGGGTTGTTGATTCGTCCATGACGAAACGTACCTGATCAGTTTACATAAACCGCTCAGACACTATCATCATTCACTTCGAAGAAGCGTTTTTGCGTTAAACAATAATAATCTATGCGATAAACTAGAAGAGTGCGTCGAATATGAATGAGGTGGATGAAAGGTTGTGATAATAAATTCACGAAGGCGTAATATTCGTAAGTTTCATTTTATTTAAACAGCATGCTATAATCTACAAACAATGACGATATGGACGATGCATTGCCAAAGGCAAACTCTTTGATTTAAATGATGGTTATGGTTTTAATCTAAAAGTTATTATGACAACAATAATGAATTTTCAAACAATAATAAAACAATCTAAATGAACTTATAAATACAGTGATTATTTTACACAAAATCGCATATGCTTGAAAGATGATTTTGACTCTGCTGTTTTTACGTAATCTTGTTATTCCAAATTAGTCCGCGAATTAAAAAGGAGTGAATATCGTGTGAGATCGACATTTTCTTGTCACTTAGAATTAAAGATCCAAATATAATAAATCCACAGAATTGATCCTGAAACAGCAGTGTCAAATGACGAATATATATGATTGACTAGAGATACACTATATGTAAAAAGTTTTCGAAAAAAAATATCGTATCGTGCGCGTATATACAGTGGACTTACGGTCATCTCTGGAGTCATGTTGCCCAATTTCTGTAACATTGATAGCGTATGTACAGCAGTGCAACTAACGAATCATGAAAAACCGTGGGCCTCTTAAGGCACATATGTACACATGTATAAAATATTAAATAATCGTGAACAAAAATGTTCATTTGGTCAATATAAGCCTTAAATTATTTAACAGTCTTGATCCGAGCAAAGTGATTATTTTCTTTAAATATGTACAAAAGATCGCGAAGTTAGTCACGTCACACGTTCATCGTGAATACATGATCTCAAATAAAAGCATGGTTCCTCTAAGCTGTTGGATACCTTGGTACTGTTCATCAGTTGACGCCAGTGTCTCTCCCGAATCGCTGGATTTTGGAGCTCGCCAACAGCCCTCAAAGAAGTCAACATGTTTTTAACGGTAGCCTCGAGGGATACGTAAGTGTCCCAAGGTCGCATTTCCTTATCGAGAGCTATTGCCATAACGAAGAAAAATCATTGATTAAAGTGACAAACCGAGGATTGTAAAATTAGTGCAGGAACAAAAACTAACCTCTTATCTCTTTGGCAAATTTCTTGCACTCGATGTCCATGTTCTCGACATCGATTTTCCGCCATGGCGTCGTTTTCCAACCTTCGATACTGCTTCTCACGATGTTCACGTAATCCCAGAGCTGCTTCAGCATCCTCAGCTCCCTCCTGCATTGCCGGAGCTGTTTGAACTCCGGTACACTGACCTCGAACAATGAAGCTGATTGCTGAATGTCCCTCATCTGACGCTCCAACATACATATCTCCTTGTCTGCCTCATCCAATTGACCATAAGGATTGGTGCAGTCGTACTTGAAAAAACCGTAGCGTCGAAATGCCTCCCTGTAGTGGCCTATGGTAGTGTCGAAAGCAGAAATCCTACCACGAATCCGCGACACCTCACCTAAACAGATGCAATTCTTTAAAGGCTGTTTGCATTTGTACCTTTTGAACGGCCTGACATTTTCTCAATTCGAATAGAGTTCATACGAAAGAAAAAGTCTTTCGTACCTGCTTGCAATGGTGCAACCTGTTGTTTCACCATAAGTGCTAATTTCTTCGTATTTGCCCATTGCTCCGGTAGCTCTTGGAGCAGAACGTTCACCTCCTCCGGTATGTCCTGATCGTAAAACTTAAGCAGCTCGATCGTCTCTTGCAAAGGTTGGAACATCTCGTCGGTTGTTGGTTGTCTCTCCTTCACTCGCATCAGATATCCCATGACACTGACGAGACCCGCGTAATCACCTGGTTGTATCTGCTGCAGCAAACCTTCGTCCGCCAACCTGTTTCAAATATAAACACAGTCTCGTACCAACCGATGTTTTTCTTGACTTGCAAATACATCGGAAGAGAAATGATACTTGTGTCTCTTTATCAAACCACGAAATCATTTTGTACTGCTATGTAATTTATTAAACTTAACTGTATGAAGTAACACATGTCTTTGGGCCACAAATTATATTATTCATAAAGATATTCCATCATCTTCTGGATCTTCTGCTAAAATAAATCTGGTACGAAGAGAAATAAAATTGCTATATGCTATTTCAACATTTCTGGCTGATGTTCTATTTAAAAGTTTTTTTGCGAATTCATTTTTTCGAGATTTTTACTCAAATGAAGAATATATTTCAAATGACGATGGCAAAGCAACTTTCTCGGTTGAGTTTGTGAGCATCGAATCAGCGAAGAATTGAGGTAGCATATGAAATAGCATTCATGCGTGAGCTTACCTTATAAAAGCTCCGAGATCAGATAAGCTGGACGTGACCCGTTCAACGAGATGCTTCTTGAACATGCTCGACCACTTGCAGACAGTGTTGAGGAGAGATTGTCTAAATGGTCGTAGATCCACTCTGAACCATCCGCAAAAAACCTTGGATGGCTTCATTTCCTCTATCTCAAGATAGAGACCCTCGTAAAGGTCAATTTGTTCGCGAAATTGCTCCATTCTCGGTGGTGATCGTTGCGGTCCTTTGGGATCCATAGCGGCTACCATTTCCATCTCGTCCATCGTCAATTGCCGGCTGTATTCGAGAAACTGTTGCATCACGATGTCGCGATCCTCTAGCCAGAGATATGCGTATCCTGAGAACCATTAAAACAAGACCAAGTGAAACAAGAGAACAATAAGTAAACAGGCTCATTACTCTTATCGATTCCAAGCACGCGCGATCTTAAATGCTTGACGGGAGGGCGAACAATTGGCGTATTTATATGCAAACGAATGTAAACTAATCAGAAAATGTCAACAAAGAAAATAAGGCGAAGAAGAAGAAGAAGAATATGTAGAGACAAAATGGAAAGAGTACCTTCAAAGATTCCACAAAAATCCGTGGCTTCCTCAACGGCTTTAGTTACACTTGCCAAGATTTCAGTCTTCATAGCCTTGATGTCATCGTCCAGCTCCAATTCCGAAGCGTAACTAGGTGATTTATCGTTTTTCAACCTTGGCACGAGTGACGCCATGCCAATTATATCATTGAGAAGTCCCAGGATCAATTGATCGAGACCATCGGGATCATCGGGATCAAGGGAAGGCTCAAAAAAAAGATCCGGTTCTCGGAGCTCGAGTTTCGCTTCTAGAAGAGGTTCTTTTTGGCCCAATGGGTCCATATTTTCAGCAAGATAACTAAGACAACATCCGACCGCCTTCCGAAGTGACTCCATGACGAGATCATCGACGTAGAAGACATATTCACACCAGGGCTCGCTCTTTGGATCCTCGATCTCAAACAGTTTCTCGTTCTCTTTCAAAAGCTCGTGAATCTGTTCAGCTGCTCTCTGAATATCTGCGTAACGTTTCGCCACTCTTTCTGTTCGCTCGTCCAATGACAGAAGAGCATCTTTTCGTCGATCACGACGCTCGATAAGAGGTGTTTTTGTCCAAGGTTCTAATATACTTCGAATCTTCTCGACGTTCGATTGAGTCGATTTGACCCTTTTCCAAAGTCCCTCAACCAGCATACCCAACTCACTTATGTAATCCGGCAAACCTTTTGATCTCCACGACAATTCATTCTCGCCGCGTGTCACCAATGAATCGATCCTCGCAACCTCAAGTTCAATCAGTCTGTATTCTACTTTTCGTGATGTTCGACGAATATCGTTGTATGATGTCACTGTCCCACCCAGCAATGTCCGAAACTTACGAAATGTCTCCGCTTTCTCAGACACCTATTAGTTACATCGATTATCTGTAGCTCGTCAACTTACTTTTTTGTTTTTAACTTGTTTTATAAAACCACAATTTAATCATTTCAGCTCAGAAATGTTTTGTTCGGATTGCCTCGAAGTATAAAATACCTCCATAGCGTCTGGTGGAATATCAGCCCGTGACATTTGTTTTAGATAATTAACTTCCTTCAGTACCGCCAACAATTCAGTATCGAAATTTAATTGTAACAAAATTGATCCTCGATCTCTGGCAAGAAGAGTTCTATCCAGCCCAGTGGTTACAGATTCTGGAACGAGTTGCGCCCACTCGGAAAAAAGAACGGTTTCTTTCTCTTTCAGCATCTTTAAAAATCGGTCGTAGCGAGCTATTATGCTTTGGCCTTCTTTGCTCTCCACAATCCTTTTCAATGTCAGTCAATAAAAATGATAATTGTTAGAAACACGATTATTAATTATTTTTGGATGCTAGGTGGAAACAGCACATATTTACATTGATTGACAACGTTTTAAAAAATCAACATTCTTTCGAGATTTTTGTAATGCTTTTCTTATGAAAAATCTGTGGCTCACAGTTATTCCCTATAAGTTTCGCATACTCTTGAAAAATATATGCACTGACTTTGTTTCAAACATGTACCCACCAAATACTTAAATAACACCGTTCGGAAATAAGACTAATCATCATTACACGATGTTACATAGCGGAACCGAAACCCTATTTTTTTTCTATTGCACCAGAAACATTTTTCAATTGGTATTGATTTGGTTGGCCATGAGCCAGACATCTCGTGAAGTGAACGTTTCCATAGTTCCTTATCGCGAAAAAAAGACATGACCGACATAATTCAAGGTTGCAGCTAGAGCCAAACGCCCACTCCTTTTCAACCCTAGAAAAATGCCTTGCAAGCTATTTCAATTCCTGTCGTACCAATAATTTGGTCTAGACATTGACTGAAAAATGTTTTAAATGGGGGGAGGGGGGGGATTCACTTTATTACTCACTTTTGAGGGTCAAATAAGAGCGACGGCCAATACCACACCGTTCTCTACTTTTTTTATTCTCATGTCTACTCACAAGGGTTGAAGACTCCTGAACGACTGAATTGGTAAATCGATTCGTTGCCTCAACATGCTCGTAAATTTTAAAGCAGCTGCCAAAGGTGGAAGATCACTCATGGCACCGCGAATCCCACGGGCAAACAACAGTTCTACCATTATCAACTCATTGTTTAACAATTCAACGATTCGGGAATCACGATCGGTAAATTGTTTACGTATCACGGGTCTCTCCAGGACGGATCCTCCGATATTGATGAGCTATAAATCACAATTCGAAACCAAAAACCTTGATAAAAATTCACTGACTAGTACAAACCATCGAAATATTAGAAAATTCTATTCATACAGGCTTATTGGAATCTTTGAAAATGCTGTTTTTCATGAAATTGACTTTCAACTGTGTTTCCAGTGTAAATAAAATAACTGTCACGTATTTTCAATGCAACATTGGAACCTGAACCAGACGCAAGTTTAGATACTAATGGAAGTACACGATCTTTGCTTAAATCTAAAATTTTTTTTCATCGAAGGATTAGCTTGATATGTGATTGACGATAAAAATAAATGTTCAATTAATCGACCTTTATGAATTAATTGTGTCGTAAAAACTTCAATTCGATGTTGCAAATACATTGGATTTCAATCAGTGGATTTGTTTCTTGAAATAAATTCAATTTATAGATACGTGTGCCATTATTCATCGAAAAAGAATGAAAAAGAGAGTAGAGAAAAAGGGATGTTGGTGGATAAAGAATTCGAACCTTGAAAGCACTCTCCAAATTGCCACAGTCGTCGAACGCCTGACAGAGAATCGCCGCCAGTTTGCTGTCCAATTCTGTGATCGATTCGCTGAACTTGGCGCAGTCAACGGCGAAGGACTCGTCGTCGGGTTCGAGAACGTCGTTCGCTCGAGCCGAAAAAGAGGCGAAAAGTTGTTGAAACTCTTTAAATACAGCGACTATACGAGCACTCAACGAACGACCAAGTATACCGCCGATTTCAATTTTCTCTAGTTTCGAAAATTCGAGAACGGTATCGAAGAGCCATTCAATGTCGGCTAAACGTTTGAGGAACGCATCCAAACGATGAAACACCGCTGAGGGATTAAAATTCCAAGGTGGCACATCCGCCCTCATTCCGGGCTGGTTTCGAGCTCTTTCGAACTGTTGCTTAAATTCTTCGAGGACCCCTGGAAGAATTTCATTTCGAATGTCATTTACCGATGGATTTTAATTAGGAGCAATGATCCCCCAATTCGGTCACTAAGTTTATTCTGAAGAGATGTTTATTTATTTGTTTTTGTAGCATTCATTCAATACACGAGTTGCCCGGTCCAACTATTTTGTTGGTTACGGTTTGACAGGATCAAGGAAATACAACAACAGAAAAGAATTTGCTTCACAATATTTCGTCCAACTAATTACGCTCAAACTGAACAAATTCGTTTTCTTTAATGTTGACGTCGCGTGGAATATAAAGTTAGTGAGAATTTGAAAAATGGTAAAAAATTTGATTTACCTCTGGATATTTGAACGCGTTGCAAAGCCTCATCAACGTCGCTCTGAAAAATGGAGGAAGGATCGAGAAATCTTCTAGCCTCCTGTATCAACAGGTTGGAAATCTGCCTGAGCATAATGATGAGCTTGCTCGAGCTCTGATAGTAGCGTGATTTGGCCCAAGCGAGACCGACCGTGTGGATGAGGGTCGCCATTATGGGCTTAGCTTCGGAAAAGTCAATTTCCTCAATGGCCTTGAAGCATCGCCTCAACGGTGTCAAGTACAGTGATATCTCTTTCGCTTCAGCTAGGGACGATACGACATTGCCGAATAGCGTGCGAAAACATGGATAGTAAGCGCTGTCGGTAGACTCAAGGATTATCGCCATTTTTCTAACTCGATCCTCTCGCAGCTGATCGAAAATATATCTGTAACAAAACGTTATCGCGCCATCCATATTTATTGGTAATCACTTAGTCGCATCGTCTTATTTATCGACGTTTTCGTCAACTTTTCCAATAATAAGCTTTTTATTTTACTGGGAAGAAGAGTAAAACCAAAGTGTGACTTTTTTACGTGTTTAAAAATCGACTCGTAGAATGTTCGTTACGTTTAAACGTCAATTAAGTTTGTTTTTATTGAAAAAAATAAAAATTTTATTAGCATTCAACGTTACCATTTCCGTCAATAGTTAAAAATAATTTTTAGTGATGCAGACGCTATTTTCAACCGCTGATATTATCCAAAAGGATAAAAGACGAACCTGAGGTTGACCAAGCGCTTGGACCAATATTCAAGCTCCACATTAGGCGTTGGATTCTGTCCATTTTCAAAAGCTGCGCTAGACTCGTGAGTCACTACGTCGTTCACCAAATAGGCCCACTTTATAACGACACCCTCGATAGCACTTTTCAAATATAAATCAACAGCTTGAGCTCCATCGCTGGCGATTAGTCTTTCGACGTGGGCTACTTTTTCCAGACCCGCTGGCATAGGTAAAACTGTTTTACCATTTACTTGACCTTTTACCTGAGCAAAATGTACAACACAAATTCCATTTTCGTGCATTAAATTTTCCGTTTTTTTTCCAGCCTAAAAGTATTTTTTTCAAGCGAGAAATCCTGCCTTAACATACTCTGGTCCAATAGTCCGACAGCAACACTACGTTATCAGCTTTTTTTGACCGTTATCAAAAATACCAATCAACGCTAATTGACACTATTGGTAATTCATCAAAAAGCTTATTTAGAGTCGTACAAGTTTTGTTTTCAGTGATAATCAATAATTATGATTATGGCGATAGAACCTCGTTAAGTTTGAAAAAAAACGTAACTTTTCATGGTTCCACGACAATTTTTTAATCGTACCTGATATAATGTACCTCTGATTGCATGAACGTGTTTGCAAATATCTTGAATTGCAATATCCGGTAGATCTTTATGATTTTCCGGTTTACTAAGAAGTGGAGCGAAAATATTGTCGACGAGAGTGGCGAGTTCATCAACAACACGATTTGACAAATCGCCCATTATCAGCATCCCCGAGCATTTGTCTCGTTCTTTCGGTACTGGCTCGAGTTTCACTTTGACGGCATAAGTACCTAACAAGTAAAATCATCCGTCAATGGCACATCGTTTATCCACGATGCATCTGATGTTCGATTAATCTTGTCTTGCGTAACTTTTGACATTTATATTCAAGATTGAATTTCAAGACTTTGCCTCGTCTGTAATGAAAAATTCTGTCAAATTTCCTCACCTTTTGTGCGTTGACAAGGTATCGGAAAACTTGTCGATGCAATGAGTTGCGCATTTGGTGTCAAAACAATAAAAAGGGCAGCGGGTAAAGGATTGTCGAGGAAATCGAAAACTGCTGTTCTGTGTTCTTCCGTTAGCAGTAATCTTCCCCATTTTTCTGGCTTGAGCTTAAGAGACTTTTGAACGATGGCTCCAACGTATTCGAGTCTGAAATCAGTCGGTGCTTCCGGTCCTGCCATTTCTGTGACGCAATCCAATTATAATTTATGACGGTAATTATACTTATGCGGAAAATATACTTTCTAATTATTTTTCATCTGTATTCGTATTTATAATTATTCTCAAATATTTATGCTGCACAGTTCGACGAAGAAGTTCGACCTGCGGCGGTCGAATCGAAACTAGTTCGGCGCTAGAGAAGTAAGGACTTTGGACTGTTATACTGTCTTTGGTGTAAGACCCTATTGTCACGACGGGAAGTGAACGCACGTGAATATATGCCCGCCAAACAAAACTGACGTTGCACGCGATCACTTCCGCTACAGTGGCAGGCACGAATTTTCAAACCCCTCCCCCCTCAATATCCCTCAACGGACTTTCTCGTTATCTTGCCCGCTTTCTTCCTCCCTCTCTCTCTCCCTCTTTCGTTAATTCTCTTGTCTCCGTCAAGCGTAAACTTCGAAATCTCGTTATTCCCAGATTTCTCCAGAAACGATAGTCCCTTCGAAGCTATGTTCGAGCATTGCACGCGAAAGACGATTGCCAGCTAAAAAAATAGCACTGCCATTTACACAGATAATTAATGCGACTGTGCATTTATAATTTAAGTGTAGCCATTTTTTAATTCATACAAAACATGGCCATCCGTGGAACATGGAATTCTTAATTATTTTATTCGCTTTTAAAACATATCTGGAAAATTCAACGTTCACGATTCTCGGATTGAAAAGTCTATTCCATTGAAAGTGAAGTGTGAAAGAGCCAAAGTCTCCTGCAAAAGTGTGTAAAGAATTATTTAATTACAAATTTTTGAGTGCGTTTTAAACTTCTGATTAATGAACATTTCTTCCTCCCTCTAATAAGCGAATTTCTTACATTACTATGGGAAACATACTTGAAGAGGATTGAAATTAAAAAATTGCTACTACTTTGGGTGATTTTCAACGTGCAAAATTCAAGTGTTCATGGAAATAGACAAGTTATTTTATTTTCATGAAAATCTACATTTTTCATTGTAAGAATAACGCGAAATTCAGAGTAACCCCTGTTCCTATTGCTAAGAAATTATCTTATGGCTATTCTGTGCTATTATCGTAAAAAAAGCTCCGAGTTTTCGGGTAGGTCGAGATGTCACCCTGTGCCTCGCTCCGCGAACCCCTATAAATCATGTAGACCGAGGAGAGTCTTTGCGTCACGAAATATTAGGTTGTTCGTTTTCCGAGACGAGCTGAGTTCATGTCACGATCAATGCTTACTCCGTCTTCGCTTCTATTACGTGCGGTGAACGGATAAGAAGAATTTTACTCTGTTGTTGACGAGTTTAGTGTATATTGGTGGCCAACGAAGAGCCAAGAAATAACAAGTCCTCGGGAAAAACGTTGAAAGCGAAGGTAAGCGAATTGCAAAAATCGGAGTGTCCATCAAAATTTTGGAAATACCGTCTCGAAAAATACATATTTATAGATTTTGTTTCTTATTAAACGTTCGAAGTCGTGATTTCTTCATTGAATTGGGAAAAATGCATCGTAAAGTTTCAATCTTTTTTTTTTTTTCTAAAAATCAATCATCGCATTTATTAAAACGTGAACAATTTTTTCCAAATGATCTTTTCACGATTAGACTATTGACAGAAAGCGGAAGAAAAACTTCATATCTGAGTCGTTCATAGAATATTCCTCCGATTTTTCGATACATTACAATTATCGCAATGACTTTCCACCAATCAATCAACAGTTTAAATGACCAACTTGCAAAAACCCTCTGTCCATTCATTTTAAGTTTGGGATCAAAATTTTATCTAATACATAAAAACAATTTAATATACAATGTGAAATATAAATAATGTACACTTTGCTATATAAACGACAGAAAATCGAGGTATTTACTATTATTTTTATTTCGGTGCGCCTCGGTGATGATGAGTTGCGCCGAGGGAAAAGAAAGAAAAATCTACCCTCGTCGCCTGTTTTCTCCTCTAGACGCGATCACTCGATGTCGCGAGATACGGATTTGCGATAATGGAAAAATCCCGTTGATGTGGTTGTATCGACTCGGGAAAGTGCTGGACAAAGCGTAACCACACGCTTTTGGCATGCGTCGAATCGATATTTTAATCCCTCTTTTTTTCCAATATGCAAAGCTTCCGTATCTTGATACAAATCCAAAAACCACAGTGAATAAACCACATAAATGTCAAAATCATCAACTTCAATTTACGAAACATTCGACTAACCATTTTTTATTTTTCTCTATTTTTGAAAAATGAACAAAGGATCCATCAAGTAGATTAAATGTTAAAAGAGAAAAAACAATCTTTCTACAGACATTCAAGAACGTAAAACAAAACATTCATTCATAAAATGAACCCTTTCAAATTACCAAGTCAAAAGTTTTCTCCAATCTAAAAAGTTATTACGATAAATGCATTATTTTCAAAACATTTTAAGATTGAGACAGGCAGAAAATTCATGCAAAAAAGATTGATTATTTAATGTTTTCATTTATTTTTTAATTCTGTTATTCATTTTCGATGCCCCAGCAGATGACATTTGCACGCATTTTTCACTAATTGCTTGTGCCACTGGCCTAAAATTATTTGAACTTGTTTCACGTATAAATCAAAGGAAAGGAAGAGCCTTTTCATTGATGTTGTCTCTTTCTCGTGCGCGCTCCTACATCGCCATCATCCTCTAATCCCAGCCCCAAAAGTTATCCAACGCACAAAGGACCCTCTCCCGTACTTTTCATTTGGCTGAAGGTCCTCGGTCGGCAACGACGATGAATTAGGGGCGACGATGGACGTCGAGGAAAAAAAACTTCGTATACACTGTACAGCATTATATACTCTACATATATAGGTGCGCGGATACATAGATAAACATATACATGTAGAAAATAAATATATATACATATACATCGAAAACGACCATTGGCAACGAATATTGAATTACTTTTCCACGTCGTTATCTCGCGACCCCCGTGAATCTTCTTGCCTGGTGGCGACTCGTCTTCGTTGCTTTTTCATCCCTTATATTTTTCTTGCCGGTACTTTCTCGCTCGTAAATTGGTCGTTTTCTCACGATCGTGCAAAATAATGCCAATTTTTAGCAAGCCAAGAGAATGTGCGATAAAATCATCCCGAAAAAACAGAAGTTTCACCAGGGCAGGAATTTTAATCTTCCTAAATATTCACGCATTTTTTACATTTTCAAATTTGGACTCAATGTCATGGATAGAACAAAAAATAGTCCCGAACATCCTATATTTTTTCCGTTACCATTTTCTCGTCCATTCTTTGTTATTACTTGGAAACTTCGAGCTTTGACCTTTTCGAATCGATGTAAAGCCATAGGGATTCAATCGATTCCAATGGATCCAACGATGCTTTCTGAAGGCTCTACAATTTTATTTACTTACAAATGAAGCTGCAATGGACAGTATACACTGGTATTACCCCGATAAGACGTGGAAATTGATGACCGAAGCTTCGCCAGGTCCTCGTAGGATCTTGGGGGTAAAATGGGAGTGCTTTTTATGTAGCAAGATTTCTATTTGGCTCGTATTGAATTTCGCGAATGTCTCGACCAACGGTATAGTGAATAATGTGTCCCCGACACCTACGAGAGCAATTTTTCTTATTTCGAGGCGTTTGAACTCGATGCCATTTTTCACTAGGGCAAAATGGCACTGCATCGACTTTACTTCTATGCGTAAAGCTGTACGGACCATCAAAAGTCTTATCCCCAACTTTCTGAATCTTTTCAAACTTTTCCGTCACTTCACTTTAACCAAAAATAAAAAAATATTTCTTCCTGCTCTTCGCCTGCCACTCACTTGTAATCCATTTTCCTATTTTTCTTTTTTTTCTCACACACACACACACACACACTTATTCATCTATGGAGATGAAAAAAAGATTTGTGGATGTGTGTGACTTCCCTTCCCCTCCGGTATCAAAGATAACCCGAGCTGTGTGACGAAACGCGTTACGCACCGCAACGGATATGAGGGGCCATTTTCAATTTTCTTCTCGATTACGCCGAGACGTGCGGTCAAATACCGGAAATGAGTCTCTATATCACGGGGGCTGGTAATCTCAAAATGATACGAGTTTCACGATACAATGATTGAGCGACATAAGAACTCTTTCACTATGGAAACATATCGAAATTTGTTCGGAAAGGCATAGGAACACGATTTCTCAAGAGCATGTCACGAGAAAAATATTCAGAACATTGATTTTTTCAAATTCTTTCCTTAATTTTTTTTTCTCCGTCTTATACCATACGACGCTTTCGAATTATTGTTGCAATAACATTTAACATTATTCCAAAGAGAAATTCTCTCCGTGCCAACCTGCGATTTAACATAAAATAAACTCTTATTTATTTTCCATTAAAAGTTTATCATAAATTTGTTTGCCATTCGATACTACGAGGACGATGTACATTCGCAATAATCTGACAACTCAATTTCATCCGTTTTACAATGCGGTTTTTTCCCCATGCTTTCGATATGATGAGAGGCAAAAAAAAAACAAAATTCAGTTACATATGGGATTCGAGCATAAGATACGAAAGCAGCTCCGAGTAGGATGTTTCAGCATCCGGGGAATGAGACGTCAAACTTTTTGTAGGGGAGTTTAAAGCTCTCTCATATCCGCGGTGTGTTCCCCAGGAGAGAGAAGAAAGGAAGAGGAGAAAAACTTGTAGAAAACCACAGATCTTCTGACTCCGAGAGGCCGGGTAGTGTTGTAAGGAATTATGGTAATCTTAAAATCGCATATTGCTATTCGTATAATATTTTCGTGAGCGAGTCTCCGGGAAATTTGGTTTGGGACATCCCGAGAAGGCGGGGGAAGGAACACACGTCAAATATAGCGAAAAGAAAAAAGAAACAAAACGAAGAGTCAGCGTTAAAAAAATCATTCACGCCCGCGTTAGATCGACAATTGCGGAATATTCGATTCATCTATGAACATCACGACGTATGTGTCTCGATGAAACGAACACTCTTTCCTGGTGAGACAATTCGATTTACCTCGAGTCCTCTCGTCGTAGGATGGAAGAAAAATATCAGCGTATTTCGTTTATTGAGATAAAAAGAAGAAGGGAAAATACATGGAACGACCAAGAGTGTATCCACGTATTATTTTTCTTCAAAAAATGCCTCCGAGAGTACAAAATTAGTTTAAAGAAACAAATGCAAGAAAATCTGAATTCAAGCTTTTCCAGTGTATTTTCATTTAGTTTTGTGCTTTCAATTGTCTGCGATTCCTTATGTATTAATATAAAATAACAATAAAGGGTTAAGGAAGAATGTAGCGTGGTTTCAAGTTCTGATGCTTCCGCAACCCGTAGGCGTGGCTTGGGCAAACTTTGAAGAAGTATCTTCAAAACCGTTTCTCATAACGGAAATAGTCTGAAAAAGCCATGGTCTTTCCAAGCGTGGAGCACAACTAATATACGTTAAAACGTGGCTTTGGGTACCTTAATGCGGTTTAATATGTCGCGACGCTTGGACCGCAATTTATGATTCTAATTATGGCACCACCTACCGGTGACATTCACCACGTGGGTTATAACGCGCGTCCGCATCTCGTCTACGGAATCCTGGTCCTTTCAACTTCGTGCTCCTACCAGAACGCGCGTAAACCAGACGCGACTGTGCAGAAGACGTGTAATGGCCTTTATATGTATATAAACATTTTTATTTGCTTATACACTAGTGCTCAAAAGTTTACAAGCACCGATTTGAGACGAATTCAATTTATTTATTATGTTAACTATAATGGCAACGTTCTTTTCCAGAGCCCTTTCTTATTTGTTTATAGCAGAGCATGGTAACTATTGACGAGACTTAATATTAAGAACCTCCCGAATAAACACCAACAATTTTAATGAGAAACTAGATCCAATAGTGCAGTCTCGTGGCTAACATTGTTTTGTTTTTTATTTTCGGGATGAATTAAATATAATCTCCATACGCTTTTTCATTAATGTTTGATACTCATCGAAATATGATTTCAGCTGTCATCGATATTTTTATGAACCAAGCTGTCAATGTGACAGCTTTCATTTTAGGATGAACAGTAGACACTTCAGTATTAATTTGAATTAAAGTTGGCAACTCGATCCGCGCTACGTACAACGTCGTTGCGAACGAACAAAGAATCGCGGAAAAGTTACGATAAAATCGCAATTTCATGCGTTACTCGTGAACTTTATATAAGAGGAAAATGTGGTAAACATAATAGATCTGAAGGAAACAAACTATCCGGTTTTCATATAAAAATGGTATGTGTTTGGATCAAATGCTCTTTCAGTCCATTGTTTAGTTTACATGAAATATTCAATGTTTTCAGTTCAACTTATGAAATTTACAGGTTCAATTTTGATGATTAGGAATTTCAAAACTATCTGTTAATTAAAAGTTCCCCGTTCTGTCAAAGTTTTGCTGCGAAAAAATGATTTAAATATAAATTAGAAGGAAAGCTTAAAGTGCTTTAAAACTTTTGAAAGGCAGTGTATTTATGGATGTTCGTAAAACGCTTTACTCTTGTACGTGTGACGTTAAATGGTAGCCGGTGTTGTGCGGTTTCAGAACGTTTTATGAGTTTAATTTGGAAGCTCGCCCCAACGACGTTCCCTCCAAAAGAGAGACGGACGGAAACCCGGTTTTTCCTTGTGCCGAATGTTCCAACATATATCGCTCAGATACCGGAATATTCTAGTTTTGTTGGTCTGCGGAATTTACGGAACAAGTATCAGCCTTGTGACCACGCGAGTTGAAGATTCTCGGGCTAGCGAGCAGAAACGAAACGATTTGTGCGTCGGGAAATTCTGTCACAGACGAAGCCTTCTTCACAACAAAATGTGAGCATCTGTTTTATCACTGGCCGTACAGTAGCTCAAGAGCATTCTCGCGCAAACCCCCGAATCATCAAAGAAGTTACGAAATTTCTGGAGTGCGTTGTAATTACCACTAAATTTACAAAAATTTGTAGTAACATTAATTCACGTCGGATCTAAAAAATCGTTACGAACGATTTAAAGTTTCGTGCAATTTGAACATAACTTCGCAAATCTTGTTGACAATCTTTGTGAACGAGAAAAATCCAACCGTTCCAGAATTTTGAAAATTTCGATTTTCAAAAATACGCAAAGGTCTGCTGTCCATTAGCCTCATTGCAACATTTTCATACAGCATAACTTTTGTTCGCTCAATAAACCTCGCCAGAGCTACAAATCGGTGACCACAACAAATGGGCTTTTTGCGGAAATTCACTCTAGTCTTTATGGACTTCCGCTTTCCTTCTCGACATGTTATTTTTTCTAATTTATACTTATTGTCCAGCTTTGCGTGAGCATAGTCCCTGTTAGCAATGATTAGCACGCTCTTTCCGTCCGAGCGATTGAATTTCAGCTGTAGCTGTAATTACCAGAAGGAAAAAAAGCATTGTCGTAGGCCATATTTTTCCATAGACCAGAAATAGTACATCAATTGGAAACAGCTTCTTATAAGAACGCCAACGAATTAGCGAAAATTTGAACGAACTAATTATTTGATGAACTATAAATATTTATAAAAAAATATATAATCGTCATTGAATAATTTCAACTGAATGAGCTCGTTGATCAATTAATCAGACATGGAAAATTATAGAGTCAATTATCATTGCAGTTAAGAAATTTTCGTTGTTATCACATTGCTATTGTGATCGATACGCAATGGCGCGTTATTAAATACGAAATTTTGTTCGGAATACGATTTTGCAAATCGTAAATAACCATCATTAAGAGTTAACGAATACTTTTTCTACCTTTCATAACATTTTCAATATCTTCCTCTTCTGGTTCTTCCTGGCCTTCCTCCTCACCCTCTTCAGTAGGGCTGCGCGATTCCATCATCGATTTTAGAAGCTTTGAGAATTCTTGGAGTTTCTCGTCGTCTTGATTCGGCTGAGGAGCCTGAGGTATCGTGATTGTCTCGCCAACAATCTGCTCCCCAAGCTCAGATTCTTCGACCTCGACGCTCACACCACTTCCGCTGATGCTGCTTTCCGTGTCTGTCATTATGGTTCCACCTTAATTCTTCGTGTCTGGAAAAACGTCAAAATTATATCCTGTTTATAATTATTTCAACATTATTACACAAATTTACGTGTGTTATGTCATTTTTGCAAAGACAGGCTTCAGAAATTCCAAATTTCGGGCTATGCGAATTTCAGTTTCACTGAAAATGCTCAATCAACCAACGGTTATTCCAAATAATTGGAAACTGACAGCATTACCATTTATTTGGAAAATTGATAATGAGCTACCGTTTGAATACAATTTTTGACCTTTTTCTCTCGAAACATTCGATTCATTTTGCAATAATAAGTCAAACAATTCATATTTTTTTCTCGTTTCATAGCATACCATCGATCGTAATTCCTTATCCGTTGGATGATTCGACATTAAACCTCGTCACACACGCCCATAAACATCAAAAGTTCAAATAAAAATAGCAAAAAAAAAAACTTAAAAAAAAATTATACGCCGATTTAAAAACAGTTCGAGGTGTGCCATTCCCGTCGTTTTTATTCCTATGGTGACTGTTCAATGGGCTTCTTGCCCTCAGAGAATCTCCAAATATTCCGTCAAGCTATCGCCGTAATTCTTCCTTTTTATCGTCACGTGTTTTACCGTTATGTCATTCAGTTCGTCGAAAGCGAGAGAGGAAAAAAGAGTAAAAGAGGCTAGCCATCTCCATGCTATCTTCGTTTAAGACTCCGAGGTTTGCGACTGTGGTCTCTTTCGCATCGAGCATCTTGGGCCACCTGCGTCCTTCGTCGAAACGTATACCACGTAAATAATAAGAATGATAAATATTGCAATGCCAATGTCTACACGGGCCAATATATAAGGATACACAAAAGTGTGCGATAGCCGAAATTTTGCTAGTCATGAGGAGAGGGATTCAGGATAAAAGCCACGGAGAGAGAAAAAAAGGCCAGTTGTAAAAAAAGGATTGAAAGACAACAGGTATTCAGTGCTGAGGAATGAAAAAAAAACGCACGCGTTATACGACTGTGCCTAAAACCCGATAAGCACTGCGGTAACCAAAAAAAAACGGCATATATATATGTATCGAGGAAAAAAAACGCTTTCGCAAGCTTTTGTACATGCTCTCGACAGAAAATTGAGCAATCCGCATTCATATCAGACTGGTTTACGAGCGCGACAGACCTCGCTTAGTGCCTTCAATATTCAGATATTATCTCCAATCGTTTTGTCTCTTATCTTCAGATTCTCTTCGTTCCACCACCGTGTACTCGGCGTTCCCCGAAAAAAATAAAAATAAAAAGCGAACACCACCCTTCTCGCTTTCTCACTTTCTTTGTCGACGCGAGCTCGATTCCGTTGGATTATTCTCTATTCTTCTGCAGACACTTGAACCTCGTAGCATCGACCAACTACCCAAACCTGTCTCCTACATATCGATGTAGCTTTTCTGCCGTACTGCGCTTTGCGTTCCAATCACAGCAGCAGCAGCCGCAAAACGCGGAAAGAAAGAAGACAGGGTCGAAAGCACTACGACGATCTTCACAATGTGCTGACGTTGCGTTCACGTTTTTTCTCTAGAGAATCAGACACATCGTTTCTAATGTATTCATATATAGATATTTATATATTTTTTCTTTGGACTTGGAGTATGAGCCAGCTTGCAGAATAAGCTCAAGGAGACTCACTCGGATATTAAATCATTGGCAGAACAATCGAAAATCGAAGTAGCCCGAATAAAATGTACAAAATCTGAAAGCTTCCGAATCCGCATGATTTTCAAACTCAGGGAAAAACATTTCTAATCCCTATCCAGCTCTAACGTTCAATAAATTTCTATAACAAATCATTGTTAAATCACTTGAAATGTGCTGCTCAGCGATTTTTGAAAATTCGAACAGAATTGTTTGTTTATTTTTTTATTTTTTTCAAGCGAAACCCATAATATGGAAGATTAATCGCTCATTATTATTTTTTAATGAAGCTGCATTATGAATACTTGTGCAAATGTTAGACTCACTAAAAAGAACGTATGATATTTCGTGGCCTTTGTATTCATATTTAATTGGAAGCATGATCTTGTCTCTCGTGACAAAACTCCGATCTCAGTAAATATTTTAATATACGGATACGAGAGCAGAATACACAATATATGTGTGCATATATATAGATATTAACATGGTAGGAGGAAACGTTGGAGCAAAATTAAATATCGCGAAAGTATACAAGGGATCCTCCCTCTCACGAGTATCAATGAAGAAAAGGAGAGAGCCAAGAAGAAAAGCTTCGGGGCAAATTCTCGTAGGGAGGAACACATTGCAGTATATATCGCGGGGGCGAAAGCAAGACGATAAGGGAGAAAGACAGAAAGAGAGACGAGACGAAAAGAAGATCCTGTGCGTAACTGCGAACGAGCAGAGAGTTCCCTCTCTATTTGCGAAACGAAGGGTGCGGAATAGGACCACGAGAACGGTACGAGGAGTGTCAATGGCGTTTTGATTGATACCCGATGAAGGAGAAGTCAATAACGTCAAGATCACGGTAAATTGTCGAGGTGAAAGACAGCCAGCAGCCAAAAACCATTCTCACATCGCTCTCAATATATACATATCCATACACATTTCAGAAATAAATGTGTTGTCATATAGATATATTTACAACATATGGCTTACAGTGTAAATGACCATAGATATGGTACAGAGTGTATTCCAGGGAGTTTCATTTTGGAATAGAGTTCCACATTGTCAGTTTGACCGACGACGTCTTTTTCACTGGAACGTCTGGAATCTCCATTCTCGAAAATCTCTCTCTCTCTCCCTTGCATTTTTCCATCACGTTCTTCGTCTTGCCAAGCTTTTTTTCGATTCGCAATGATGGGCATCACTTTTTTAACGCTTCGTCATTTTTTCTCGCATATCAATATAATCTTTCTCATACTTTTATTCCTCTCTACTCCTTTGTATCAGGATATTTTATTCCCTCCACTGTACGATCAATGTACGCCGAAGAATGTGAGATTTTACTCGTGCTTAGAGAGTCAATCGAGCTTGCAGAAGAAAATCTAAAATGTCTTCATTCACAGAATGTCGAGAACGAAGCTTTGTCGTGTCTATAAATATAATAATAAATAAAATAAAATATAAGAACAAATAAAAATAAAAGGTAGATATTTTTCATGAAATATCCATCATTTTAGAACTTGTTAGATCCATCTGTAAAAATCACTGTCACTGTAAAAAAAGGATTCTCTGGAGATCACTAAAATTTATGAATACGGGAAAAGACGAAGGAAAAAAAAGGTGGAATGTCGTTTGACATGTTATTACATAACTTCATTGTCTGAAGAGATCCCTCTTGTGCCTTCGTCTTGTGGTTTTATCGGTGTAACACTATCGACTGTGTGTCAAATGATTTCGATCTGCAGCTCGTTAATGAATTTTATAAATACTAATGCCGTCTGCAAGCGTCTCTTTTAGCTCAAGGTTAACGAGATTCACGTTAAGAGTGGGATCACGAGAAAATATATAAGATGATGAGCAGATTCAAAAAAATATCAGAAGTTCAAGGGATCTGACATCCATTCGACAAGCTCCTAAACATTTAACATGAAGTTCACAGTTTTTATTTACGCTCTTGTTGTACTGACTTGCCTACTATCAGGAGGAAATGCTGAAGGAGAAGGTACGTGAAAATCTATCAGTGGACTTACCCAGAATATTTGAATTAATAATTTTCCTAATTTACTTTTTATTCGCTTAATGGAGTTCGATCGCTTCTCATACGTTCGATAAATTCCAAGTTTAATTGTTTAAAATTCGTATGAATCTTCTTAACAATCATACTCAAGGGTGGGTGAAATTTGAGGAAGTTTGACCGTTCAGAAATGGAGTTATTAGTTGTAAAATATCGTCTTTTTTCTCGTAACTTCCCATAAGACCTCATGTTAAAGTTGCGATTTTAAACACTGAATATCTCAATTACCAGACTGTGAAACCTTCTCAAATTTTTGACACATCATAATACAACGCTCAAGAAGATTCACGCACAATTTCAAGAAATTACATTGGAATAATTGTATTTTATCATTTTGCCGTCACTTTGTGTATACTTTTATGATTATAGCGATCAAACCTCGTGAAACAAAATTATTTTCTAACTGATATTATATGTTTCATTATTATATTCCGAGCTATATGCTTCGTTTAGCCGAAATCATAATTACGAAATGACATTCATATTTGGTTTTATTTTTCAGTTGAAAATAATTGCAACCTTGTAAAAGGCGATTTGTCACTCCATTACAAAATGTGCGCTAGGATAACGTGCAATCCTGATGGATCTATCAGTGGCGTAGGGTAAGTTACCTGGACGTTGAATTGAATATTCCGAAACCAGATGCTTTATCAATCAATGGCAGAATTTAATCAAAAATCGGCTTTAATATTTGGTCTAGTTTCATTAATCATATAATTCCTTGTATAATTATAAGTTATGGATTTTCGTTTCAGTTGCGGAGCTTATGAGTGCTCGCCTGAGAAACCAGCTATCGGTTACACAGAAACCGATCTGAAGAAACCTTATCCCCAATGCTGTGGTGGTCCAATTTGCCCGGAGTAATGTGTACAAATTGTTACAATACCTGAATATTTAAAACAAATCGACTGTACAACTTTGTCGCTGATAATATTTAAGTTGCATTTTGATGTGTTGCATAAACAAAGTACATGGCAAGTAAAAAATAATCACTAATTCACGCATTTTTCTATGTTATTTATCTCTCTTTGATATCTAAACCCATTGAATGTGCCACTTTTTTCTAAATCGAATTGGCTGTAACTCTTTTATTGAAGATATTTAATTTTCATTATTATGCATTGGGTAAACAGCAGAATATGTGAAATATAGAGTAATCTTGTGTATCTAGAAACAAAGAAGTTACTTTCATAGAGTTGAACGGAAACTATTTAGTTGACGTAATTTACTCAACGCTCACTAAAAATGCGTACGTTTTCAAAACGTTTACGCAGTTTCATTCATTTTTCAATGGTTCTCAAAATGTTCGGAATTTCGTAATATTCGAACAGCCCATTTCGCAATGACCTTAAGAAGGTCAATGGAATCTCTCTGGTTCAACTTACCTTTTTGCTGTATGCCGTATATTTCTTTCTTCCTTAACTTTCAGAGCCTTGAACGAACACCGAGTGGATAACGTTCATGACACTTGAATGTTTAACTCGTGCAGATATTTATATATAAATATATAGATTTATGCATGAATGTGTATAAATATAAGACTTTCGGCTAGACTTCGAAGCCCATTATGGATTAGAGGGTGCGGTTTCCCGGGGGCAAACACCACCTAGCAACGGTTGTTGCACCGCTCAGCGTTAACACGAATCTTACACCCCCGCTTTTCTCTCCTTGTGAAAGAGTTTTTGACACCCCCACGTTATCTATACATCCAGCAAAACCAGCAACTGTCATTCCTTCGAGAGTGAAACAACGTTTCCCCAAGAATCCGAAATACACCACCGAGAATAAATCTCCCAGCTTCTCCGGTCGTATACCCAAGACTTTTGGACCGAAACTTTTAGACCCGACTTTCGCATAATAAATACCAAGAAGTTTCGTTAAAAAAGATTATAAAATAAAGTTGCCCATTCGTGCTACGCTCTTGCAAGAATCTTTCCAGATTCTTCCTACATATTTCCAGTTTCACTCGTTATTCTTTTTGTTCCCGAAATTACGGTGAATCAAAGACGCCTTTATTCGATCTTTGTTTTCGTTTGTGAAACACAATTTTTTCTGTGATATTCATACAGTAAAAAGTTGTACATTTTATTTATGTAATGTGTCGATATTGCTTACGAGTCGTGATGAATTTTTACACTCACCTTAATTAACTCTTTCGGTGCGGGATTAATCGACGTGTCAATTTGTTTGCAAGTGTTCGCTGCAGTTCGCGGACTAACGATGGAAGACAGCGCCGAGGCGCCACTTGAGTGCAGATCCTATTGACTTGGGGGCAAAAAAAAAGAAAGCCTGGATGAAAAACTTGATATTTTATATTAATAGGCTTGCTGCAGTTGAAGATACTCGATAGTCTTTCCAAGCTTCCTACTCAGATTTAAAATCGATAATATTTTCATCGATATCCAATTCTGAACAGACATATATATTTATTTATAACGGGTTCCTAGTTTTGACCTCTGTAGAGATTTCACTGATTTCGGAAGCATCGGAATGAAGATTTCAATTAAACTACGTGAATAATTATTTGCACGATGTATATATCAAATTTTGATTGATTTTCAACTAAAAAATCGGAATTAAAATCTGAAGGTTTCCAAGAATAATAACTTAATAACCACATAAAAATGTGGAGTGATATTCAATCAAGTTCAACGCCATTCTGTCACAATGAAAACGTGATTGATAATTATTTCATTCATAGTATTTTTAATGGAAATATGAAGCGTTTTTAAAACTCGTATTCAACTTGATTGGATGATGAAAATAAAAAACAACGAATTTTTTCAAATTCAACCCTCATTTTCATCCTGAACGAAGCAAAAACCCTTTGATAGCTGCGACCCTTTCGAGTTTTCAGCACGGGACCCTTTTCTCGTATAATTCAAGGATGAAATAGCTCTATCAGCAAAACATTCCGAGGGCTTTGTGAGAAGGAACAAAGTTGTCTCGTAGGCGTAGAACGGCGTGAAATAATTCAACCCCTCACGTATATAACACAAATTTTAGTATATAGAAAGTTAAACACACGAGGCAAAAGGACTCGACTGTCGGTTATACGACTCTCGCGACCAATTCTCACCCAATGTCCTCCAGACAGGATAATAGATCATTAAATTTTAAGAATAGTTCGCTCAGATTGTACATTGAACGAACAACCCTCCATTGCTCCTGGTATATCTCTCTCAAAATGCATGTCAAAAATGCTGAGATAATTATGCGAATATCTTTGAATGCAATGTGCAAATTTGCGATAACAAGATCGACAAATAACTTGATTACCGTGAAAAATTAAAGTAATAATTAACCCTTGTCGTCCACGTGGGCTAAGGCCCACCCCAGGAAAAGTTTAGCCCTGAACTTCAACTCCAGGCCATTTGAAAATTGTACTTGTAACGATATTTTCCCACGATTTGAAGCCTCCTCTCTACGATAGATTCAGAAGCCTTGGGCTAAAATGCGCTCGTGAACTGTTGATTTGTCGGAAAATGTACAATGAATTTTTTTTTTTTTTTTTTGCAAATGCTTTACAATAATTTTCTTTCATAAGTTGATACGTTCTTTCGGCAAACAAATTTTTTTTATCTCATAAGAGCCACTTCAAAAATGACAGCCCATTATTTTCAAGCCTTAATATTCAATTATTAAAGTTTGGCAACGATTCAAAGACGCTGCATTCGAAGTTTTCTGTGAAAACAGCTATTATTATTGTTATAATCACCACTTAAATTGTCAAGCCTGATTATCTAATGACATGCAAATAAATTGAAGTTGAAAAATATGGAAGAATTTTTTTTTGTTCATTCCATGACTGTCGAAAACGATGAGATAGCAGTACACGATAAAATCCTTAGACACTCTCTTTCCAGTTTATTTGAGAATGCCGATAATTTGCTGAGAAAAGCGACGCTATTCCAACCCCCTTCAGACACACGCCACAGTTAATGACGTTAAGTAATTCATTACCGTCTGTTTGCGATGGAGAAAAGAGAGACTAGACGAGAGCTAAAGACTGGAGGGGAAGGTATGAAACGAGAAGCAAATAGGAACGCTTCAATCAAACTTTTACTTCAGGAGCCTGCGAGGAAAGCGAGAATCTTCGAAACGTTTTGGGTTTCGTGTGTATTGGTTCGAGAAGATGTAAATAAGGACAAGAAACTCTCGAGTTGATTTACACACAAAATAACGTTTTCCCTTTATAGCCGCTTCCATCAAAAAGATAAATACGAAATTCATGCCTGGATTAACGCTCGTTTTCATGCCCGAAAAAATACTGAACTCGATTTTTCACAACTGAAACATTTTTTTAAGCTCGTAACAAGTTAATAAGAAACAAAAAAAAAACTGGTGACAGTAAAATAAGCAATCAGTATAAATTTTCATAAAAAAAACAGCAACAACCCCAAAAAGTAGAGTGTATATATTTTTTGAATAATAGTTTTCAAACTAATCATAAATTTCATTATAATGGTTTTTTGTCACATTTTTTTTCTTGACCAATTATTCGTGAGGACGGAGCTCGATCTTTTTCTGCGGATGGAAAGACATAATATATAAAAATGAGTTTTCTGCGATACCGAACAGCCTCGAGAGAAACGAGCCGAAGTTTAATTTTCGTTCAAGGTGCGCGAGCGCTGATAACATTCGAGTTCCATTGTTCTTTTTGAATGGAGGTTCGTTTGTAATTTTCTCTCTTTCATTGCTCAAAAAGGGGAATTTCGAGTGAAGATTTTTTTGGAGAAGAAAAGCACGAATGAGCTCTCAAATTTTCGAGTGCTTTTGAAAGCTCTTTTATGATTATTTTATTTTTCTTTATCTCCCTCTCTTAGAGTTCCCACTCATTGAGTACAAACTTCATGGGACTCTCAACGATTATAATTTTCAGGTATACGAACGGAACGAGTTCAAAAGCTTTCGATGCATTGCGTATTTCGAGTTGTCCCACCAACATTTTTTGCAATGTCCGTTTTTTTTTTTTTTTACATTTATTTACCATTTTATATTTATTCGAAAGGGTAAAAAATCGTACATTTGAAAGAGCAAAAAGTTTCGGGTCTCGAGTGGCGCACCCATAGTTATACATTCACAGAAAATAAACACAAAGGAAAATCTTTTCCCGGAGAACATTTCGAGGCGGGTTAGAAAAGATACGACTGCTTGAAGAGGTCGGGACTAACCGCGAGAGACGCCGAACCCTCCAAGCCAACAAATTTGAGGGAATTTAAAGCGAAAATAATTGGCTGACGAACGTGAGGAGCAAGGTGTTTATTCGAATGGTGGATTATTATTACCAACCTTGAGCGATGAAAATTTGATACACTTGGATGTCGATGAAGCGACTCGGGGATTTTAAATATTCAAGAACCCTGACTTCTCTTTTCAAGAGAGATTTTCGATCGAAAAGGCCCTCCAAGTTTTTAAACTCCTAATAAAAAGTTTAAAAAACGTGGAAACCTTTCGACCCTTGCACGGAGTCTGGAAGCGTTTTCACTTTCGGTTATTCACGAAGGGTCATGGTATTTTTTGTTGACAGGGTATTAACGATTCAGAGTCGTTGCTGAAATGAAAATATTGTAGCTCATCCATGTTCACTCTATTAATTTGCAAGATTTTCTTGTAATTCTTATATATTTTATTACAAAATTACACGTTCTTTTTTTTTTAATTGCATGAATATATTTTGTTAAAATTATATCAAGTTTTGAATATGTTCGCAGCAGGATTTGCAGAAGTAAATTTTAACTGAGTTTATTTATAAATATATGTTTGAACGAAATCCTGGTGAAATTTTTTTCCGAATCGACAATTTACTCGAAATCTATAAAAATGTCGAAATATATAGATTCCAACCTCGAAAGGGATTATCCGAGTGGAAATTTCTCGAGTTTCCAGATTACGAATACTGATAAAGAGTTGGGTACGAGGGGTTCAAGATATTTCGCTCGAATAGCGCAAAAAGTATTTTCTGGCTGTATCACGAAGAGATAAACGTTTTGAATAAAAGTGAGGTGATGAAAAACATAAAAATAAAATAAATGGTGATTGGCTGAAGGAGGTACTCGAATCTCAAGAAACCTTAGCTTTTACGCTTAAAGCCCAGAACTTCCTGATGTTGTAAATACACGACAAATTAGTGCCAGGTCGTATACGAAGTGTTCGTTAATTGCAGGCCGAGAAAATTTTATTTTTCAAGGAAACCGAACAGAAAACGTGGAGTGAAGCGACCCTGTAACAAACCTTCGAAAAATAAGGGTTGAACCCTGGCGATTCCGAGTTTTTCTCAGTACACTTTTTATTCTCTTTTTATTAGAAATTCGAGCAAGAAGAAACGAGGGTAAGAGTGAACGGGAGTGAAAAGGTCTCTTGATAATCAAGACTCCCTTCTGCCCGAAGCCTTGCCTGACCAATGTTTACAAGAGCTTTCAAATCCGAATTTGTACGTCTCAAGTCACGTGTCGATGAGGCTTTTCTACGTACTTTTCCTTCTCATCTTCCCACGGGAAAAAACTTGAGTATTTAACAGTGTTTTCATCCAGGAAAACACACTTAACGAGGTTCTATCGTCATAATCATAATAGTATGTAAAAAGTAACGGCAAAACGATCAAATACATTTTTCCAAGATCATCTTTTGACATTTTGCGTGAATCTGCTTGAGCGTCGTAATATAATGTGTAAAGAATTTGAGAAGGTTTCACCGTCTGGTAATCGAGATATTCAGTGTTTAAAATCGCAACCTTAACGTGAGGTCTTATGGGAAGTTACGAGAAAAGACGATATTTTACAACTAATTACTCAATTTCTAAACGGTCAAACTTCCTCAAATTTTACCCACAGTTGAGTATGATTGTTTAGAAGATTCATACGATTATTAAACAATTAAACTTGGAATTTATCGAACGCATGAGAAACGATCGAACCTCCTTAACCAATCATTCCCAGGAAAACCGATGTCTTGAATACGGGAGTGAAGCTTAAAAAAAATTATGTTGATGAAGTCTCCAGCAAGCCTAGTACACATGTGTAAACATGTGTAAATGTGTAAACTCAGCGAAAATGGAAAACAACAAAAATCGAATTTTTTCACCTCAATTGACAGGGACCAATTTTCACCCGAAGATCATTAGTATTTTTTAATGATCATTAGTATTTTTTAAAAACCGTATAAAATTTAAAGAAGTTCTCAAAAAACTGTTTGGACTGGCACGTAATGGGGATAAATAGTAAAGCAAGCGATAAACCGTTACCATGAAAGATTCGTGTTCCTTTTTCTTTTGTTTATCCTCTTAGAAAACCTTGGCGTAGGTCACATTAATAACATCCCTAAAGTTACTCGTAAATCCTGTGCGAGCGAGTAAATTTTTTGTTACTTCTATTTTTTTCTTTCCCTTGCACCGGTAATTCTTCTTTTTTTTTGCTTATTTCTATCACGTTCGAAGGATTAACGGAGGTGATTTTCGATCGGGGAAATGCCGGTGGCTCTATCGGTCCTCATCGATTGGCCATACGTGGCGCGAACAAAGGAAAAGCTCGAATCACCGCGTTTTTTTCGAGGGTTCGGAGAAAAAAAAAAAGGGCGATCCCGGTAAAAGACGCTCGTTTCAGAGTTTGTCGACAAAAGATCGACGAGTTCTGAATCTCCTTCGCTTATCTTCACCCTCCCCCTCACCGCGCCAATTTCTTCCTCCTTCTTTTTTCTCTCTTAAACATTGCATCAAAATGGGACGTTCGCACAAAAACCCCCTATCCATATCAATGACTTCCTCTCTAAGGGACTTTTATGTATGCACCGATTATCTCCGATGTACGATAGTAAAACACCTAATAAAACGATCACGTATACTTCCCATCATGATTTCCTTCCAAATTTCCAATTTCAATTAAGCTCGACACGTGACGATGATCAATGGGCGTTGAAACGAGAAAATAAACAGAAACAAAAATTAATCGACATCCTCGACTCGAATAAATTACAGTCAAAAAATGATTTCATTCAAAAGTATATACAAAGTGACGGCAAAATCATCGAATACAATTATTCCAAGATAATTTTTTGAAATTTTGCTTTTCTTTAAAATCGCAAGTTTAACATGAGGTTTTATGGGAAGTCACGAAAAAAGACGATACTTTACAACTAATAACTCGGTTGGCTCGGTTAATTCATGGCATTATTAATGGATTTTTGTGAACGTAATGATTATTTCAATATATAACTCTTTTTTTAACGAATATTCATTAGGAACGTGGGTTATTCAAAATATTATATGGATCTTATGATTATAATAATATAATTAATATGATATCATGATGTAGTTGTAATTAAAATATTTATTTATTAACAGCGCAATTATTAATAAAAAGTGTATTTTTTCGCGTACAAAGTATTTTATCTTCTTCGGAACAACAACAGCTTCAACAATGATCGAGTTAGTTATTGTTTCGTAACTCGGAGAAAATTTATCGAAAACGTAAGGCTACAAATGACCCTTTTTTTCAATTTTCATATCGAATCTCGATAAATTTGCATGTTCGAAATTTGTTCCATTCGAACCTTAAGATTTCTTTCCTTAGGAACATTCGGAGATTTTTTAAAAAGAAATACTGCATAAAATTTCAACATTCTTAAAGATTAAAACGTTATTCATTAGCTTTCGATGAATTATTATATATAAAAATAATCGTCAGCCTCTCTCATGGATATTCCGAAAGACCCATTTTTCAATACTCATTTCAACAATATTTATCGAATTGCATTTCAATGATTAAGCAATTAAAATTTATTTACTAAAGCTTTACTCTGATCTTCCAAATTTTCGAACAAGGTTTCGCACCAAAAATCTTCGAAGTTCTCTTTGAACTATATTCAAAGATTTCTCGATAGTTTTCAAAAAACCATCAATCGATCTGAGGTTGTCTCTCGACTAGACTACCAAATTTGTCACGTGATAATCACGTGCGAGTATTAATTAACCCTTCGTTCAGACATTATAATTTACAGACTGCATTGACTCACTGCGTCAATTTGATGCAGAGTACAATTTGCTTGTCATCAGCAGCCCTTTGGTCAGTTTTTATTGAAAGAAAATCTGAAGAGTACTTTAAAAATATTCCTCGACATTTACGCGTCATAAAAATTTGAAAAATATCCAATTTCAGTGTTTAATAAAATCATTTTAAACTTGAACTTTTGATAAAGTAAGCACTTCACTTCAAAGAAAATCATAATTTCATCAACTTTCAAGATTTTTGAGATTGATAACCACACATGTACTCATAAAAATGTTTATTTTGAATAATTCTATGACTAAACGTCCTAAGAAGCAATATTTTTGAACAACTGAACTTGACTCATTTTAAAAATGAAATCATGGTTAATTCTGGTGGAAAGCAGCAGCAATATTTGAAAATATTTCTGCAGTAAAGATACGTAATGATGAAAAATTATTCTGGGTCTAAATGACACGGTACGTCAACGACGGGTTAATACTATTTATGCTCGATTTTTCGTACGGAAGTGATTTTTTGTCGATATTCTTATTAAGAAATATCCGCAATGGTTATGCAGTGGGAAGACAAAAATTCATACGTATACGTGTACGTATAAGATAATACATAAATTTATCCAGTGACGAACGAAGCGAGTCGAAAACAATGATTTGTTTGATTGCTCTCAAAATTTGACCGAGCCACCCACTTCAATTGCAACGAGTCTTATTGAAAAGCTGAAGAAATTCTTTATGGCTACTGTTTTTTTTTCCTCAATGTTTTGAACTCGATTCAATATTCGGAGCAACGTCATCTTTTTCGACATGTTTTGTAAATCACTGTATATTTACATAAAGTAAGATCATCAACAATATCCTGAGAACTAAAGCAGCCGGAATAAAAAAAAAATGACTTACAATATTATGTAATGTGATATATTAATATTCATACGCATAAATTTCATTTGTTAAGGCACTGGAGAATTTATGTTATTGCAAATCGAAAAAAAAACTAACCTGATCGATTAAAATCTTTCTTCCAAAATATTACGTGTGTTCATTAAAATATTTCAAACTCTTGTCTCTATCAGAGTTGTTCAGTAACGACTGACTGTGCGTTTGTTTGTTTGTTGTTGTTGTTTTTTTAAATTATTTAAACTGTACAAATTCATATTCTGAGAAACCCGTGTCACAGATCATTGTCCTTTCGATGGAGTGTTACGGCCAGCCATATTCTCAGTTCCACTCCGCCACTGCAGAACAGAAAAAAAAAGGTTTTTCTTTGGTTGAACATATTTCCAACGAAATGGAAAAATTGGCTGTTAAAATTTACGTACTATGGAACGTTATTGTCATTCAAAATTGTTAGTCGTTTCAGTTGAGAACAATTGCATCTTCAATTGGAAGTGAAGGAAGGAATTTTTCCGCCAAAATTGTGGCTGTTGACAATTCTTTTCAGCTTTTTTCGACATTATTTGATCTAATCTCCAACTTTACTTTACATTTTTTACTCATTTTATTGCCAATTCAATGCTATAGATCTGCCAATTGCTTCCTCCGGTAATTTTCATCGTCATTTCACAGCTTCGTTTTTTTTTTTTTATCAAATTTAATATGTGAATGAATAATATGATGAAGCGTTTTTATAATGTTATTGTAGATGAGATTGACTTTTTATATGTTTTTATTCTCACCGTAGATTGAGCCTTCGCAAATCATCACGTGACACGTGAAACAGTACGTCCTCTAGGGTGTATTCCTCGTAAACAAACTGTTAGAACAAATGATTAATTTATACATTGGGTGGTACAAGGAGAAGAACCGAATCGTCTGAATGAAATTTGTTCTTCGATTTTAAGCTGGGATCAATTTTACAGGGGCCTTCATTTTCTGACAGCAAGAAAATCAGCATCGAATAATGATCTTTTGATAATTCAACTACTAACGGATCAATTTGACAATAATTGGCGGAGGACATAACAAATTTTACCCTTTCGATCGAAGTTTCATCAATCCCGAGACCTTCGAGCCATTCAATGAGTCTTGCGTCCGCATTTGATGATGCATTGTGATCGGTCACGCTTATTTGTGGTACGTTATGTGGCTGAGGTGACTCTGCATTACGATCTTTGACGGATGAATGATATCTGCAACGATATTTATTTTATTACTTAACACTAATTATTAATATATCATGCCAACAAAAAATGTTAAATACTTGGGAGAAGGAATGTTTAATAAGTACATCGAATTTGTAAAACTGTACGATGGAACTTTGTTTCTATTATTTTTTACGAAAAATAATATAATAAAATAAAATAAAATAATGCATTTAATATTAAATAAAATTACGATTAGTTCATCGGATCAAGAAAAAAAATCTTATTGTTCAATTCTAGAAATACAGCCTAATTGCAAGGATTTTTCTTACCCGGATTCCTGTCTCGTGAATCTTCGATTCATGCTCTCACAGAGTTGTGTCAACGTTCCAATTTGTGCTTTTTGTTCTTCCAGAGCTTGATGCAACATTGTCTGATAAGTTTTTTGACATTCCAACAATTCTTGAAGCAACCTCATATTTTCAACTTTCAACACGCCCATTTGATCTCTGTATTCTCGCCAATATTTATTGTCGATTGAATCAACAATTTTTTGCGATTTGACAGAATTCACGGTCGACACACCAGAGGTCGATTCTTCTTCAGCGCCTTCTCCTGCTGGCTGAACTCTTTCGTGTCCCATCAAATTTGCTCCCAGCTCTGAAAATCACATCAACGGAGAAATGTCAAATTTTGCATTAAACATTATTATATAATTCGGTGGATTATTAACGAAAAAATTCACTGCCTGGTAACATTTCTGTATCAACGATCTTCATACAATTTTTGATAACAATACAAGTTGAATAAATATTGAAAACTGCAATCGCCAATTTGTATAATATTTATTCGTATTTATTCATATCCTTTTGACGCAACAAATTTTTCAGTTTTTTCCACTCTGGTGCAAGCTTTAAAAAATCGTTATCGATGAATAAATGGCGCAGTTTAAAAACATTCAGATTTATGTTTGTACACCTTATTCGTATTCTTTTTTTGTTTTTATGATTTTAACTTCAATCTTACGATTATTCATGGAAATCACAAGATTTTAACGGTAGAAGTTAACAATAAATTTGAATCCTCCTTGATTGTGCTGAGCCAAAAAAACGCAAAAAAAGAAAATACTAAAAAATCTCAATTTGAAATGTTCCAAATTTTCGCGCGTGATCTTCGGTCAATGGCAGCCCAAGGAAATCCACAGAGTATCGTGTGGGACAACCTGGTTACTGAGAATCATATCCACACCCGAGTTCTCGAGTTGGTCCCTTATTGTTGATGATGAAGATTTCTCTCGAGATATTTTTAGCGTTGACACGTTAGGATTCTTAATCTGCACATATGGCGCTACAACTTTATTCACGCAGCACGTATCGTTCGCTTACGCATGACGAAAGCGATTCTTTCACTATCGCGCGATACTTTGTTCATACGTATGGGTCACTTCGCAACACTTCAAACACTCAAAAGTGATAATATTTCAAAAGAATAAAACAAAAAGTTGAATAGCACAGCGTGAAAGAATTCGACCAGCTTTAAGTTAAAACGCTGCCTACCGTCAAACGCAAATAATATTTCGACTTTTTTTCATATTTTAATTGTTTGTGTAAAAATAATTATTATAACTAAATTATAATTCAGTCATTCGTCATCACTCGGTGGAAGATCGAGCCGCAGGAATTTAATATTAATTAATGTTGTCAGTGCACTTTGGTAGACTCAGAAAATAAGTGACAGATTTATCCTGATCAATAGCAATTTGGAAATTCAATATTTTCATAGTAAGCATGAACACCTTAAATAATGAACAATACAAAAAAACCTGGGAGTTTGAGGAATAATAATAATTTTCAGTGTTGAATTTACCTGGAGAAAGTACTGTTATAGCAGCTTGAACAGCGTTTCTGACTAGATTGTCCAATGCAAACATCCAATGAGGTTTTATACTGTGTCTTCTGAGTACCTCATTAACCGCCGTTTGGAACAGATAAATAGCGAGATGCAAATGATTTATCGCAGCGGAATCAAAATCCAATTCCTCCTTCACCGTTCTTACGGCTGTAGTTATAACATCCTGATGCTGCTCAGAAATATAATCTCGCAAGCTTCGCATCAGTAATTCCAAATGATTCTGTAAACGTCGAATAATTTAGTAAGCCAAATATCATTTTTTTTGTTTCAGTTACACCAATTTCAATTCTTCTAATATTATCGTTGTTTCACTCAATTCGTCTGGCTTTAAATTATTTTCATAATTCGTAAATAATTTTCATTCCATCCTACATTTAATTTACCATTTGGAGGACCGTGTGTCCGACGTCCTGAAGAATATTTCGCATCCATACTTCACAAATAGTTGTCTCGTCTTGGCTCAAAACTCTAGTAAGTGTCATTCGACGTTGACTATCTTTTTTCAGCAAATAAAATCCTTCCTGTTCTTCTCCCGTTTTTTGTCCCGCTTGCCCTGAAGCGCCATGAAATTAATAGTCATGTGATTAATAAATAACTTTGAAAAAAATAAAAAACAATCATGACATTATTATGTCATCACATTAATTACATTTCATTTAATTGTCAAGGAGAATCATCAATGAAAAGAATTATTTGAATGTTTATTCATGATCAATAATTAACATTTTTCTCACCTGTTAGTTCTACTTCAGGAGATAATAATCCACCAGAGGAACTTCTTCGAGTCATTGACGCGCCTGCTGTATCGGATTCGCTCGTCTCGATCGATGGTGTGCTACCGATCGCACTGTCAGGAATATAAATCACATTTTTTTCTTTTCTGTATAAAACAAACATTTTACCATTTTGTTTTTACAAACAATTGACATTCTGCAAGCTTACAAATCGGTTAAGCAATGTATCTAAAAATAAAACACGACACTATCGTTGTCGAAAGTATATCAAAACTATACTTTCACAAAGGCTTATTTTCTGTCAAAACATTTTTTTTTTTTTTTTTATTTTTTTTTAATGATTTTCAATCAAAATTGCAATAAAATTTTAGTATTGAAACAAAAATAGCATCGGCTGCTCACCAAAAACTGAATTCACGAAAATCGTAATAACAATAATTTGTGACAAGCTTTAAAACGTAACAGGCACAGTTGATTTCGAAAATACCAAAAAAAAAATAAGGACAAAAGTTACGATTCTAATTTTTCTTTCACTGCACATTAGAAGATAACGTCAACATGTAAATGAAGTTACTATAATAAAACACTGGTAGAAAAATGAAACCCAAATTAGATTTTGCACACCCACTTTTACTAACGCTTAAGCCCTTGAGCTAATTTTTTTTCTGTCTGTGCGTTAAAAAGTTGGAAATTAAAAAAAAATTACCACTTTAATGCAGTAAAATTCTTTTTACATTGATGAATGTCCCACGGACCATGCGGTATCGAAAAAAATTGCACTATTCATTAAAATGATGGTTTAATTATTAAAAATTTGCCAAAAAAAAACTACTCTATGGCTCAAAGCGTTAATGAACGATGATGAAATAAAAATTGAAATTTGTGCCTACGGTTAAGCTAATGCATTATTTTACCGCAACATTAAACAAGTACCGTACCTGTTGAAAGACAAAGAGGCGGTAGGCATACTGATGGGTGACAGAAGATGGGCCGGACTTCGTTCTCGCAACGGACTCGATTTCGTCATAGTTCCGCTACACACCACACTTTTAGCGTTATACAATTAATACGTATATTGGCCAGCGATGATTTAACGAGTACGATCAAACTATGCATGCAGAACGATTTTTTTTCCAAGCTTGATTTATCCAAATCTTTGTTCCAAGGCAACAAAGCGTATACTAAAATGTAAGTCTATTATTGCAATAAATTAAGATGGTACTGCCGTAGCACAGTTCTTCAAAATAGCCTCGAGAGTCTTAAATTTCAAATCATTATCGTGTTCGCATTGCCGTCAATCGATGTGACATTGTAAATTTGTTAAATTAGTGAAAAAATATTATTCGCTTGGTCGTTGCTCTGAAAATACTTGTCATGGGAACGTGTAGCAATGGAATAAATATTCATTTTCTCTTTAAAGAAATTTCATCACTTGAAAATATTCCATCAAAAAATTGAAAAAAAATCAATTTCACTTGACACTTATAATTGCATGCATTTAGCTGCAAAGTAACCATGAATATTTTGCAAGCAAAAAAAGCTATTTTAGAACGATGCACAAGCAATTATTTCCAAGCATCGACAAACAAAAATAACTGAACCGAGCTAGTATCTTTCATCTTGATACTTATTTGACTCAAAGAGTATTTCAACTTAAAAATAATTGTTTATGAAAAAATTACCAAACCCAAAATAACTTCAGAACTGCGTTGAATGGAAAAAAAATATTATTCACCTATCATCGGATTGTGAAGTTTGCATTGCGGTTGTTGATGTAACGATGTGATTGTTATTGGTTTTATCAAATTTCCCAAGCGCTCTGTCAGCCGGGACTGATATACTTCGGCTGAAATCCGGTGGCGCTGCGAGTCTTGAGCTTTTCTTCTTTCTGCAGGAAATAATGGAGGACAAAAATTCAATTCAAAGTTAATGAAAAATCGTAAAAATAAAACGAACACAATTTAAATTTATGAAAAATTAGATTAGAGTTGGTGTTTAAACGATCAAATGAAACATCAAAACATTAATAAACTTGAAAAACAAATGGTATAACCGATTATACTGACTCTGTGAGAAACGGATCTTCCAATAATTCAGAAGCGGTCGCTCTGATGTCAGGATTTGGCTCGAAACATCGAAGTATAAAGTTTTTAGCTCTTTCAGACATTTCCACTGGGATTTCTGGATGGATTTTGTAATAGCCAACTTTGAATACCGCAGCTTCGGGGGATCCGAGTTCTATGAACGGCGGTTTACCGGTTGCCATTTCCACTATCGTGCATCCCAGTGACCAAATGTCAGCCTGTCAAAAGCAAAATTGTTTGTACACAAAAAATGTATGAATCAGAGTATTCCGCAAGAATTTCACATTTTTACAAATATTGCAGCGTTTCACTTCTTTATGGGAATTTTTTTCAATATTATTTGAGTGACATTTACCGGTGCCCCATAACCACGTTGCCCCTTGTCGATAACTTCCGGTGCCATGTATTGCAACGTTCCTGTGAAGGTCTCAGTACTTGGACACAAACCGGCCAACCTTTTCGACATTCCAAAATCTGATATTTTGACAACACCGCTGTATGTGTTTACCAACACATTGTCACCTGTTTAGCAAACGACCAACAATGAAATTATATTATTACAACACGAATTCGTGGAGATAATTTGTATAGATTCGATTTTTTGTTCATTTCTATTTCAGCAAAAATTAATAGAATAATTCCATAATTAATTCTTTCCATCACAATATTGTGTTGAATTATTTACCTTTTATATCCCGATGAACAATTTTTTGATCGTGAAGATATTTCAAACCCTCTAATATTTGTTTTGTATAAAACGATATTGTTGACTCGCTTTCTTTCAAAGGGCCCCACTTCGATCGCAGCAACGCCGACAAACTGCCTGATTAAAAAATAAGGACGAGTTAGAGCCAAACTAGTAATAAGTAACGACGAGTACTTTTAATTCGACTAAATTGTGGAAAAAGCAAAATCAACGGCGTATCAAAACAAAAAATTGAAAATTTGACCAAATTTCCGTTTTGGAAAAGGTCAATCGAATAAAATCATTTCTTCAATCGTGAAGAGATACATCGCCTTAAAAGATTCTTCGTGCATGTGTAAAAAAAAGGATATTAATTATGAATGTAATGATTTATTATTATTTTTTGTACCTCCCGGAACTTGTTCCATGTAAATCTTGAAGAATCCTCCTTCACTGATCGAGCCCAAATATTGCACTATATTTCTGTGTCTCAGTTGACTGTGCAGTTTGATTTCTTCGTGCAACGGTTGGACGTCACCCAAATTGCGCTCGCGGATTTCTTTCGCAGCTATTCTTACTTGAGTGTTCAAATCTCGAGCCGCGTAAACCACGCCGTATGTTCCCTTCCCTAAGACAATGCGTTTGTTTTGGTCATCCAATTCATATTCGACCTGAAATGTAAAAAAAAAATTGTTGTCACATGATAAATTTCATTTTTTTAAAATAAACTTTACTCTAAGAACTTAAACAATAATTTCGATTCGATTACTCATAAAATTGTAAATCGTGAATTATTCAGTCAAATATACGAAAAATAAGCTTCGGAGGTTCGAAATTATTGTGCAGCCCGATGAACTTTCATTTTTTTCCATAAACACCGATTGGTATCGAGTGAAAAATAATGAAAAAAATGTAAATCTTACTTTCATTCGATCGCAGGTCATATAAGCATCGAGATCAGCGACCATGCCTTCCTGATCAGCAGTCATTTCCAAAACAAGATCATAAAATCTCTGTCTGTACTGAACCGAAGGGAAATACATTTGAAAATCATCAGAATTTTCATGAACGTAGAGAAATAAGCACCTCTCGTCACGTTTATAAAGGCTAACGCTACGAATCATATTAGCCGCAAACAACCAATCGTGAACTTGTTTGCAATTGTTTTTCATACTGTCGAGACACAAGTTCCATATTTGTATAGATTTTTCCTCAGCACCAAGATTCACGTTCACGTAACTTGGCATTAATATTTTTGTTGGTTCGAGAATGAGGAGCTGTAAGAAATAAAAATATCGATTGATAATCAATTAATTCATTGATTGAGTATTTTTTCTTAATTGCGTTACAGTGACAATTGCAGGTTTTTCAATATGTCTCATTCATTATTGGACAATTTGTTGAGTCAACGTACCGGAAATCTTATACTATCTCCGACTTCAGTCTTGGTCGCTTCAACGAAAAAATCCATCCAAAAACTGAAGATTTGTTCCTCCGGCGATGCTTCGCCATCTTCATTTTTTTTACGAAATCTATCGATGAGCGAAATATTGCCAATCGTTGATTTGAGATACCTTCAAAAGCATACGTAATAATTTAAAGCCACTGTTTAGAACACAAAGACGGTCACAAAGACCGTCTTTTGACATTTTGTTCTTTTAAGTAATCCTTCATTATTCAATTGAATCAAGCAAGTAGATTGTGGAAAATTTGTGGAAAAATAAAAGTTTTCTTTTCGACTCACCAATTAGGGGGTTTTAATTTAAACATACATTCCGCAGCTTGAATAGCTTTTGAATAATCCTCAGCGAGAACGCTTATCTCGAAGAACGTGGCGACACCCCAATAATCTTTTATGCTTGATAAACTACCCTTTTTGCCGATCAAATTGTTTAGAACCATTCCTATGTGTTGAAGCTCTTCACTTTTTGAAAATTCGTTTCCAGCAATCACCAGCAATGTTGCGAGATTCACACCGGCGTAAGCATTGGGTTGGACCTGGAAAAAAATCGAAATTCAATGATTGTGCCAATGAAAAGAAAAATGGAAAAAATGCCTACATGTAATCGATTATAGAATAAATAAATAAATAAATAAATAAATAAATAAATAAATAAATGTATATTTACCTCAAAACCCTTTCTATACCAATAAATTGCATTTTTCAAGCTCTCTTGATCGGTATGACGACTCTCAACAAACTGATCTTTATAAATTCTTCCACAAAGGCACAGCATGTCAGGCACATGATTTTCTTTTTTTTCGAGAGCTTTTTCGATCACACGGACAGCTCTTTCTCGATCGCCTTCTTTGTTTCGTCGACTCAAAGCAAAACCATATAAATAACGGATGGCAGGTGTATTTATGTAAGTTTTGTGATTCGGAATCGTTCGCAAGTCGTCAACAAGCTGGACCATTGCATCGTAACCCTGCAATCCCCGATCAACCATTGAGTTTCGTGTAATTGAGTCCGTGCGTAATAGTAATATTTGAATCGTGTTTATAATTTTTTTCGTTTTTGAGAATTGGCCTTTTACACATTTCTAGTGAAACTTACCTGTATTTCTCGAAACGAAATTAGTACATTGAGTATTACTTCACCCGACAAAACGTTCGGGTCATCCAAACGTTTCCGCATATTGTTCAGAGCCTTGGCCAATTCTTCGCCCGAATACATTTCACGAGCTTTCCGAAGATCAGCCAAAAACTTTTCCTTCATGTGTGCTCTGAAAGAAAAAAAAACACATCAAAAATAGAAATGTGCCAGAACTTGTGGTTTTTTTCTTTTTCTTTTTTTCAAAAAAACATCATAAAATAATTCGCAATAAAGAACTAACTTTGATTGGACTTCAACATCTTGAAGCAACCTTTTCAGTCTGATTGTTAATTGTTGCTTCGGATCAGCGATTTCTTCACCGGTGAGACGACTAGATGCCAAACTCGTTGCTACACAAGAACCACACTCCAGCACACGATACGAAATGAACGTGTAACTGCCACAGGACAACTGCAACCAACACAAAATAATTGAATAACAATAAACATAAAAATTGAAAAAGAAGAAACAATTAAAATCATAGTCTCTTAAGTTTTTGAAGTTCAAGGGTATCGATAAACACGAACAGTATTTATATGAAATGTAAATACGAAACATGATAAATATAAACGTTTTGAGATACAAAAACAATTAAAAATGTTCTCATGTAAAAAAAAAAAGTACAAAGCAATTCATGATGCAACTCAACTCTAATTACTTTATTTAAAAAACCATTTGAAAAATAGTCCCATTGATTGAACAATGAATCAATCCAATGACGATTCATTTAATAAGTTTGTAGTACATCATGAAAATTGAATTGAAAAAAAAAAAAACAAAGTTACTTATGAGATAATTAAATTTGTTTTCATTCTACCTAATAAATATTTAACATCGATTGCGAAAATGAAATAAAAAGAATCAAGACTAAGAGGAATGCAATAACGTGCAGAAGACCAAAGAATAATATGTGCACATGACTCATTGACATGAAACAGGATTCGTCAGTCCAGCATAAAAATAAATGGGAGAAGAATGTTTTTCACACAATCATACGTACGTGATAAATGCAAAAAAATCGTGAACAAGAATTACAAAATGACGTCGTAAAAAATACATATGAAAATATTGGTGTCCCAAGAAAAAAAATAAAAACAATCGAATTGGACGAAATGAAAAAACCGAAAACGAGAGACTGCACACGACGAGAATGTTTAAAAGGTTACTGAGCACTGGTTAAACCTCCGTTTACATGGACAGTAAAATAGGACTTTTTTGAAGTGATGGTTTCGATGGGAAACATGACCTCATTCAAGTTGTGTAATCGGGTCCCCCTTCCGCTCGAGATTGCAATAAAAAAATTTGCTTTATCATTGGTAAGCACCATTAGATAATAAAATAAAAACTATTTCGAATTGAAACATCTTTTTATCAACAATTATTTCACACTTTCTTTTAATTCAATTATTCGGAATAGTCTGCACGTTCAATTGAAAAATCTATCGAAAATGCGTCTTAAAAACAAAAAAAATAATGGCAACAAAGAAGGAAACGGTAGAATTTTGGTCATGCGAACGAAACTTTTGTTTTTGTTTTTTGGCACAAGAAGACGAATGATAGGTCATGGATTGATAGGAGTGTTTTGGCGCAGATTTCAATGCAATCGAAGAAGTGGGATGGTCAAGATGTCGCTTCGTATCTATTAATAACGTATTTAATTGAAGCTACAGCTCCGAGAATTCTGTGACAGATATAATGAATGGTCAAGGCCATCTTGATATACAAGGTGTCAAAAGCCTCTTGGATAAAACGAGGGTAAGCGAGACAAATCGATGAACGATCAAAACAACCGCAATTGTGATTATTCGATTGTTGTGGCTATAAAATTATTGAAGATTTTGTATTTTTTTGCAAATTATTCGGTGTTTTATTTGAAAAACTTACTGGAAAAATTGTTTTTTCATTTTTATAGAAAAAAAAATGAACTTCACATGGATCTTACGAACACAGTCAATTATTCAGCTTTAAGGAGAATGTTTTCAAAAAGAATACAATTTTTTAGTAGTTTTCAGGAAAAATGATGAAGTTTCAATAATTTACGAACCATTTACGATCGGATTATCACATTTATAATTATTCCCATTCGAAATGGGATTGCATATCGTTTAACTTTCGTTGGTTAACGAGGTTCGATCGCTACAATCGTAATCGCATATACAAAATAACGGCAAAATTAACAAATACAATTTTTCCAAGATAATTTTTTGAAATTTCGCGTGAATCTTCTTGAGCGTCGTATTATAACGTGTAAAAAATTGGAGAAGGTTTCATCGTCTGGTAATCGAGATATTCAGTGTTTAAAATCGCAACTCAAACACGAGGTCTTACAGGAAATCACGAAAAAAGACGATATTTTACAACTAATAACTCCATTTCTAAGCGGTCAAACTTCCTCAAATTTTGCCCACAGTTGAGTGTGATTGTTGAGAAGATTCATACGAATTTTAAACAATTTCATTGGAATTTATCGAACGCATGAGAAACGATCGAACCTCATTAATGAAAACTCGGACACCCTATGTGTATGATAAATATTAACAGCAACCCACGCGAATCCCATTTATTAGTGATATATTTATGTTCAGTCATGCAGATTTTTTTTCACTCTATAAAATACATATGCATATTGGTAGTCATGTAAAAAGCATACGTATGTGTTAGTGAATATTTTTTGTAATTTCTTCACTGCGCCTTTGCGAGTCTCAATGCCCAGGATTATTTATGAGCACGCGATGATCATTTTGCAGCTGCAATTAGACGGATACTCGTGAAAACAATCATTTGTTACAAGAAAAACAAAAAAAAAAAAAAAAACAAAGAAGAATGAGATTTTCTCACTGGAAAATAACGGCACGAGTTGTCGACTCACCTTAAGCCTGATCGTTGCTTCACTGTCCATGTCATTGTACAACAAAATATTTTCCTTCATTCCGAAACTCTCTCTCACCCCTAAATGATAAAACAACGCAGATTGCTGCAGCTGAATACTCAGATCTACAACCGCAACATCCGCGTTGTAAAAAGTATCCAAAACGTTGGTCTCACCAAAATCCAGTTTTTCGAACTGGAAAACAAAATTATTCAAATTTTTTATTAAATTTCACTATTTATCCATTACTCGTATTTTTTATTGAGTCGATACATGAATTTATCATAAATTTTATCGATTATCGATATTTAATTCCAATGGATGCTGTTTCGAGTAATTACAAATCATTCTTTTGAATGTTTTATTCAGCTTCGAAAAATGACATTATTTCATACCTGAATATGATGCATATCGGAATTGACCAAATTGCAAGCTTGTACAACTTCCTCCAGAGCTTTTTTTCGCTGTGCAATGTGTTCTGGTTGTTGAAGATCGAGAACACAAGCAACGTCCATTCTAGGCCTGCCAGATATTGTCGTGTTACCAGAGACATCGCTGTGTGTCCCAACACTATCCGTGCTGGAAACTCCATCCAGTCCAGGCTGCACTGACAGAGCTGCAAAGGGAAATGGATTCGAAAAATAATTTTTTTTTTGGCTTTGAGTATCAATGAATAGTAATTGAAAAAAAAAGTGCTCAACCGGACCAGAGAAAAAATAGTAATTCATAAAAATTGATTTATATTGGACTGTTTCATTGATTGAATAAATTAGTCATTTTTCTACAACCAAGAAAATACGAAAATGTGAAGCAAACGTTCTACTGGTCGTGATAAAAAATATTGTGACCAAAATATTCAAAAACAAATTTGCAAGGTATCGCCTGCAAAAAAGAGGATAAATTATACTGTATTCAGAATGAAGTTCGATCAAATACACAATTAAATTTTTTTTAGATTTTAATGATTAGCTAACCTGACACTTCCTGAGGATCCCCACAAGTCGAAGGCATTTTTACATCAATATATAGCGACAAATAGTCAAATCCTAAACTGAGATGTTTCACAGTTAATTCCTGCGCTAGAAACTTGCCCGCTGTATTGTTTGTTGATTTTTCAGCCTCTGAAATTGCGCAGGAGTTGAATTAACCTGAAATATAAATAAAGGAAATGTCAAACATAAGTTTTAACTACTTTTTTCTACCTTTTATTAAAAAAATGCCATTCACAGTGATTCTTTGATATTTTGATTTTAGAAGAGAAAATCATGTCAAGATGACACCAGTTTTATGAAAATTGTACATTCGAATTATAACTTAATAAAGTTTTTTATTATTTTTGACAACACGATTTATATGAGTGATTGGTTTAATGAAAATGTTGGAATTAAACTTTTGTTTTCAATACAATTCTATAAAGTTTTAGTCTGTTTGTCAATATGGATATTTTTGGGGATTTTGAATAATGTTGTAAAATAATGAATAAAATATTGTTACAATATTGTAGACACATTCATACAAAGAAACACGAAAAATAATATTTGTGACAGAGAATATTTTCGTATGTTAATGTTGTTGAAAGCAAGCTCTTCAATGAGAATTGGAAAACATAGAATTTCTTTAGTTCGTTGTTCATATCATTGTGCATAACGTGGAAATATATCAACAGAACAAATGACATGATGAAAATTGATGAATGACAATTTGTATAAACAATTTCCAGCTGCAATAATACTAGAAGATTCTTCACAGTACGATGGTAAAATTCCGAAACTTAAGGTTTTTAATGAATTCTCTGCTATGCGATTTCGAAAGAACAAAATAGTGGCTGTTCCTTCGTTATTTTTTATTTTATTTAAACAAAGTATACTCACGGATATTTTGAGTGCGGGCAACGAGAATAGAAAAATTCTACTCCGAAAGAACAGAGGGAGAAACATCTCGTACTGGATGAGGCCGCGAGATATAGTCACTTCGTATTATTTCGCCGAATCGGAAGCTTAACTATCAGAGATTCTTTATATTGATTAGATTCTAAACTTTAGCAAAAAGATATTCGGGAAATATTCACTGATAATAAAAATAAACTGGACATCGAGCATATCGTTAAATACAATCTACACCTGGTAAATACGTAAATACGTTCTAGAACGTACACATTCCGAAGCACACTGCTTCAGCGCGGACGAAGCCTTCTCACACACAAAATGGATAATATCACATTTAGACATGAGGCATCAGGTTCCATCAATGTGTCCACAGATGGCGACGTAGTTGCTGTATTCACTGTCAGTAATGTAGAAAAATCAATCTGTATTAACAACCGTTGATAAAAAAAAATTTTGACTGCGATCATAAACGAAAGTTTTGCATTTTGAAGGTCGTATCTGAAAATTCGTTGTTCCAAATCGTTTATAACAAATTAACTACAATAATATATTTCACTCTTTCGAGCTTTATAATACTTCAAGAAGTCCTCACCATACATCAAAACGTTCAGGAATTTTGTTCACTTCTATTGTTCATTTAATCTTAGAACAATAAATAACGCTAGTTCAACTCGAAAATAGAGGTTATGAGCAAATTTATTGACGAGCAATAGGCAGACCATAACGAAGAATACATTTTTATGTGTCGACTTCGATTTTCTCTTTACAATACGAAAAAAGATAATCGTGTTTACCAATAAAGTCTGAAATATCGATTCGTAAAATAGGAATGTCAAATGAAGGAAAAACAGAGAGTGAGAGTAATCGAGATCGAAGCTCAGAACTCTCGAATCTGGGAGCAGGAGCCCACGAGAAAGAGTTGGTTGACTAGTGCTATCCTGATTCATTGGTTTAGTAGTGTAAGCCTTTAGTTCACACGTGCGTACATGTGATTCGTGTGTGTTTGCGGTTGCATCTGTGCGTGGGAGACTATTCATGTATTTCTGAACAACTTCTAATGTTGCGGTTCGATTATTTTCTCAAGACGAGTGTCGACGTATGGGGCTTCCGACCATTCGTCGCAAAACACTTTTCTCGATCGAGTAGAGTCGACAAATGATCAGGTCAACAGAATGAGTGAACAAGTGAAAATATAGGCCCGAGAGAAAGCGAAACCCGGAACAAAGCAACAGGGCACACAGAGCACAAGTTTGTGGGTCACTCAGGTTCAATTGAACTCGGTGCTACAGCACGGAGCACCGTGGAAACGTACCAATGAACTCCGAGCGAATAGGCTCGCATAAACAACAGAAACATGCTCGCGCATTGCAGTTTCGCTATACGAATGCTAATTCAAAATGAAGAGTAAAAGCGTCACTCTTGTGATTGCAGGGACATTAGGAGTCAATGAATGTCCTTCGCTCAAACATCACGATCTCGTTAAAAAAATTTTTTTCAATACAAACTTCGAACCTAAATGAACCAAGTGAACGATCCTTTGACCTATTAAATAAATTATTTTCGAGGATTTTTCATTCCTACAATCTTTAACTTTCAACTAAACACGGATTTTCTTGGAACCAGTCGTATTTCGTCAACCAATTAAATGAATGTATGGGAAGAATTAAAATAAAAAAATTGTACTGCGAATGTCAATTTTTATGAAAATAAAAAAAAATTTGTTTTCGAAAATATACATTCGACACGGTGAAAATTGCTCGAAGTTCGCGATCATTCTGATTTTTCGTAATTTTTCGATATTAAATCTCTCCGCGTGGAACAAAACGGTCGACACCTCAGGTGCACGTTACGAGAGAGATTACAGTCGAAATTTCGTTATCTATTTAGATTTCGTCAGTATTTCTTGTATTTTTTTTCTGTCTAAATTTAAAAGCCCAAAAATCTCCTCGTAATAAATAAACGACAACTGGTAAACGCCTCTACGAAGTTTCACACATCTGTTGCATCGGTAAATTTGAACGATGATCGTAACACTTATTTTCGTGCAAAATTTGAATCTGAATCACCAGTTCCACCAGCAACCATGTTTTTCTTTCAACTTCAAACTCATGTTTTTATTCCACTGCTGTAATTTTCTGAGACTTTGAACCGGAGGCGTTAATCGCGATGAGGACCGCGGCTTAAAAACGATTTTAGTGCCAAAATTTCCAACTAAAATTAGCCAGTTCTCGTCATTAATAATTCTACGCATGCGAGTGTTTGTGTCCGATGTAAAATAGTGCGGGTGTTGCTGAATAGTGGGGCGCATTGATGCGCGGAGCGGCCACTCCGCAGCGCTCCCCTTTCACGAGGCGTTCATGACACCGAAGGAGTAGAGAATTCTACGCTACCGGCACGTTCGCCACTTCCAACCTTCTTTCTTATCATGTGTTCTTGTCTCAGGGGGTCCCCGAGAACTGGCCTGCCCCACGGTCGCCAGCCATATGTCATCGCCCATACGGTCTCCCTGACTATCTCACACGAGCTTCTAGCCATTCGACCTCGCGTAAGATTTCCAACGAACGTTACACACACACACACACACACACACACATCCACCTCCTGCAACGCAACTGAACAAATCCATTCATACCCAACGTGTCTCTTTCAATCCAGCTACAAAAAACTTTCAAATCGATTCAAAAACCAAAAAAAAAAAAACAATCATTTCGTAGGTCTGGTTTTTTGAATATAAAAATATTCTTTCCGAAAAATTTGACTTACATCGAATGTAAAATCCATTTAAACTTCACAAACGCCGTAAAAAATGTAAAGTATTGAAAAAAAACGTTAATCTTCGTTTTGTACGTGTCTCCCTCCTACTTTTCCGCAGCTCATTGGGAACTAGAAGGAAAAGGTCAATGTTTTTGATAAGAAATAACACGTAGTTATTGAAACTTTATCAATGTTTCGTCATCGTCTATCGCTCTCCATATTTTTATGTCAAATATTTGATCGAGGCCAGTTCTCGACTACAGGATGCTGATAGCCTGATCCTTCTGGTGTACTACGGTGTAGGAACTTGCTAGAGGAATGCGTGTACTTGCGTGTACATACACCTCACGCCCACTGTTCATCAATGTCACGGACGAGGCTTCTTACCGATGTACGAGTCTTGTGTATGAAACACAACACGGGAAAGCACGAGTAAACCGGATACGTGTATGGGTCGTAGTACAACTACGAAGCCGTGCCTATTGCACGAGCTGCTTGTGTCGGGCGCAGGTCAATTCGTCTCTGCAACGATGTGTTACGTATTTTTATTTTCAATCTAATTTTTCGTGTGGTTTCCTCTGTAAAGACAAACCTTGTTCGGAAGAAAAGGCATTTTGCTAATAAAATGACATTTGTAACTTTTTTTCCATTGAGTTTTCATATTCGCAGCTTCAAATTACGAATAAAGTTGACTGTCGAAAGTGAAAGATTTATTTTTGTCAAAAATACATGCTCAAGTGTCATCAAATGAATTTTTAGGTCGTGGTTGAGACTTTTTAATAAAATAAATCACTTAAAAACTATGTGAGGATGAAAAAAACGAAGAAAATATTGGTCGAAAAACGACATCAACATTGCTGTGTTATCGGTTGGTGGATCGAAATTATTTTCCGAGTAATATTTTCCTCGTCGCCCCAAAATTTTGACCAGCTTGAGTCGCGCCCTTATTTTGACCAGCTTGAAGACCAATCAGGCCTTCCCCAGCCCTCAACTGCTCCTCGGTGAACGAACGTTTGTTCTCCTCCGCGGGTTTAGGTCCGAGATAAGGTCCACGCCATTCAGGGTGGCGGTAAGTCTGTAAAAAAAAATGAAAACATTTTGATGGAGTTTAAATTATTGTACAATTGTCCAGAGTCTGGTAAAAAATGTTCGAGAGGTTAAAGGAAGCCGCTAAGAAGTTATAACAATTAAGGAGGTTCGATCATTTCGACAACAAACCACCTTGAGGTACAGTTGACGTAATGACGACAATGAATGTTCGGATCGAGAGTTACTCACAGTGCGTCCAATGGCAAAAATGGTATTGGTCACTTGAGCAATGTTTTTGCGCTCCATAAGGTCAACAGCTTGAAACAAATCGACGTCTGGTACTCCGTACTTAACGCAAGCTTTCTGGAATCTGAAATGAGGCGAGAAACAAAAGTTATCGTAGATAAAAACGACTGTTGGTGTTCAACTCGTCAATATATAAAATAGTGAAATTCTTCATAGTTCTTGTGATGGATATTCAGGAGGTTCGATCGTTTCTTATGCGTTCGATAAATGCCAAGTAGAATTGTTTAAAATTCGTATGAAACTTCTTTACAATCATGCTCAATTATGGGTAAAATTTGAGGAAGTTTGACCGTTTAGAAATTTAGTTAATAGTCGTAAAATATCGTCTTTTTCGTAACTTCCCGTAAGACCTCATGTTGAAGTTGCGATTTCAAACATTGAATATCTCGAATACCAGACGATGAAACTTTCCCGAATTTATTACACATTATAATACGACGCTCAAGAAGATTCACGCAAAATGTCAAAAGATGATCTTGAAATAATTGTATTTGAACATTTCGCCGTTACTTCGTACATACTATAATGATTATAACGATCGAACCTTGTTAAAGTTATTGGATAAGATCTAGTAAAAAAGTGAGTAAAGTCACAGAATTTGTCGCGACAATGATAGAAACTTCGTAAAGTAATTAAATCAAGTCAATAACGCGGATAAATTAAGTTGTGCCGATAACCATTCGAAAGCCCGTACTATCACGGAGGAGCAAAGATTTGTAAATAAAACCCTTGGATGTCTGGCCATTGATCGTGTGGGTGCGACACAAGCGAGGGAGAAACTCGAGGATATTCGCAACGGCAGAAACAAAAGAGAAGCTAACACAGTCGGATATTTAAAGCTCTTGTGTGGTTATGTTAGCCTGAGACGAGGTTTGAGTTAGTGACGCGCTTCTATTGTCTGGACGCTAATTATCGTCAAGGAACTAATTAGTTTGGCTCATGTGTCTTTTCGTCGTTGGGTCGGAGCTGACGGCGATGTTGTACAAACGACGCTGTGGCCAGCGTATACACGTCGTGACACCTTGATGGCGAGTATCCTTTCAGAGAAATGACGCGTCGCGTGTCCCCGATGATCAGGATAACAAGACCACGCGGGAGCGAGTATTGGAAGAAAAGCACCGCCAGAACCAACGACGGTGCACGGTGGCGCGCACCAACGTACGCGTCACTCAGCTCGCAGTCTTCAAGCGCTTCTCGCGCATCGTAGAACGTACAGGAATTTCATTAGCCTTTCTCGTTCGCATAACTTTCTGATACACGGCGCGTCTGCTGCATATGAGCACCTTACTGGCATTGGCTATTTATCCCACATATGTGACCTACGTTTCGGACCATCAATCTTGAAGGACGCGACGAACAAACGTGGACTAACCTCCAAAAATCTTCACGACCGACACCAATTAGTCTGCTACACTCTATATCGCGATTTCTTGAATAAAATGTGCACAAACGTATAATTTTTAAGGTTATACGATTAGGCTGTGAATATTTGTAAACGATTTCTACGCAATCATAAATTCATTTGCACGCCCGCAATATCATCGAAGAAACGATCATCGCGACAAATCCAAATTTCTGACTTGAGTTTTTTTAAGTTTTTTAAACACTCGATAAAGAACTATTCCAAAAAATTTCACCATATTCACGGTTTCGTTTTCCCGTGTACGAAGCGTGTAAGCATGGCGGCTTGTAGAGAAAAAACGATCACGATATCAATGATCACGTATTTCTACTCGCGAACCGAAGCAAGGTTATTGAAAAACAGAAATTTTTTACATGGGACGTAAGAGGTACTGTCAAAAATCGAAAATTCGAAATTCATTGTGCAAACCGAGTAATACGTTAAGCGAAAGTTTCAATTTTTAATCAAAACGGGAATAAGACCAAAATGTCTGGCGTCTTCGCCCGTAACAGCTGATTCGGGTGAGAAACCTAACCTCGGTTTTTCATGACTCCCGAATCATTTAGGATCTTATTCTTCGGTTTTTATTTCTATTAACTCATTATTTACCATGATTATGGTATATTGAAAACAATCACGATAAAAACCGTAATTACTGACCACGATTTTATTGTGAGCTCTCATTTGACCCCAACGAATGGATCTTACCTTCTTCCAGAAACAAAAGTGATCAATCGATCGGTCAGTAAAAATTCTCGTGCACGTTCAAGCTTTATATTACAAGAAAGTCATGAATTACACGTTGTTTTTCTATCTTCAGGACACAATATGTGTAACTTTGCTTTTCCTCGAAATATCAAGGATGTCAAGAAAATAGTATCAGACCATCATAGAAACAATATTTTCAAGCTTCTTCGAAACTGATTAAACTCGAATTCTAATTTGAATCAATTCGTTATTCGGAAGTCGAGTAATGATTGAATGAAAAATTCTAGCACAATAAATATTGATAAATCTTCTAAAATCTTTCAACTCGCATGTTTTACAGTTTAAAAATCAATCGCAACAGATTGAGTTTGTTGTCCTTGTTTAAATTGATTTTAAAGACAGTCCGATTTCCATGCAGAAGCCGCTTTTATCGTTGAGAGAGAAACAAATTGACCGACAATTGAATTTTTCGTGTTTTCACATTCACAAAGCTCGAATTTCCAATGTTTACACTCCGAGATTTGTGTATATCGAAATATATGTAGTATATCGGTAGGAGACAGCGGTTTCGCAATCGACACACGAAGAGCAAATCACTTGTTCAACTTTCATGTTACTCGAGTAGAAAGGGAGTAATGCGGAGTGGCCGCGCTGCGCATCATTCGCCCCACTACTTGGATAATAATGTTTTTTAACCACGACGCTGTTGAAGAGAGAGCGAGACACCACGACAAATATCAAAGAAGTCTGTTACTTGTTGCGCGCATGCACGCGGCACGCGATGCACGCATGCCCCCTTCACTAAGAAACGGATATACAGACATAAACGTTTGTTTACGTTCACGTGGGTGTACGCAATGGCGTCCTAACTTAAACCCGATTAAACTCCTTACCAATATGAAATTTTTTCTTGAAAAGATTAATTTTTTATATGGAAACTGAGCTTTAGGGTTATAAACAACATTTTCCGATTTAGCGCAATGAAATTCATCGAATTTCACATCAATTCTGCGGCTGCACTATGCTTTTGCGTTTTTTTAAGATTTCCCGTAATAAAACACAATTTTAAGTTCCCCTTTTAATGATGAAATCTCAATAAAAAAAAAAACATTTCAAGTTTTGAGGTTAATCCTTCGTGATTAACTAACATTGGACGATTTAAGCGGAAGAAACGAGTGAAAAGTTACCTTTTATTCCAGAAAAGGCGAAATAGTAGTTTGAAAATGGCGTTAGACAGTATTTTCGTTTGAATGTTGCATCGTATTTGAACATTCGATGTATTTCTTCTGAAATTGACTCGTCCGGTGACTTTGAACAAAATTTCAATAATGAATTTGCTAAATTGCGACTATTGCAACTATGATTGTGTTTTTTTGTCGCAAACTAAAAAACAGGTGAGATATAATAGCGCGTAATTATTTTTAGAAACTCGGAGAATGAGAATGAGCAAATGTATCACGAAACACGAAACGCGTACCACCTCCTCACACAAAAATAACTCATCAGGATGCCAGCAATGTATTAGAAGCGAGTTGAAGAACCGCTCGCCGTTTGATGCTCAAATATATTTCGTTGTTTCTAAAGACACTTATCAGATCTACGAATTTCGAACGAAAACAACGTAAGCTGAACAAATATTTCTGATAAAAATAGCGATGGCATGGAAATGATTCGTGTGATTGTATTACTTCAAAAACAATTAGAATATCAATGACGAAATCAAACTTTTGTTCGAATACTGATTTCCAAGCTCCAGGTCCGCGATCTAATTTCCACAATTGGTTAATCAAAGATATTTGTATCAAGACGACTACAAATCAGAGTCATAGTCAACTTTAAGTTGGTCGACCAATAGGAATTTAAGGAAAAAAAAAAACAATGAAGATGTCAATAGCGATTTTGTCGATAAAAACTGTGGATTGAAGAAACAAATGTTCGACCAGGACCACATGCGTGGATCCATTTGACCGATGATGCAAAAAGGCCGTTCCAATGCGAGCAATATCGAAATATTTGTGTATATTCTATATGTTAACTGTAAAATCCTTGAAAAATAAAACACAGTCAACTTGAAAGATGTCTCGACCGTAAGAGCACTGCTTGCAGAGTCTCAGAGAATCGGAATCTCACGTCGTAATAAATAAGCGATGATCCCGACCTCAGACTTTGTCAGTAGTCTCGGATCAGGAGTTCAGGACTTCGCAGGAAACCTCGCGGGTTATTCGGTCTCTGCGGTGTCCAAATTTGGTAGCTTTCGCTTCCCTCGCCCCAACGATTCCGGGGCTTCTACTTTACCCAACGGTTCGAATGGGTACCACTTGAAAAGGCGCTAGGGATCGATGACTCTTCATACATGTGTTGTGTCTAACGTGGTCGATTTTTACACTTTCGGCTAAACGATACAACAATGTTTAATATTCTTTTAATGTTCGTTTGGACTAGTCGATACGAAATAGTCGAGAATGATGTTCGACGCAAAACACTGTCGATTGCGTAAAGTCGACTGACGATCCGGAAAGCATGAGAAACAAGGAGGTTAACGATGCTCAATATTTCACGATTCTTACGCTCCTTTTCTTTCTCCCACTCTCACGTGACCGTAGGCATTTTATCGACGGGCCACCTACAGGCAAGTTGCGTAACGACGACCTCGTATTTCGATGTCGATAATAACAAATACATATTTTACGATATTCAACCAAGGATTTTCAACAATGTTCGAAAAATGACAAAAAAAATAACTTAATTTTGAGAATATTTTCATCTTGAAAACACACACCACAGAGAAATGCGTAATGTGATTTTTGTAACTAGATCGAAAGGCGTTAAGGGCGCATTCAGATTTGAGGATATTACAGTTTCAGTATTTTCTTGTGTCTTCATTTCTCATGCGAAAATTTTCGTATTCTACTTTGTTCATTGACCGTCATGGCATGTTTAGTGGAATTTCCAGCCGGAATAATTGAATTATTTGATATAAAATCAACAACCAACAAAACTCACTGATTAAGATTGTCCATCATTTTGTAATCGCCACCGGATGTGTTGATCTTTTGAATCAAACCAGGCTTCAATTTGTTCATCAATTTACAAAGGATGACACCGTCTCTCAAGGCATCCTCGTAGGCCAAACCTGTGAACAACAAGCATTGAACATTTCCTTATTAGTCATCTATTTATAAATTATTCTCTTATTTTTCAATTTCATTCAAATTTATGTGTTTAACCAGTTTAACCTAATGTATAAAAAGTGAAAAAAAGCACGTGAGATATAAACGAGATGCAATGGCTGCTTTACACAGTCAAATAAGTGTCAAATTTCCGTCACAGTTTTAAGCAGAGTTGAAAACAATATAAAAACAAATTGACAGCGAATTCGTATTAGAGCGTGTTCGATAAAATCTATTTAAAAACCCGTACTTGGTTGTACCGTGACGAACAGTTTTTGACTAGTGTAGTTCTTCCTAGTGAACTTTAAGATTCACCATAAAGTTGGCACCAAAAACTACAATTTTATTGCGAGCAAATTTTACCAGGGGTTTAATCGACGCGCAGTCGTTTGTCGGTGAAAAATATATCAATTAAACTCTCTTCGGACAGTTATTAACGTTGGAAAGTGAAAATTAATATTCGTCTTGAAGATGATTACTAGCAGTGACTACACGAGTCAAAAACACGGTAACTGAACGACCCCCAAGAGATTTATAAAAATAAGTCAATTTATTCGCTTGGAGCGGAGGAGGGATGGCGGTAAACGATCTAATCGCGCCACCACGAACCACTGTATGACCACCAAGAGGTACATATTTAGAAAAATCAATTTCATTTGACTTGAATTTGACTTCAACTCACGGGAGGTCCAAAATACTTGGCTTCGAGTCGCTGCCGCGTCTTTTAGTAACGCCTGAACGAACGTAGCATCACGAGTTTTTTTTTTCAATCTTGTAGTCAATATTTATAAGGAGAGCCGTTTACGTTGTTACCGATCAGCGTACACGATAAGATTCCTGCAATAAGTGAGAATGCGAGCGAGCATGCTTCCATCAGGGCCGCATAAGAATCATGACGAAAAAGCGAGAATTTTTTCATTTTGAAATGTGTGAATCCGAAGGTCAAGAATCTCGAAGAATGTAGTAACGAAGGGAAAGCTTTGAAATGTCCGTACAGGAGTTTAAACGACGTTGTGTGGCGAAGCATGCGTTGAATAAATATTCGACTAAAATCCCTTTGTTTACCAACATAAAGCACAAAATCTCTACCGACAGAAAAGTAATCGACGCCATGTTTCGTGTCGACGTACGGCGCTGCCCTCTGCCATTGACGATCGAACTCACCCACTATTGGTTCCCGCCCATTCGCGTTACGATTAAACCTCTCCAACGTTACGCGCCCCTGACACGAGGTCTCTTTTGTTTTCTCTCGGGTGTGTCGTTATATTTTTGTTTTTTCGTTACTCCTCGTTCCGTGAAAGTGCAACATAAATGTGTGGATAACGTGCAGAGGAATATAAATATGTGAATATGGGAGGCAGAGAGCGGGATAATAAAAAGGAAACAATAACACGGCGGTAGAAGTGGTGAGAACGAAAAGCTGGGACGAAGCATTCGCGACCAACGTTCCTTCATGGTGTCCCATTAAGCCAAGAGGCTAGCCAAGGGGGCATGCCATTTTTTTTCCTCCGAGCTCCCGAAGGACCTCGACAACGTTTCCAGGGATTCTCGTCTTTTCTACCATTCTACGACACGTAATGTTATTATTATTATTATCATCATTATTTTTATATTTGTTCTCCTTCGTTTGCGGTATTCGTACGTAATCCTACGGGATTCTTAATAAACGAAACGAGTGTCAAGGCATCTTAAGCCTGCAATCCTAAGGTTTTTCGTCTCTATGACCGCCATTCGGAAGACGAAACGTATCTCAAAAAGCCAGGAGTGCAGTTGACCGGTGGAGCTCTGTGATCGAATTCTAGTCGCGCCACACAACATCGCAACTTCGATATAATACCCATTTGCTCGTGTGTGCGTTTTATTGTTTTTTTCTCTTTCCTTTTGTGTCACCGATGCATATACCGTGCCAATGTGTATCGAACGTATATCGACGAGAGCGCTGTTGCTCCTGATGCCAACGCTCTACAATCCGCGATACAAACCAACCGCTGGGGCATGCGCAGTTCCCCTACTTTTTTTACGCGGGCAATCCGGGTCACTTGTAATCGAAGCAAAACTTTGTTTATTTACAATAAATCCTAAAATATTTACACTTGTTAATCTCATGTGCGTGACGATTACGCGTCTGAATTATTCGACGCATCATTATTGTTAACGGTCGGAAATTTATTAGAAATCCAATTGACTAAAGTTACTACCACACCTTACATTAGAAATAATGGCCTCTAACCCCGAGAAATTATCAAGCACTACAGAATCAAGCATTGTTTCCGAATCGCAGAATTCAACGATGTCAAATTTCCATTAACATTTAAGTATCAATAATTCGTTGTTTTTAAGCGGTTTCGAAATGTATCACCGTTTATTTTATTCTTCGAAAGATACTCTACGTATTCACAACGTCGATTTTTTTCTGAGTTCTATTATTCCAATGTTGCAGCCGCTTGTTTAATCGTGGAAAAGAAAAATTTCATAAATAGATTGTTGTTTTTAGAAAATTATCAAGCTCGGACAGAAACCGACGCCGAATGGTAATTACGTGCATCAAAATCGCTAAAAGATTTTGAGTTCGAAATCGGAAATGATCAAAAGTTTAGATAAAAATATGAGATCGTTTACATTAATCTTTCCCCACCTTCAATCGATTTAATTATTGGATTAAACTTTGCTCGCAATGTTTGGACGTTATCCATCACTTGCTTAAGTGCACGAGAGTCAAGTAAGAAGCAGATTCTAATATTCCTTAAAGACATTTGATATTTCGAGTAACATAAAAGTTACGGATTTTATCTTCTATCGAAAGAAGAAAAACGTGAATCTGTGATTTGTCTGGAAGATTCAACTGTGTTGGAGTTTAATGCACAGCAGAATTTTTCTCGACTGAACTGATAGAGCGGTTTAAGGAGGTTCGATCGTTTCTCATGCGTTCGATAAATTCCAAGTTTAATCGTTTGAAATTCGTACGAATCTTCTTAAAAATCATACTCAATTATGGGTAAAATTTGAGGAAGTTTGACCGTTTAGAAATCGAGTTAATAGTCGTAAAATATCGTCTTTTTCGTAACTTCCCATAAGACCTCACGTTAGAGTTGCGATTTAAAACACTGAATATCTCGATTACCAGACGGCGAAACCTTCTCAAATTTTTTACACATTATAAGAAGATTGACACAAAATTTCAAAAAATTATCTTGGAATAGTTGTGTTCGATCATTTTGCCGTTACTTTTTCTATACTGTTATGATTACGGCGATCGAACATCGTTAAGGGGGTAATCTCAATGTATAACTACAAATGAAAATGTATCGAAGCGCGCGAAGGCCGATGGATACACGATTCCGTATAACCAGGCTGTCATGTTGTGCTCTCGGTTTTACCGGGTGTGGTGATTATCGTTATAACACGAAACGTCGAACGCTCGAATGTAACAGGCTCGCAGTATATTCCGACGGAGGTGCAGAATGAAGATGGAGAATGTATTTCAGGGAGCAACGAGAGCCACATCGTCATTGGAGCACGCCGCTGTATATTATAATAATGGGAATGGAAATATATGCAGCATCTATGAATATGAAAGTTGCGCAGCTACTAAGGGAGCATGTTGGCAACCAAGTATTTCACCGTAACTCCATGTGATCGAGTTCATTCAAATCTGTGGCAAATTCAATGCACAATTTCTGCAATTTGTCACCTAGATCAAGTGAGACACTGATTAAATATGAAAAATAACTTTCAATAAAACAACACATCATTCGTGTCCAGCATGTCATTCATAATTGATTAATTCTTTTCGATTACAAGACCATTCCGTCTATTTAACCCAGAGAAACTTATAATGTCAACTTCGAATAACGAATTACGGTGAGTTCGCACTTGTTTACAGAAATCATGCAGATTTAATTATATTTCAATTCGTCCATGTAATCCTCGAACTCAGGCAAAAATACGACTCAAATTTCCGGGCTTTACTGCTGTAGTCTTTCTCCCGTATCGAATATAAAATTGATATTTTTTAATAAATTTCTATCTCCGAAACTAAGTGCTCGATATAAGCAATTTAAAAAAAAAGTTAAATCTCACAACTCTAGTCAATTCCTATGGTTCGAAGAGAATTCAGATTTCAGAATTATCGCATTCGATTTTTCCGGAAAAATTACGGCCAAGTCTAATAATAATATTAATATTTTTATTATTATTAATAATAATGATAATAATAATATTTGAACTATTTTTTCGTTCGGGTACAACAGAATTCGTGAAAAAAAATTTGGTAGATCCACCGTTTTTCGTCAAACAAAATGGGAATTTATTCGGTGAACGAATTTTGTTTTTCGTTCCAGTTTTCCGACGCGAAGAAAGACGTTGCTCGAGCAAATAATATTAGTGGTTCTAGAGAAAAAGTGTTTTTTTTTCTTAATAAATGTATTGTTCGATTAATACAGCGATTAAGATATTAAGGATTGAAATTTAGATCGACTATCGAAGCCTTCAAGAGCTCGCTGAGCTTTAAATTTGTCGTTTCGAGTATTTTTCACGGAAGAATCTCAATGTTTTGACATACAGTGACAACACTGCATCGGGAAAGAAAATCTCGAATTTGTAAGGACGGAAAGCCCGTCAAAACGACGTCAACATGCCGCGTAGACTTTCCGTTCGTAGCGAGCATTTCGTTAATTGTTAACAGGAGCATAGATCTAAAGTAGAGTTGATCAGGTTGAATGACGCGCGCTGACGCTGCGTCGCGTTATCTTTGTTTGTAAACACACCCGAGTATTCGTTCTATTCTCAGTGAGGTGAGGGAACAAAAATAAATCGAAATATGGTGAAACTGAAAATACTTGTAAACGTAATAAAATAAAAGAAAATTGATAATCGCGGAACTATGAAAATAAATAAATCTGACCTTCGTTCCAACGGGACTGGGGTTAACCTACGATTTTGGCAGTGAAAACAATTTTGCAGCTTTACGTAACACTACTTGCCTGATCCTGCAAGGACGTCGGATCACGTGGTTTCACAGTATGTGAGTGAGTGCGCGCGCGCTGTTTACCACAGATTCCCCTCGCTCCCCGGAAACAGAATCGCGTGTTTGCCTCGTTGGCCCACGAGCGTTGACGCTTCTTTGGCGCTCTCGTGGCTAAGCGAACACGAGGAAACCCTACCCTCGAATCTGTTTGCCTAATACAAAACTGGTCGACCTTCGGCGTTCTCGATTGACGAGACATCGACAGCCGATCACCCAATAGCTTGGAAATACATTTTTTTTTCTTCGTTCACCCTCGTTTTTCATTATCTCTTTGTGCACACATGAGAAATTCGTGTTTTATTTCACTATGAAAACTTTACTGATTAGTTAAATATCGAAACCGCAGCAACGACAACGTAACAGCGAAGATTTTTTTTTCTTCATTCTAACAACCAGAGAAAGAGAGGGAGAGAGAAAAAGAGTGCGAATGAGAAACGTATGAGCTGGTAGAAGAAAATTAAAGGAGGATAAGGTTAGCAGAAATTTAACCAACTCTTCAACCAATCGAAACTGGCTAATACCAGGATTGCATTATCGTTTAGGATGTCGATTTCCGGTATTATAACGGCTAGGTATCAGGAATATATTCTTTGCTGAAAAGATATCGCTGAACAGTCGAAATGTGTATTACGATCCATCGCGGAGCGCACAAACTCTGTGGATGTTTTCGAACGAACAAAGAGATTTTGTTGTCAAAGGGACGCACATAGTTCGATCCCTGGGGACTCCCCCATTCGCCCCAAATAACAGGACGCCATAAAGCAATGGAGCGAACTTATCTCGCGCGATTTGAAACTGCGAAAGAACCTCGCGAATTGCTTCGAATCTGGGACAGCGTTCGGTCACAGTATCAGGCGAATATATCGTACGAGCAGCTTCTTAATCATTTATTTTTAACCTTGAATTTCGGTTGGTAAGAAAACAATTTATAAATGATGGTGTAACGTTCTTTGAGGATTGATAAATCGCCGTTTCCAGGCGAATTTAACCTCAAATCTATTTTTTTCTACTGTTTCCACACTCTCGGACGGTTCTATTGGGAATCAATCGTGGAATCGAAACCCTCGAAGCAAAATAAGAGTAGACGAGACTATGATACAATCCTGATAATCTCGAAACCCGTTGAGATGGTGTAATTTGCAGGAGGTGACAGAGAATCGATGCAATATCGTCTACGGACTTTGAGCCTCGATAAAATTCGACAATAAAACATTGCACAACATGGGATTTGGAGAGACGGAGAATGGCGAATGTTGACTCCGGTGACCTTCAGTGCTATAGCTCCATATAAATACAATATCGGGTGATGATACCCTGATCATTTTCAGATACTGCGCAACTTTAATTCCCTTATGAAATTCGACGAACGCCTAGATTTTCAACGAGCAGCCCCAGCGTTTACGATAATGCTCCTCCCGTTAATGGGATCCGATGATTCGTTGTGTAATAAATTCTAATTTATTTTATTCCCCCTCAAATCGTCGACGAATTTCAACATTTTCCTTTGTTTTTCATCGTGAACAACAACAATTTAACCATAAAAGCAATGTTGTAAACCATTTGGGTTTCGCCTCGAACCGGATAATATAACATGAGTTATGAATACGTTAATATATTTCCCGTGTGTCCGCCTGTTTTCAGGAATATGAAAAATACGCCTGCGCAACATCCCTTATCGATTAAACGTCAAAGTCATGTCATAAAGACGTCAAAGACACGGTTTTCATCAGGACAACATCCTCTGCACGAATTTACGACTTTGCACACAGCAACAGGTCCACGTGGACCAGGAGAGAGTGGCACGTGTTTGGATTGCGAAAATGTGCGAAACGAGAGTTTTCCTGAACGGATATATTTATCGAGCAAATGACTGTCTCATTTTTTTTCGTTTTTCGTGGCACATCGGAAAGTTCAGTCGAATTAGCAAATTGTAGTTTTTTCCTACAATTATTAAGTGTTTCTCGAGGCTCGAATATTGAAAATAAAGTGGCAACAGGCTGAAGACAAAAACGTGGAAGAAACTCAGAAAAATTCTATCCACATGAATAATTCGAAAGTCCCTGCTGATTAAGAATTTGAACTCAAAATTAATAAAATGAATCTTTTCCTTGAAAAAATAACAAAATTCGACTTTCTAATGTCAGTGGAATTAGTAAAATTAAAAAATAGAAGAAAATTAGAAGAATAGAAAAAGGAATATAGAAAATTGAAGAATAGAAAAATAGAACAACTGAAAATTTCAGTGTTTCCCGTTAAAAAAAAAAAAATGATTCGACAATGTCTCACTACAGGCGCGTTCAAGGAGGACAGCGACTTCCTGAACACGTCTTGAGACTCGACCAGTTAATTTATCATCAGAGTCAATCATAATCATGATTTTTGTCATGAGCGTCATCTAATGATTTTTAGAGAATCACGTGCATGATTAAAGCGACGAAAGACTGTTAAAATGACGTAAATAATAAAAAATATCCATATTTCCATAGAGTTTATAGGCGTGGTGGCAATGAAAAATAATAATGTACATTCATAGCACGTGGGGCTACGAGGGCATGCGCATCAAAAGTGCGGGTACGGGACTTGTTGCGCAAGCTCGTAAATCTAGAGCGGAGCTGTAACCCTGGTAGGCTCGTCTCAAAATGACGTCATTGACGAAGGTTTGACGGACATGTGGCGTCTTGGGGGTAGCAAGTAGCCTTTGGGACGAACGTCAGTCATGGACTAGAAGGTTGGATACAAAGGTAGGATGAAATAGAGAGATTTCGATGTGTCGGTCTGTGAGACGATGAGCAGAGCTGGAGGGTCTTCTCTCTGTCTGGCTATCAGGATTTAGGCTGCGATTGAATGAAACGAAGAGAATGGTAGTTCGAAGTGAAGACCGAATGAAGAGAATAGCAGAACTGGATGTTGGTATATTCGTGGGTTTGATAATGCGCGTGGAACAATTGCGCTTATGTTATTGGCGATACTCGTGTGATTGGCCACGTCATGGAAGTTATTAGATGGGAAGAAGGATGCACAGATGCCGATGGCCAATAACCAGGCTTGTCAGAACGAGCCAATGAGAATGGAGCAGGGAAATGCGCGGGAGAAGCTAGCAAGAGCCCGCAGGGCGTTTTCGCGCCCACTAGGTCGTAAATTTATCCACTTCGTGGTGTTACTCCCCTAGTATGTCGGAGCGTTGGTGACGTCACTTGACGAACGACTGTCAGTGTGAACAAGAGAATTGGACGAAAGGATGATGTCAGGGGTTTCCGTGCTCCCTCGGGGCCGAATGAGTTCCTTCAATGCGACTTTCATTTTGTCATCCATCGTGGACGCGCCTTTACATTTTGGGGGCTTGGCCAAACCATCCCTTTCAACGAACTGTTCATAAAGTCAGGCTCATTTTGAGCTCAGCCTATTGACACGAACCTTCGATGTACCTATCGAGGACCGCGAATTGATGGAGTGGAGGGATTCTGTCTTTGAAGAAGGTCGAAGACCAGGAGGGTTGCTGGCAACCTCCAATCGATCCTCGCTAACATCAACGTCAACGTCGGCGCGGGCAAACCCTATAAATCCCTCAAACGTTTGATGGTTCCCTGGTGCCCCGGAACGCCTTGCGCCGTCGTGACGGACGGATGACTGACATTTCAATGCTGTCTTTGTTGGCTTGAAATTTTTTGAAAAGACCCGACAAACGCTCACTCAACGAAACGTTCAACGAATGAACGTTTGTATCTCGAAAATCGACGGTTCTCAATAACCCTCCGTTACGTTTCAACGATCATATCCTCAAGTGCTGCCTGCCCTGGACACTTGCGACGAGGAACTACCACCACAACTCTTATATTCTGAATCTCCAATATATATGTAGATATCACAAGAGTTTGTAGCTAAAATGGCATAGACAGAAAACCCCTCCATGTTGTCCTGATACACTAGCGTCCCTACGACGTAACATGATGTACGGTTGACGGTAAATCGATAACGTCAGCTTGCTGTCTAGTTTCTATGTCGACGAATTCCAAACAATCGCCAAAATCAGCTACGAAGACTACGCGGAAATTTTTTAGAATATTTTTCGTTTTTTCATCTATTTAATCGTATTAGATCAATTATCGTTTGTTATTTATTAATAAGTTGACGAAGTTGCATGTGGAAGCACACTGGAAATGAGATTTTTTAAACAAGTTACGGGGAACGCGGGGTAACCCGGGTCATTTGAGAGAAAATCATTTAGTGACTGTGAATTAAATTCATTTTGTTTATTCGACTGTAAATATTAAAATGTACGGTTGAAATAATCCATGAGTCATAATAATTTATGGCTTTTTACGATTAATTCATTTGTATTCATGGAATCTTCGGTTGTTCGTTATTGGGTAAACGTTTTGTTGGAAGACCTGGATATAATTGTAATTTAACCATCTCTTTTGTCGATGTATTCAATTGCTCGATGACAAAAATAAACAAATATTTTGTATTATTTTAATTACACGCGACTGTGTATATAACAAAATAATTTATCCGTGGAAATCAAATTTGAACTTTTTTTTCAACAAAATCAGTTTTTCAATGCATGGCTCAAAAAATTGTGCTGTTAATGCTGTTAACATCGACAGTCTGGATGTCCGGTGTTTTGATAAATGTCGATAAAAACGCAACGGATGCTCGAATTATTTTTCCAAGAATTGTCATAATAATTCTAGTCCTTCGCGATGAATTTTGTTTATCATTACAATCACGTTTAAACTCTTTCAAATACTTTTTATAATATTATCATATATTTTCAAAAACTGGTAGAAATTCGAATTGGAAAACGCAAAAAAAGCAGAAAAATTGGGCGTTCAGAATTCGTGAAGAATTTTGAGGAAAGAGTGCGAAACACTGTGTATCAGCTGTTTGCAATTCTTGGTTCGTCGAGCAAGAATCGTGCCCAGCATGCCTCGCGAGCTTCCAGGATCAGGCGTACATCCTGCCGGTTGGTTGACGTGACAAAATCCTATGCGACAATTATTAAATAGCTCTGAAAATGTCGATCGATCGTTGACCAGGGGTCCATCTGAGTAGAACAGGTCACGTTGTGATCTTTGACCTCCTTGGAGCTTTTGGCCCCTTTCCATAAGAGTCGTTTGACAAGATGACTCATGAGCAGAGAGTTAATTAAATGTGTTCACTTCGCTGCGGTCAAACGTTTAATTTTCGATGAGCCAGTAACATCAAACGCCCCTGATATCCGGCTCGCATAGAGGAACAGAGCAAGAACGCGCGCGGTGCAATGGCACAAAAGGCTCTCGATCTATAGGTTTAGTTTCGTGTCAATGTGTGCTTCTCGAACATTTGTCAATTGGCTAAGCAAGTGATATAAGGACACTCGCTGTTTTTCATTACCACAAATCTCCGAGAATCATGATTCTCTCGGACTTCAAAGTCATAGACCATACCTAGACAAGTTGCCAAGATAAATCCTAGCCAAGCGATCAGGCCATCAGAATAGTGCGCGGAATATTCGCAGACGCAATTTGCCCCGCTTTATACCCCCCGCCTAAAGTTCGTGGTGCGCGACAACTTATCTCCTAATAAGAGACCAAACTGCATCTTCAGAAACCTGTAATGGTAGCTCTTCAATTCAATGACCTTGAGATGGAATAAGAGCATATCTGGCCAAAAGATTCGTCTCCGTTTGAGGAAATCATCGATCAGCTATGATTTTTTCTGCTCAATAAACCTTTTTTGAAAACAAAACTCTTCGGTAAAAATGGTCTCGATCATATAGGATTTGAAAGCTTAGGGAACTTCGAGCCTGGTTTATATCGAATTTGACGACACTCGTGATCTGAAGAATTAAGAATTCAAGATCCGACAATTTTTCATGTAATTTTTCTGTCAAGTTCTCAGTTAATCGACCTTTTCAATCATTTTTAGAATAAATTTGAAAGTACGAAACTTCAAACAGTACGAAGAACCAGGATTGCAACATTTTTTATGAAAAAGTAATAGATTTATAATTATTTTTTGAATTAGTCATAGAAATCATTTCTATTGAATCTCTAAATTTGATGGTGTGTGGAGAAACTAATGTATTTTAAAAATGATGCATTTTTTGAAACTGTGCCAAGAGCAACCAGAAATCACTTTGCTATCTGCAAGGTTGAAGGTCGTACGGAGATGTGAATGTGTATATAAATAAACACAAGAAACTTCGGTGCAGAAGATTGAGAAGAGGGAGTTCCCATCGACTACGAAGAAGAGAAAATGGTGACGAGGACAATGACACGTGGGGGAAGGCAAGTGGGGATGGTTTCGTCACTCGGCCACCTCCATCGAGTCCTCCGGACAACCAGGATGCCAGTCGAACGTGGAGCCTTGATAGATTCTTGAAAGTGATATACATTCGTGTACACCAACCTGCGAGCTCTACAGTTCCAAATTTTTATTTAGTTCTCGAAGATTTCCTTCTTCCTGAGAACTTTTTATATTCCTTTAAAATTCATGCGAATGCCAAGTTTTACAAATTCATTCCCGAACATTAGTCCGGCCTTTTTTATGATTAATTATTCATTTTATTTTGTTAAAACCTCGATGCAAAATGGAGTTTTCAAAGAATTCAAGTAATTTTGCAATTTTTTCATTCTTTCGTACCAGTTAAAAAACAAATGACGATTTTCAGTGTCTAATGAAGTGTAGACTTTAAAATACTTGTTCGAGTTTACGATGACAATGACGATTAAACAGATCAGTTTCCACGGACAGTTTATTTGAGTCAAAACTAAAATGAAAACGCAAATCGGTGTCATTCGATGAGGTTTCCTATTTTTATATTTCTATATAAATCTGTTACATTTTTTGTTTTTACTTGTAAACAGATTCGAACATTGACCTCAACTTTGACATTTTGGAATAATTTTGAAGATTTAAACTGTAGCACAATTCCTACTTGTAAATAAAGCACATGCTCAATTTTTTTTTCCTCAATTCTATAATTTGATCACAGTAACATAAACAAACACTCGAATATGATTCAACAAGCGTGATTGAAACTTTAACGAAAATAATCGAACCTTGCAATCTAAAAATCGAAACGTTTGTTTACTTTTTCGTTCAACTTTTTTCTCACGTCCCTAAAGTCTATTTTCTAAGATTTTTTCTATTGTACATATATTTTTTTTTAGTTTGAAATAATTTCGTATTAGAATGACGTTGCCAGCGTCTCCGAATTGCGAATTGCGTCGACGCCTGGCGTGTTTGATGAATCAGGAAAACATGTGCGACTTTGGGGTTGCAAAGGATCCTAAGAGCAACCCCTTGCGCAGCTGTTGCTGTCGTTTTTGTGTCCGAATGTTGGTTCGCTATGACCTAACGAAGCGCGCGCTTTGCCAGGAGAGTAGAACGAACAAGAGAGTTGAAACTACCCCTAACGATCGAGTGTATTTACTTCTTTCCCAATTTAACTCGCCCCAACATATTTCCAAGGCAACGAATTATTATTTCATGGTAAAAGTCCCAATTGTGAAATCAAACACGACAAATAAATAGACAACTATCGTTAATTGTTGACGCATTATCGCTCGTTTGATTTTGGTTCCGTTTCCATGAAAAAATCGTATTTCAAGAAACTAATTAATTGCATATCATTTCAACGTATTCGAACGATCATCGCGAGTTCTATTACAAAAAACAAATCGTTATTTCAATTCGTCTTGAAAACAAACAATAAAAAAACAGGATTTGAAATCTTTTAGAACTAGTGTTTTTAATTTTTTGAGAAAAAACAGTGCAAATCGTAATATTGAAATTATCGTTCAAACGACTGAATGGATAACGATTTGTTTGATAACGTAGCCAGGTGACAATTTCAGAAAAATTGTGAACATTTCAATGTATAACTATAGTTGCGACGAGACTTGAACACCGTGATATCGATTCGACCAAATACTGACCTACCCCACGAACTTTAACCTTAGCGACGTCACGCGTCCTGAAATTTCTACCAGGGGATCATACAGAAGAGAAAGTTCGACGAAGCACGTCGTAGGGATGTGTTTACCGGAGCATCCTTGCGGGCGATTGATTTGTCCACCTCTAAACAAAGGGGAATACGGATTCAGGGGCAGCGATGTAAAAAAAGCTTCGAGACTTTTGCCACCTTTGATTAACAGGAACACATGGACATGGCATGGAATGCGAAGGATGTACAAAGCTTTTTTTTCAGTATTTCAACATCTTCGTAGAAATACACGAAGAAAGAGGTTCTCAGCGAAGTAAGGAATTGAATTGACTGACATCTCGAAAAGCTTCGAAATAATAAATCCGTCTTATCCTTTCATCGATCTGATTAACAACTTTCTTTTCTTCTCGTTGACACTATCATAAGCAAGCACGGCTTTCAGTCTCGTGCCGCCTCCGAATAACAGGAACACATAACGAATTTGTTGGGTTCACAGAAATATAACACGCACACATATTTATATGTGTATTGATATTGATTTTTACATCGTCAATGGCAAAATTTGGGGGTGTGTAATCACGCTCCTCGACGTGTAGGGGAGCCAGCCAATCAATACTGCGCATGGACTCTCTGAGCTTCGTCAGTCGACCGCAAATGCGCCATTTATATAAAAATAAACATATGCAGATCATCTTTGTGACTTCTGTTTTGTTCTGTCAATTCCGCAGTGGATTCTGTCTCAGTGCCTGACCAAAGCTAGTGTCTAGTGCCAAACATGACAGTACTGAGCAGAACATTAATAAATGGGACAGAAAATTATTCGTTTTACAGTCGGAATAATATTTTGTTAAAACCTTGTATTTCTCATGTTTTCATTTAGATAAAGTAATAATTAATTGTGGGGCCAATGAAAGAGAGAGAGAGAGAGAGAGAGAGAGAGAGAGAGAGAGAGA